>CM026404.1:9586760-9637721 GCA_014843695.1 Archivesica marissinica | reverse complement strand
AGTGTATCTTACTAGACAAAATTTTGTTTGAAAATTGTAAAACCAAACAATATTTATTTTTAAAAAAATATTTTTAGGGAGAAGTGGGGCCCCCAGAGGGCGAAGTCAGGGTCCCTAGGGCGACAATTTCGCCCACATCGCCCTCTAGAATGATCCCTGTACTAGTATGTGGTTTTATGTATGAAAACAATTCTTGTTTGTTACCGTTTTTCCAGCGTGCCCAACATTATTTGCTGATGGCAGCAGAATCTGGTAATGGTAACGCTGTTGCTTTCCTGGGAAAGGTGAGTGCTTAGCAAATAGTAATGTCAATTTTGTGTACGCATGAATGGCGTCGCAGTATCGACATCGAGTATATAGGTGTATGCAATGTCAATATTTCTGCGCCATCTTCTTATATTCCTGATGAATTGAACCCGGTTGGCAGTATATTGATGTAATAGGCGTAATCTTGTTTCACATTTTTTATATGTAGTGTTCTTCGTCCTGGACGATTTTAGAGATTGTATATACAGTCAAACCTGTGTTAGTTGTTACCTCTCTTAAGTAGCCAACCTGTATTTAGCAGCCAGTTTCCAGATTCCCAATATGTTGTTTTACTATACATTTCAAGTTTAAGATTTATTTATATTACAATGTGTCCGCCTCCGTGGTCGAGTGGTTATGGTCGATGACTTGTATACCACTGTAACCTATCATCACGCTCAAGCCGTGTCTCATTTATATGAAAAAGTTAGGAGGTTGGTGCACCCAATTACTGGTTAACCGCTGGAGCCTGCCCAGGAAAGGTGTTGTTAGGTAAACTGCCCATCGGCGATATAGCCCAAAAATGGTGCTGATGCAGGCGTAAAACCCGAAATATAACATAACTGCCCAGGAAAGGTGTTGTTAGGTAAACTGCCCGCCGGCGATATAGCCCAAAATGGCGCTGATGCAGGCGTAAAACCCGAAATATAACATAACATATTACAATGTTTTAACAATTTATATTAATCACTCTCATTGGCGCGGTTGAAAGCGTATGTGTGGCCATACATAAGGGAGGAAACCCACCTCTGATCTGGTGACAACCGTACCATCTCACATGCTTCCCAGTCCGAGGATTGAACCTGGGTTGCATTGGTGAGAAGCGAGCGCGCTAACCACTGCGCTAATTGGACAGCCAATAAAAGGCAGGACTTACCTCTGAGTTCAACTTGTTTGAATTATATTGTTATAAACTATTCTAAGTTTGATTCAAGGAAATGGATTCGAATAAGTTACTATGCAACTATTCGTATGTTATGTACCATTCTTGGATAAAATATTGTTTAAACTATGTTTGGTTTACAGATGCACTCGGAAAATAGTCCGGTAGTGACACAAGATAATGATGTGGCATTCCAATATTTCCAGAAGGCTGCAGATAAGGTAAATGGAGTTATTACCCTTGCGTACCATCATATTTAGTTTTGATACACTTATTTAACACCCCCCCCCACCACCACCTGTTTAATCGGGCGACACCCCCAGAAGTATATTAATCATTTGTTTTTGGAGGATAGTGCAAGATACAGATGAGTATATATCGTGGGCATCCGTGGCCGAGTGGTTACGGTTGTTGCCTTCAAATCACTTGCCCCTTACCACTGCTGGTTCGAATCCCACAGAGGGGGTTTTCAAATGATTTTATGTGAGGAAGCTTTCCAACTGGCTTGCAAAAGGTCAGTGGTTCTACCCGGGTGCCCTTCCTCGCCTGAAATACTGTGCGACTTTAAACACCAAAAACAAACAACCTCTTTGATGTAATAAATAGGGCCCTCCATGGTATAATAAATAGGGCCCTCCATGGTATAATAAATAGGGCCCTCCATGGTATAATAAATAGGGCCCTCCATGGTATAATAAATAGGGGCCTCCATGGTATAATAAATAGGGCCCTCCATGGTATAATAAATAGGGCCCTCCATGGTATAATAAATAGGGGCCTCCATGGTATATAAATAGGGCCCTCCATGGTATAATAAATAGGGCCCTCCATGGTATAATAAATTAGGGCCCTCCATGGTATAATAGGTGGAAATAGGGCCCTCCATGGTATAATAAATAGGGCCCTCCATGGTATAATAAATAGGGGCCTTCATGGTATAATAAATAGGGCCCCCCATGGTATAATAAATAGGGTCCTCCATGGTGAAATAAATAGGGGCCTCCATGGTATAATAAATAGGGGCCTCCATGGTATAATAAATAGGGGCCTCCATGGTATAATAAATAGGGGCCTCCATGGTATAATAAATAGGGCCCTCCATGGTATAATAAATAGGGGCCTCCATGGTATAATAAATAGGGCCCTCCATGGTATAATAAATGGGGGGCCTCCATGGTATAATAAATAGGGCCCTCCATGGTATAATAAATAGGGGCCTCCATGGTATAATAAATAGGGCCCTCCATGGTATAATAAATAGGGCCCTCCATGGTATAATAAATAGGGCCCTCCATGGTATAATAAATAGGGGCCTCCATGGTATAATAAATAGGGCCCTCCATGGTATAATAAATAGGGGGGGCCCTCCATGGTATAATAAATAGGGCCCTCCATGGTATAATAAATAGGGGCCTCCATGGTATAATAAATAGGGCCATCCATGGTATAATAAATAGGGGCCTCCATGGTATAATAAATAGGGGCCTCCATGGTATAATAAATAGGGCCATCCATGGTATAATAAATAGGGGCCTCCATGGTATAATAAATAGGTGCCTCCATGGTATAATAAATAGGGCCATCCATGGTATAATAAATAGGGGCCTCCATGGTATAATAAATAGGGGCCTCCATGGTATAATAAATAGGGCACTTATATCCAGGTATATATATCCAGGTTGGTGGTTCTACCCAGGTGCCTGTCTGTGCCTGCAATACTGCATGGAAAGGCCACACAGGGTCTTCCTCCACCAATAATAGCTGTTGGTGCGACTTTAAAACCCAAAAATAAACAAACAAACGTATTCTCCTTCAGTCACGACAATGATGTCTGGAGAGCAATTACTGTAAGAATAGTGTAAGCTGTAGAAATGAACAATACTGTATTTATTGCAATACCAATGACATAGAAGATGAATACCACTCTGTATGTGTTAGTTCATGCTACATTAACATTCGACACACATACCGGTATATATAAAGCGATAATATTACAGAACGTGTTTAGTGCATAAATATCTAGAATTATTAAAAACATCCGATAAAACTATCCTATTTAAATTAGCAAATTATATGAAAAAAGCTTTCTATTACAGAAATTCCCTAACAACAGTTTAATGTTAACGTAACCGTGTTTCTTGATAACTAATACTTGTTACTGTATGATATTCTGCTGACATATAATGTACATCCTCTGTTACTAATACAATAAACACACTTGAATATGTATCTAACGTGTCACGTGATGTAAATATATTATATGATTATGTATTATTATATGATTATGTACTATATACAAGTCTGATTAGTCCGCCTCCGTGGTCGTGTGGTTACGGTCGCTGACTTGTATACCACTGTAACCTATCATCACTGATGGTCACGGGTTCGAGCCCCACTCAGACCGTGTTTCATTTATATGAAAAAGTTGGCAGTTTCTTACGGAGGTTGGTGCACCCAATTACTGGTTAACCGCTGGAGCCTGCCCAGGAAAGGTGTTGTTAGGTAAACTGCCCGTCGGCGTTATAGCCCAAAAATGGTGCTGATGCAGGCGTAAAACCCGAAATATAACATAATAACAAGTCTGATAATAAAATGTTGTTCTGTTCTTATCTGTGAGAATATGTTTCACAACCGAGCAAAAATAAATTTGTATGACCTATTTGTGTAAAAACCCTCAATGTCTCCCTTATTTCTTTCAGGCTAATCCTATTGGCCAGTGCGGATTAGGGGCTATGTATCTATATGGCAAAGGTGTAGACAAGGTATTAATATAGCTGGTCAATAGTAGCTCACACACGGATACCTAGTCTAATGTGGAGTAGGCACTATCTAACTGGCCATTTATCTATAACTTTATATATACTATCCGTGGTCTTGTGGTTAAGGCGTCTGCCTACGGAATAGGAGGTCGAAGGTTTGAAACTTATCAGGGATTCATTCTATGGCCGATTGGTGAGCCGTCGGCCCTTTAAATAATGGCTTATCTGGCGCCTGGCCTGCAAGGATAGGATTCAGGAAGTACTGATGTCCATAAGAGGTGTCTCATAAGTCAGATAAGGCTGGCCTTCAATAGGGGTGACATTATAATAAATAAACACTTTTAACTTATGTTTTACTGTTTTAGTTATTTAGTTTATGCAAATTTATACATACATACTTGATCATAATTATCTCCCTGGAAGCCACAAGCCGTTGTGGTCAATACTAACTTGGAACTTCAGATTCCAAAAACTGCTAGTTTTTGACGTCTGGAATATTTGGCATGATTGTAACAAGATTCCTATAAGCAGTCTATTATACCACATTCCTATAAGCAGTCTATTATACCACATTCCTATAAGCAGTCTATTATACCACATTCCTATAAGCAGTCTATTATACCACATTCCTATAAGCAGTCTATTATACCACATTCCTATAAGCAGTCTATTATACCACATTCCTATAAGCAGTCTATTATACCACATTCCTATAAGCAGTCTATTATACCACATTCCTATAAGCAGTCTATTATGCCACTTCAAATACATGTGACATTGGGAGAGTAGCCTGGAACTTGACATATGAGTGGCCTTGGACCTTAATTACATGTGAATCGATTTATAAATGACCTTGGTCTTGAATTTATGACTGACCTTTGTCTTGAATTTATGAATGACTGTGGTCTTGAATTGTGAATGACCTTGGTCTTGAATTTATGAATGACCTTGGTCTTGAATTATGAATGACCTTGGTCTTGAATTATGAATGACCTTGGACTGTAAGTATGAATGACCTTGGTCTTGAATTATGAATGACTTTGGTCTTGAATTATGAATGACCTTGGTCTTGAATTATGAATGACCTTGGTCTTGAATTATGAATGACCTTGGACTGTAAGTATGAATGACCTTGGACTATAAGTATGAGTGACCTTGTACTTGAATTACAATGTACATGTGACCTCAGTAAGGCATTATGAGTACTTGTGTTTATTTTTCAGGACTATCAGAGGGCACTGAAATATTTCACCCAGTCCTCCGACCAGGGCTGGTCTGATGCACAACTTCACCTCGGCATCATGCATTTTGGTGAGTTGCACTATGCTCTCAAACCTTCCTGTGCCAGTGATTTTACGTGTTCGCAAATTGATGTCTGGTTCATGAACGATATGGCAATGTTAGGGGGCACCCAAAGCCGAGAGTTTAAGGTTATTGACACCGCTGTAAATTTGAATCCCACTGGTGGCCTTGTAAACTTTCGTGTGAGGAAGTTTTCCAGCTAGCTTGCAAAAGTATGTGGTTCTACTAGGTTGGCAGAACCCGTGCCTGAAATAATGTTCGCAGGGGCACCCGGTGTCTTCCTCCGCCAATGACAACTGGAAGCACAATCAAGCTTGTTTCATTCACCAACACCACTGTAACCTATCATCACTGATGGTCACGGGTTCGTGCACCGCTCAGACCGTGTCTCATTTATATGAAAAAGTTGGCAGTTTCTTACGGAGGTTGATGCACCCAAGTACTGGTTAACCGTTGGAGCCTGCCCAGGAAAGGTGTTGTTAGGTAAACTGCCCGCCGGCGATATAGCCCAAAATGGTGCTGATGCAGGTGTAAAACCCGAAATATAATATAAGCTTGCAAATGTCTACCAGGGTGGCAGCCCGTGAATGAAATAATGTTCGCAGGGGGTGTCTTCCTCTACCAATGACAACTGGAAGCACAATCGAGCTTGTTTCATTCACCAACAGTGCAACCGTTATAATTTGAAATCAAAATTCACCAAATATAAACATTAAGCATACAGCTCATTAAAAGTATATCTTTAATAGGTGAAGGGTACATGTCGGGGTGACGCCTCAATGTGTGTTTTACGTTTATTTATCGTCGCTACCGGTTGCCCACATGAGCGACGCCTCCTGAAGAGATTAGTTATTTTAGATTTTGGAGGATAGTGCATGATACAGACAGAGACCCATTCTAGAATCTCCTCTGGTTCTTTTACGTGCACGGTGTAAAGCACCGACACGAGACCTCGGTTTAACGTCCCATCTGAAAGACTGTTCATTTTATTAGGGTGAGACGGGGGATCGAACCTGCGATCCCTGGATTACCAGTCCAGCGTGTTACCACTGGACTACACATCCGTCTGTGACGCCTCAATGGATCGGTGAGCACACTTATGACCTTCACTTACAGTGCCTTTAGGCGGACAGACATAGAGCTTGTTTCGCAATCATTCTAAATTAAATACTGTTTGTACTTTATTTCAACAATAAACCGTATTCTCATAACACATGGAACATGACATGTGTTATTGAAGAAGATTTCAGTTGAATACTTGAATCATTGCAGGTGGTAAGGGTGTCCGAAGGGACTACAAAATGGCGGTCAAGTACTTCAACCTGGCCTCCCAGGGTGGTCATGTGCTGGCTTTCTACCACCTAGCACAGATGCATGCTACAGGAACCGGATTACTCAGGAACTGTCATACGGCTGTGGAGGTGAGTTGTATCGAAATATCATCAGTAACCACTGATTGGTTAGTCTGTCCATGTCGTTACAGTCGTTTGACTTCAAATCACTTGCCCCTCACCGCTGTGGGTTCGAATCCCACTGGGGGTGCAAATTCTTTCAAGTTTAATTTAATCATATTTTATTGCTCAATTCGTTTTACATATACATGTGAATACAAAACATGACAAATTAAATAAAGGCAAACGGGTCGGGCCACAAGTTCTAACCAACATTAGTTACGGCCCTTCCCTTCTATCAAGTGAGGAAGCTATCCAGCTGACTTGCAGTAGGTCGGTGGTTCTACCTGTGTGCCTGCTCGTGTCTGAAATACTGCTCAGAGGGGTATCAAGGTCTTCCTCCACCAACAATAGCTGGAGAGTCGCCATATGACCTAAACTGTTGACGCTCCAATAACAAACAAATAAAGAAATAGATGGAATTAGTAACTGTAATTCGTCTGTATGTTTATAAAATGATCATTAACTTTAGTAGGATTTGTTGATAATCATAAAGTTTAAATTGTCAGGAGGGGTCGACCCACCCCATTCTGAGCCCCATGTGCTAACCCATTCTCAGCCCCATGTGCTAACCCATTCCGAGCCCCATGTGCTAACCCATTCAGAGCCCCATGTGCTAACCCATTCCAAGCCCCATGTGCTAACCCATTCCGAGCCCCATGTGCTAACCCATTCTCAGCCCCATGTGCTAACCCCATTCCGACTAACCCCATTCTGAGCCCCATGTGCTAACCCATTCTGAGCCCCATGTGCTAACCCCATTCCGAGCCCCATGTGCTAACCCCATTCCGAGCCCCATGTGCTAACCCATTCCGAGCCTCATGTGCTAACCCATTCTGAGCCTCATGTGCTAACCCATTCTGAGCCCCATGTGCTAACCCATTCTGAGCCTCATGTGCTAACCCATTCTAAGCCTCATGTGCTAACCCATTCTGAGCCCCATGTGTTAACCCATTCTCAGCCCATGTGCTAACCCATTATGAGCCCCATGTGCTAACCCATTCTGAGCCCCATGTGCCAACCCATTCTGAGCTTCATGTGCTAACCCATTCTGAGCCCCATGTGCTAACCCCATTCCGAGCCCCATGTGCTAACCCCATTCTGAGCCCCATGTGCTAACCCCATTCCGAGCCCCATGTGCTAACCCCATTCTCAGCACCATGTGCTAACAGGATCAAATGAGATGTGAATCCCAAACACACGTGATCAATATCTCGGGAGATATCATGGGAATCCACCACCCACTTATTATATACCAATTATTATAGTTTTATATAAATAATTACTATATTTCTCTAGTTATACAAGAATGTAGCGGAGCGTGGTCAGTGGTCGAGTATGCTGATGGAAGCACATGAGCTGTATAAGAATGGGAATGTTAATGAAGCTCTCCTCAAATACACGTTCCTCGCTGAAATGGGATATGAAGTAGCTCAAACAAACGTGGCTTATATACTGGATAATGGTGAGTACACACGCTGACACACGCTGGTGAGTACACACGCTGACACACGCTGGTGAGTACACACGCTGACACACGCTGGTGAGTACACATGCTGGTGAGTACTGGTGAGTACACGTGCTGGTGAGTACACACGCTGGTGAGTACACACGCTGACACATGCTGGTGAGTACACACGCTGGTGAGTACACACGCTGGTGAGTACACACGCTGACACACGCTGGTGAGTACACACGCTGGTGAGTACACACGCTGGTGAGTACACATGCTGGTGAGTACACACGCTGGTGAGTACACATGTTGGTGAGTACACACGCTGGTGAGTACACATGCTGGTGAGTACACACGCTGGTGAGTACACACGCTGGTGAGTACACACGCTGGTGAGTACACACGCTGGTGAGTACACATGCTGGTGAGTACACACGCTGGTGAGTACACACGCTGGTGAGTACACACGCTGACACACGCTGGTGAGTACACACGCTGACCACGCTGGTGAGTACACACGCTGGTGAGTACACACGCTGGTGAGTACACACACTGACACACGCTGGTGAGTACACACGCTGGTGAGTACACACGCTGGTGAGTACACACGCTGGTGAGTACACACGCTGGTGAGTACACACGCTGGTGAGTACACATGCTGACACACGCTGGTGAGTACACACGCTGGTGAGTACACACGCATTCTGTTACGTGGAGGATACTTGGAGTGATGAATTCTGATCAGTTCTGCTATAGCTTCATTCATATCCTCAAGTTCTTCTATAGCTTCATTCTATTCCAAGTTCTGCTATATCTTCATTCATATTCTCAAGTTCTGCTATAGCTTCATTCATATCCTCAAGTTCTTCTATAGCTTCATTCATATCCTCAAGTTCTTCTATAGCTTCATTCTATTCCAAGTTCTGCTATATCTTCATTCATATTCTCAAGTTCGGCTATATCTTCATGCATGCTCAAGTTCTGCTATAGCTTCATTACTATTCTCAAGTTCTGCTATAGCTTCATTACTATTCTCAAGTTCTGCTATAACTTCATTCATATTCTCAAGTTCTGCTATATCTTCATTCATATTTTCAATTTCTGCTATATCTTCATTCATATTCTCAAGTTCGGCTATAACTTCATTCATATTCTCAAGTTCTGCTATATCTTCATTCATATTTTCAATTTCTGCTATATCTTCATTCATATTCTCAAGTTCTGCTATATCTTCATTCATATTCTCAAGTTCTGCTATAGCTTCATTCATATTCTCAAGTTCTTCTATAGCTTCATTCAAATTCTCAAGTTCTTCTATAGCTTCATTCATATTCTCAAGTTCTTCTATAGCTTCATTCATACTCAAGTTCTGCTATAACTTCACTCATGCTCGGCATAAATATTAAAGTATCGTCATGTTTTTCTTCAAATGCAAAAGTACAAGTTCTTATGGAAATTTATCATTGATGATTTTGTAAATGAACATCTGTAAATGGAGGTGATTTACAAATACAAACAATTGCACAAAATCCAGTTTACTAGCTAGTGAAGAGCTCTTCAAATTCTTTCAAATATCTGAATAAAGTATTACTGTATAGAAAAATAGTGATCCTGATGTTTAATCATTTTCTCCATAGAATATTATTGTGTGCAGCACAGTATTAGTAAGTGATTAATGGTCTCTTAATAAATTGATATATTTTCTATGATATCAATAGTGTTTGAGTTCTTGTAATTTATAGCATTGATGTGTTTATGTCAGGTGAGAGCAGTTTGTTTGATCAGAAAGAGACATATCAGAGAGCTCTGTTACACTGGACGAGGGCAGCTTCTCAAGGTAACCATATGTTCTTATTCTGGAGTCGAGATTTACTGTACAATCTAGTACGGTTTGATAACATTCCACATTTGAAGCAATGTTAATTTATCCTAGCAATCAGTGTATTGAAATATGTGCAATATTTACAGAGTAATTTTATGTGCCTGATTATTACTATGTAATGGCGCCTATGTTGTTTGCTATTCAGACACGTGTTTTAGCTCCTCTATCCGACTAGCAAACAGCATAGTGGGTGATCAGATGGCACGTTTCTGTGTACGTTCTAGGTCATCTAATCTGGCTTGGATCTATGCATTACAGATTAGAGATAGATTTCTTTATTTATAGCGGGTGAACTAATTAGTTCAGAGTAGATCTTCCTTAGGGTCCTGGGCTGTCAGCTATAGCTTTTATGTTATTTACACAGGATCCACCGTAGCCAGGTTAAAGATGGGAGATTATCACTACTATGGGTACGGTACAGACATCGACTACGAGACTGCGGCTACACACTACCGACTGGCTACAGAACAACAGCACAATGCACAGGCCATGTTTAACCTCGGTTACATGCATGAAAATGGTCTTGGTCTGAAACAGGTAACCACTTTTACCAACAATGGCATGTCTCGGTCTGAAACAGGTAACCACTTTTCCAACAATGGCATGTCTCGGTCGGAAACAGGTAACCACTTTTACCAACACTGGCATGTCTCAGTCTGAAACAGGTAACCACTTTTACCAACAATGGCAGGTCTCGGTCTGAAACAGGTAACCACTTTTACCAGCAATGGCAGGTCTCGGTCTGAAACAAGTAACCACTTTCACCAACAATGGCATGTCTCAGTCTGAAACAGGTAACCACTTTTACCAACAATGGCAGGTCTCGGTCTGAAACAGGTAACCACTATCGCCGATGATGACAGGCCTCAGTCTCAAACAGGTAACCACTATCACCAGCAATGGCAGTTTAGTCGGATTTAGTACTGCCGTTAGTGCAAACACAGGAGTTAAATGGAAAATGTTAACCAGGGTAACAACGCTTTCCATTTGAAGTTATCAACATATTATTTAAAAAACTTATAAGTTTATAGCATTTGAACGTCCACATGTATTACTCAATACTTATATCACGTGTGCATTCATTGTGGAAGTAACTTAGTTGGAATACTTTTCCTATTATATTTCTGTTCAGGATGTGTATTTAACCAAGCATTGTATTTCTGTTTAGAATGTGTATTTAGCCAAGCATTGCATTTCTGTTCAGGATGTGTATTTAGCCAAGCATTGCATTTTTGTTTAGGATGTGCATTTAGCCAAGCATTGCATTTCTGTTTAGGATGTGTATTTAGCCAAGCATTGCATTTCTGTTTAGGATGTGTATTTAGCCAAGCATTGCATTTCTGTTTAGGATGTGTATTTAGCCAAGCATTGTATTTCGGGATGTTGGGATGTGTATTTAGCCAAGCATTGCATTTCTGTTTAGGATGTGTATTTAGCCAAGCATTGCATTTCTGTTTGGGATGTGTATTTAGCCAAGCATTGCATTTCTGTTTAGGATCTGTATTTAGCCAAGCATTGCATTTCTGTTGGATGTGTATTTAGCCAAGCATTGCATTTCTGTTTAGGATGTGTATTTAGCCAAGCATTGCATTTCTGTTTAGGATGTGTATTTAGCCAAGCATTGCATTTCTGTTTAGGATGTGTATTTAGCCAAGCATTGTATTTCGGGATGTTGGGATGTGTATTTAGCCAAGCATTGCATTTCTGTTTAGGATGTGTATTTAGCCAAGCATTGCATTTCTGTTTAGGATGTGTATTTAGCCAAGCATTGCATTTCTGTTTAGGATGTGTATTTAGCCAAGCATTGCATTTCTGTTTAGGATGTGTATTTAGCCAAGCATTGTATTTCGGGATGTTGGGATGTGTATTTAGCCAAGCATTGCATTTCTGTTTAGGATGTGTATTTAGCCAAGCATTGCATTTCTGTTTGGGATGTGTATTTAGCCAAGCATTGCATTTCTGTTCAGGATGTGTATTTAGCAAAGCATTGCATTTCTGTTCAGGATGTGTATTTAGTCAAGCATTGCATTTCTGTTTGGGATGTGTATTTGGCCAAGCATTGCATTTCTGTTTAGGATGTGTATTTAGCCAAGCATTGCATTTCGGGATGTTGGGATGTGTATTTGGCCAAGCATTGCATTTCTGTTTAGGATGTGTATTTAGCCAAGCATTGCATTTCTGTTTAGGATGTGTATTTAGCCAAGCATTGCATTTCTGTTTGGGGTGTGTATTTAGCCAAGTAGTGCATTTCTGTTCGGGGTGTGCATTTAGCCAAGCATTGCATGTCGGGATGTGCATTTAGCAAAGCATTGCATTTCTGTTCGGGGTGTGTATTTAACCAAGCATTGCATTTCTGTTCGGGATGTGCATTTAGTCAAGCATTGTTTTTTTCTGTTCAGGATGTGCATTTAGCCAAGAGGTTTTATGATATGGCAGCAGAGACAAGCGGCGACGCCTACATTCCAGTGAGCTTGGCGTTGTTTAAGTTGGGCATGTTTTACGGTACTGAGGTGTTTAATAAAGAGGTAAGCACCCCGTATTTAGACATTCATTCATGAGGATATCGGCTTAGTGTTATATTCTTGTTCCATCCGATTGTTTCAGGTTCGAGCCCCGTTCAGGCCGGGTCTCTATATATGAAAAAGTTGGCAGTATCTTACGGAGGTTGATGCAGTACTGGTTAACTGCTTTTGTCTGCCAAGGAAAGGTGTTGCTGGCCACCGGTGATATAGCCCAAAATGGTGCTGATACAGTGGCAGTATCTTACAGAGGTTGATGCAGTACTGGTTAACTGCTTTTGTCTGCCAAGGAAAGGTGTTGCTGGCCACCGGTGATATAGCCCAAAATGGTGCTGATACAGTGGCAGTATCTTACAGAGGTTGATGCAGTACTGGTTAACCGCTTTTGTCTGCCAAGGAAAGGTGTTGCTGGCCACCGGTGATACTAAATTGACATGACATCACTAAATTGCATGACATCACTAAATTGTCATGACATCACTAAATTGCATGACATCACTAAATTGTCATGACATCACTAAATTGTCATGACATCACTAAATTGTCATGACATCACTAAATTGTCATGACATCACTAAATCGTCATTTGTTTTATTGTTAGCATTATGTACCAAATTTACAAATTATAGGATTATTCTCTAAACCAATCAGAATCCTTCCAGGTGTTATTACACGTGTATTCATATAAGAAAATATGTGATAGTTGTATGAAACTGAATACAAGCAAAATTATGTGATAAAAATTGTTATAACATAATTTGCGCTGCAGACGGGTAATAACAACATTACATATTTTTCGTATTACACTATCGTAATAACTATGCAAATGAACACTATACATATTCATAAATGTTGTCATATAATCATCATCCGGCTATAAACACTATAAATCCTGCACAACAGGCTGTTAATACTACAACTCGATGAATTCTTCAACAGTCATGTCCAGCTACAGTAGCAATACCAACGGAAACCTTGCTAAAAGTTGTGCAAATGGCCGTTATTTGAACATTACACATTTTGACCGAGTTGGTAAATATGTACTTGTTGTGATGTCATAGTAAAGAACTTGTGACATCAGTTGTGACATCATAGTCGTGTGTGCTCCATTCACAAGATTGACAAAATAACATCTTGCCTAAGGACCGTGGGGGTTCAAACTCACAACCTCTCGATTACGAGGCAAATGCCGCAACCATTATACCACGGAGGCTCTACATTGTTATTATTGTTCACAGGCACAAAACACAATTTCTTTTTGCCCTATGTTCACACGTATAAGTAATGTTTACTGAAGACAACATTGCATTCCTGCTGTTCACGATGAAACAATGTGCCATTCTGGTGTTATTTGACTGATCTCCATCAATTAAAAAGTATTTGTTGATAAAATAAGGTCTTCCGGTCGGGACCACAAGGGCATCAGTAATCTGATCGATTTTACCTAGTTTGTCGTCGATGTTTCTGCATGCATGTTTCATTTCCGTTGGTTGCCTTCAGTAAACATTACTTACTATATGACCATAGGGCAAAAATAAAAATGTGTGTCTTGTGCCTGTGGTATTGTTCATACACCATCATAGCATAATTATTGTTTTAACACTTTCCTCCATAGAGATGTAGTTTTATTTCATACATTTGGCTGTAATTTAACAATTGTATGCAATGGATAAGCTGTGAACTTGCCTACTCCACCTTCATAGAGGTTACTAGGAATTATTATAAAGTGTTATATACACTACGTTGTTCCAATCTTTATTATAGCTTGTTTGACTACTAATGTGTCGATCTATGTCAATAGGCATTGGCGTTGAGAGGTGCTTCCAAGAGGGAAAAGGTTAATTATAGCATTACGTCATCTATGTTTCTTGTTTCTCTACCTTCAGATGGAGAGTTATTACAACCTCTTCAATAGATTAGATATACGCTACCAGCTGGGGCCCAACTGGGACATCTATTTGGCAACGTTTCTAGCAATAGTGCTCGGAATAAGTGTTGTGGTATTTAGGCAGCAAAGGTAGCAAGCAATGACGGCACTTTCAACATCTCTCCCACATATCATCCTGGAGCCTCATTTTGAATGTCAATGATTAAAGCAGCATTACATCGTATGAAATAAAAGATATTTGAAAAATTCAATTTTTACGTATGGTAGCAATGCTGCTACACATTCTAACATTATACTTTGTATGCTTATGTTCATTTGGTAAACAGTGTTCTTTTGCGATAAAACAAACTCGAAACCGAAAGTAGGACTTTCCGAGTCGATCGGTCACGCACTTGTTTACAACCGGAACGCATCGTTCGCACTTGTTTGCATTCGGAATGCATCGTCCACATTTGTCCCACGTTTTCTTTTTTAATTAAATTATTTGATATGTTGATTCATACCTCTGTTAGCTAAGTCTTTTAGGGACATTTCTACATCCCTGCGAGGGTTTCGACATTAGACATATATATACGTTGTTTTCTACATCCTATGTTGTTTCATATGGGTATATTTTGTGTGTTGATAAACAAAATCGCGTATACGACGGTTTAAATTTATTGGAATTTTATCGTTTCTGAGCGACTATTTCGATTTTTGTAAGCACACACACATTAGTATTTATATTTTACCCAAAAATCCTTTATTACGATGTAATGTTGCTGTAAGTAAATTTTGTGAAAAATCAGATTATTACATGAACAAAAATCAGATTATTACATGAACAAAAATCGAGATAGGTCACATATAATATATTATATGTCTTTCATTTATTTTATTTGGAATTTCAAATTTGTATTTTTGTTAATTCTTACACAATGCAATATGGTGTCACATGGTGGTTTATGGAGATATAAAATAGTGAGATTTTGACGCTGAAGCAATTTTGTTTTACGGTATTTTGGAGAAAATAACAAATTTGGTAATCCTGACTTCAGCGCGGTATATATCGAAATAATAAAACTCGCAACATCTCTATACAGTCAAACCTGCCTTAAGCAGCCAGCCACGGGAAGCATAGACAGTGGCTGCTTAGCACAGGTGACTGCTTACTAGAGGTCAAATGTATAATTAAACCAAAAATTGGGAATCTAGAAACTGGCTGCTTAATACAGGTTGGCTGCTAACACTATATTCCTTCCAGTTATATGGATTTAATCTTTACCTTTCATCAAATTTACCTATATATGGTCAAAATGATGTCCATGAAGAGTTGGAAGAGACATGTGTTTGTTGATATAATTTAATTTATTGTAATGGATGGTTTTGCATTTGGAAATTGCGTTCTAAGTATATGTATTTGTGTTCTAAATACATGTATGTGTGTTCTGAATACATGTATGTGTGTTCTAAATACAGGTATGTGTTCTAAATACATGTATATGTGTTCTAAATACATGTCTATGTGTTCTAAATACATGTCTGTGTTCTAAATACATGTATATGTGTTCTAAATACATGTCTATGTGTTCTAAATACATGTCTATGTGTTGTGAATACCTGTCTGTATCTTAAGTGATTATAATATTTTTATCTCTCAATATGTCATTTCAAAATCATTGAATACAGTCAAACTGTCTTTCACACATGGGAAATGTAAACAGCGATTCATTGATAAGTGGGCTGTTTTCGCCAATAATTAACTGTACATTAGTTTTCATATTTAATCGGTACCACCTGCACGTGTATGCACGTCGTACATTTGAAAGAAATATGGTCGTTTGCAAAAACAATTAATATTTTATTACTCTTCATTTTAATGACGTAGATAGGTCCTCTTAAGTGTTTTCCTCTGCTTTTATCATTGTTTCCTTTGCACAACATGCTAGCAATTTTATTTCACTATCGCTTTATATGATTATTAAATTACTATATCTCGACAGATCTCCTACAGTATATGGGTACTTATTTGTAAAACAATGTTATCAGTTAATTAACACGATTTTGATAAAATCACTATCATACCGCAACATCTGGTTAGGGAACAACAGTAGAAACAAAGGATTCTAACTGAAAGGACTTATTCACATAAGAATAAATCAAAGGACTTATTCACATAAGAATAAATCAGACTTTATCTGCCAAGGGAGGTAATAGAAAATTAGAGATGCCAAGGGAGGTAATAGAAAATTAGAGATGCCAAGGGAGGTAATAGAAAATTAGAGATGTAAGTGTATGACATACTGTTTGACACTACAGTTATGAAACCGAACTGTTATATGTGGATGTATTGAAATTGTTTTGTGTAAATATATTTGTTAATAATGTTTATAAATTGTAAATAAAATAGTGTATAGCGTAAATAGAAAAAAAGGGCCTTTAAACAACTTAGAAAAATACACATTCGCCTAGATGCTTTTAGCAGTTGTGAGTATTTATAAGCAAATCGTGTTTCAAGTTGAAGAAAGGGTACCGTATTTACACCGAGATGACTAGATATCACGTACCTAGAATTGAGAAATATGTGGATGGCAGAACAAATGTGATGCGTTTCTGGAATAGTATTCATCACTCTCGATACATCATTCATGATGGAATCCATCAGTGATGATGAGAGAAGGCAATGTGTGTCTGGATAGTGCGGAGGGATCATAAATAACTAAATCATTGCACTGAAACAGGAAAACAAACAAGCATGGTATTTCAAAATTGTTGTTCGTCTTCAGTTTTCTAACAGCAGTAACATTTTCAAGATCATGTTTTTTATCTGTAATCCGTAGGAATAGACGGTAATAAATGTTCGTCTATTTTCTATATATTATATGAGTCTAAATAACTAAATCATTGCACTGAAACAGGAAAACAAACAAGCGTGGTATTACAAAAAGTGTTCGTCTTCAGTTTTCTAACAGCAGTAACATTTTCAAGATCATGTTTTTTATCTGTAATCCGTAGGAATAGACGGTAATAAATGTTGTCTATTTTCTATATATTATATGAGTCTATACGGTAATAATTGTTGTCTATTTTCTATATATTATATGAGTCTATACGGTAATAATTGTTGTCTATTTTCTATATATTATATGAGTCTATACAGTAATAATTGTTGTCTATTTTCTATATATTATATGAGTCTATACGGTAATAATTGTTGTCTATTTTCTATATATTATATGAGTCTAGAAAGTGAACCCTAATCATAGATATGTAGAACAGATTTTTCTAATTCGAACGTGATTCTTGATCGCAAGAAATTATTAATGTCGGTAAAATGTGTGTGTAACCACTACTGTGTATATTGTATTCGCTTTTAGCATCTTGTAGATGTTTTATGCGATATCATATTGTTGTAAACAGATCGTTCGAGGGCAAGGCTTCATTGTGAAACTATTGCATCATGTTTATTTATATTCAGATACAATAGTTTGTGATGAATCACTGCATGGTTTTTGACTGAATGTTACCAGTATTATTGCATTCCTGTTTACATTTGTCTCCCTTTGTTTTGTTCAAAATGGCTGCTGGAATGTTTTGCCTTCCTTATAGACATTGTGGATAAGGAAGGTACCGGTAGATTGTGAATCAAGTTTCCCAGTTTTTCGCACGGATCACTTGCTACATGTTGTTCATTAATTGATGTATATTTGTAATTCGTGTATTTTATGTTATATTTTGAAGCTGAATTCCAATACAAAGACGTATAAATGGTTTGTCTCGAGACATTTATATTTGATTTTTTAAATTTTACTGTTAAGTATACAAGTTATTTTGTTTCCTCCATATGTTGTAAAGCAAACTGACGAGACATATGGAGAATGGCTCATCCTAGGGGGGGGGGGCAACATGGCAATAGTCACCCTAGGGACCGTGACACCTCTTGGGGATCATTCTAGAGGGTGATGTGGGCGAAATAGTCGCCCTAGGGACCGTGACACCTCTTGGGGATCATTCTAGAGGGTGATGTGGGTGAAATAGTCGCCCTAGGGACCCTGACACCTCTTGGGGATCATTCTAGAGGGTGATGTGGGCGAAATAGTTGCCCTAGGGACCCTGACACCTCTCGGGGATCATTCTAGAGGGTGATATGGGCAAAATAGTCGCCCTAGCGACCCTGACACCTCTTGGGGATCATTCTAGAGGGTGATGTGGGCAAAACAGTTGCCCTCTGGGGGCCCCAATTTTATTTTATTTTTTGGGGGCCATAACATTTATTTTTACAATTTTCATACAAAATGGTGTCCAAGTAAGCTACACTGGCCCTTTTAAAGCACTCCTATTCACATGTTGTATTCAATGGTCACTATAACTCATATTGTGTATTTTAGTCCCATTATATTGAAGTTTAAGGGTGCAGTTGCACACTTTCTCACTTCGCCCAAGAATTCCGACCTTGGATGAGTCCTGTAACAGTAGAGCCCTGACCTTGGATGAGCCCTGTAACAGGAGAGCCCTGACCTTGGATGAGTCCTGTAACAGGAGAGCCCTGACCTTGGATGAGCCCTGTAACAGGAGAGCCCTGACCTTGGATGAGTCCTGTAACAGGAGAACCCTGACCTTGGATGAGTCCTGACCTTGGATGAGTCCTGTAACAGGAGAGCCCTGACCTTGGATGAGTCCTGACCTTGGATGAGTCCTGTAACAGGAGAGCCCTGACCTTGGATGAGCCCTGTAACAGGAGAGCCCTGACCTTGGATGAGTCATGTAACAGGAGAGCCCTGACCTTGGATGAGCCCTGTAACAGGAGAGCCCTGACCTTGGATGAGTCCTGTAACAGGAGAGCCCTGACCTTGGATGAGTCCTTTAGAACCCTGACCTTGGGTGAGCCCTGTAGAGCCCTGACCTTGGATGAGTCCTGTAACAGGAGAGCCCTGACCTTGGATGATCCCTGTAACAGGAGAGCCTTGGATGAGTCCTGTAACAGGAGAGCCCTGACCTTGGATGAGCCCTGACCTTGGATGAGTCCTTTAGAGCCCTGACCTTGGATAAGCCCTGACCTTGGATGAGCCCAGTAGAATCCATGGAGAAACCAGCAATATTACAATATTGACTGTTGTTTTATTTTTGCTTTCTTGTTACGAGGTTAAATGGTTGCTTTCTTGTTACGAGGTTAAATGGTAACATTGCACTTTTTGCTTGTTGCATCATTTATGGATATCATTTGTTTGTCATTCCTGTTGGAAATATTGCCTACACCGTGATTACATTTAATCCCACATTGCGTATGGATTGGGCATGTACTGATTAGGGTATGGACCGAGGGTCATTGCTAATCTAGACAGATAGTTGAGGGTTGGGGAAGGATGGAGTCGCTGCAGAAAGATAATCTGAAGGTGAGAATGTTGTATAAAATGCAGAATGAGAGATAATTTTGTCTCAAATGTATTTTAGCTTGTTGAATAATATGTATGGTATACTTGAGTACAAATGATTGATTTATATGTGCTTGGTTTAAATGAACATATTGTATGCATGGTTATGGTATGAACATGTTCTACAATGTTGGTGTAAATGAACATATTGTACATTGTTTGGAGTAAATGAACATATTGTACATATGTTGGTGTAAATGAACATATGTTGGTGTATATGAACATATTTTACATATATTATGTTGGAATAAATGAACATATTCTACATATGTTTGGAGTAAATCAACATATTCTACATATGTTTGGTGTAAATGAACATGTTCTATAATGTTGGTGTGTTCATTTACACCAACACATGTGTGGTGTAAATGAACATATTCTACATATGTTGGTGTAAATGAACATATTCTAACAAAGTTGATGTAAATGAACATATTCTAACATATGTTGATGTAAATGAACATATTCTACATATGTTTGGAGTAAATGAACATATTGTACATATGTTTGGTGTAAATGAACATATTCTACATATGTTTGAGTAAATTAACATAGTCTGCATATGTTTGGTGTAAATGAACATGCCCTACTTCTGTATTATATTCAGTAATAAATAAAAATACGCAGAATTACTTTACAACACATTTCTCTTGCATTGCCCTTGCATTAAAGTAGGACCGAGGTTAAAGTTGGCCAGTGTTCCTTACCCGGGTATATAAACAGGCCAGTGTTCCTTACCCGGGTATATAAACAGGCCAGTGTTCCTTACCCGGGTATATAAACAAACTAGTGCTACCCCTTACCCGGACAATCTGCCCCACACCCATGGCAATATTAGCCCTTAACCTACCATAATAAATTGGACGGAATGTGCAAACAATATAGATCCAGATCAGACGGGACGATACAAAGTGTTTTAGTTCCACTATCCGAATAGCAAATGGCTGATCAGTCTCTATGTTGTTCCAATATCCAAATGGCTGATCAGGCTCTATGTTGTTTGCAAAAAATTGACTTTAGCTAAGGGTTAAATTTTGCATGAGGCGGGCACCGTATAACTTACACATAGAAGCTTCACATCTAGCACCTTCACATCTAGCACCTTTACCATCTAGCACCTTCACCATCTAGCACCTTCACCATCTAGCACCTTCACCCCTTCACCATCTAGCACCTTCACCCCTTCACCATCTAGCACCTTCACCATCTAGCACCTTCACCACCTAGCACCTTCACATCTAGCACATTCACATCTAGCACTTCACCATCTAGCACCTTCACCATCTAGCACCTCACATCTAGCACCTTACATCTAGCACATTCACATCTAGCACCTTCACATCTAGCACCTTCACCATCTAGCAACTTCACCATCTAGCACATTCACATCTAGCACTATCACATCTAGCACCTTCACATCTAGCACATAACATCTAGCACCTTCACATCTAGCACTGTCACATCTAGCACATTCACATCTATCACCTTCACATCTAGTACCTTCACCATCTAGCACCTTCACCATCCTAGCACCTTCACATCAAGCACCTTCACATCTAGCACCTTCACCATCTAGCACATTCACCATCTAGCACCTTCACATCTAGCACCTTCACATCTAGTACCTTCACCATCTAGCACCTTCACCATCTAGCACATTCACATCTAGCCCCACATCTAGCACCTTAACCATCTAGCACCTTCACATCTAGCACCTTCACATCTAGTACCTTCACCATCTAGCACCTTCACATCTAGCACATTCACATCTAGCACATTCACATCTAGCACATTCACATCTAGCACCTTCACCATCTAGCACATTCACCATCTAGCACCTTCACATCTAGCACCTTCACATCTAGCACCTTCACATCTAGCACCTTCACATGCACCTTCACATCTAGCACCTTCACTTCACATCTAGCACCTTCCACATCTAGCACCTTCACTTCACATCTAGCACCTTCACCATCTAGCACCTTCACATCTAGCACCTTCACCATCTAGCACCTTCACCATCTGGACATTAAATCAGGGCCACAAAACTAATGTGCTAAGTGCTAAAAGAACTCTAAACTATTATATTTGTTTATTTAAAAGTACATGTATCTTGTATACACATTACAAATAAGACACAATTTGTGTTGCACAACAATTAACACAGTACATACATAACTTCTGAAAAAAAGAGTCATAGGATACTACACGGCAACATTACATATATAACTAGCGATGGCTGAATCTATTTATTTTACAACGATCACGAAGCAAGTTCTAACAACTTATACTAATCACTCTCGTTGGCGCGGATGAAAGTGTAAATGCGGTCATTCGTGTGGGAGGAAACTGGGTACCCCGAGAAAACCCACCTGTCCGATCTGACGACTACCGTACTATCTCGCATACTTCCCGGTCCGAGGATCAACACGGGTTGCATTGGTGAGAGGCGAGTGATTTGAGGTCAATGGCCTCAACCACAGAGACCCCACAGTCTGAATATAAACAAGGAGATACAGCTAAGGACAGAAACACTGCATCAATAGCCATGTTAATAGATAGATTTCTTTATTTATAGAGGATGACCTAATTAGTTCTGAACTAATCTTCCTTAGGGCCCTCTTAAATTTCTTAACACTATAGCATTAATGCACATACACAATAATTATAACCAAAGTACACAGTTACGCCATGCAATATATGTATAATGTTTAGGGATGGCAACGAATGTTCGAATATTCGAATATTAAAACCATATTCGAATATTAAAAAAAAAATTCAAATCAAATTTTAATCAATTGCAGTTAAATCATAACTTAAAAGGATATATGTTTGTTTAAATTTCAATCAATTAAGTTTCGAAAACAAAGAATGACCCAATGCGTGCCCGAAGGTGTGAAATGTCATCGCGATTTGGCTCCAAATAACAAAGGAGGGTGATGACATGTTGTTCACACCTTACAGGGGTCACTAATTGATTAATGCAGTCTATTTGACGGGACACAAACTGAGAAGCATTTGTTTTACAGGTACTAACTGTAGTGGAAATCGAAAGTTGGAGAAATGTGCGAATATTCGTTCGGAAGATCATCCGAATATTCGAATATCACAATCACCATTCGTTGCCATCCGTAATAATGTTGTATAATGTAACTTAAACAAATAGGGTAATGTTATCGAAATACAACGACATAAAGCATACTAAACGACATAAGCATACAGTTAAAAGTATATTGGCATAAACCAGGTTTCAAACCAGTCCTTGAAAGTGTAACAAATTTGTTTTTTATTTAATCATATTTGATTGCAAACCAATCCAGTACATATACCATACACATACACATACATATACACATACACATACACATACACATACACATATATACACACACACACACACACACACACACACACACACACACACACACACACACACACACACACACACACACACACACACACACACACACACACACACACACACACACACACACACACACACACACACACACACACACACACACACACACACACACACACACACACACACACACACACACACACACACACACACACACACACACACACACACACACACACACACACACACACACACACACACACACACACACACACACACACACACACACACACACACACACACACACACACACACACACACACACACACACACACACACACACACACACACACACACACACACACACACACACACACACACACACACACACACACACACACACACACACACACACACACACACACACACACACACACACACACACACACACACACACACACACACACACACACACACACACACACACACACACACACACACACACACACACACACACACACACACACACACACACACACACACACACACACACACACACACACACACACACACACACACACACACACACACACACACACACACACACACACACACACACACACACACACACACACACACACACACACACACACACACACACACACACACACACACACACACACACCACACACACACACACACACACACACACACACACACACACACACACACACACACACACACACACACACACACACACACACACACACACACACACACACACACACACACACACACACACACACACACACACACACACACACACACACACACACACACACACACACACACACACACACACACACACACACACACACACACACACACACACACACACACACACACACACACACACACACACACACACACACACACACACACACACACACACACACACACACACACACACACACACACACACACACACACACACACACACCACACACACACACACACACACACACACACACACACACACACACACACACACACACACACACACACACACACACACACACACACACACACACACACACACACACACACACACACACACACACACACACACACACACACACACACACACACACACACACACACACACACACACACACACACACACACACACACACACACACACACACACACACACACACACACACACCATACACATATATATACCATACACATAAATATACCATACAATAGTACAGATACCATACACATAAATATACCATACAACAGTACAGATACCATACACATACATATACCATACAATAGTACAGATACCATACACATAAATATACCATACAACAGTACATATACCATACACATACATATACCATACAACAGTACAGATACCATACACATAAATATACCATACAACAGTACATATACCATACACATACATATACCATACAACAGTACAGATACCATACACATAAATATACCATACAACAGTACATATACCATACACATACAGATACAATACATAGCATGAACATACAATAGTACATATACCATACAATAGTACATATACCATACACATACAGATACCATACAACAGTACAGATACCATACACATAAATATACCATACAACAGTACATATACCATACACATACATATACCATACAACAGTACAGATACCATACACATAAATATACCATACAACAGTACATATACCATACACATACAGATACAATACATAGCATGAACATACAATAGTACATATACCATACAATAGTACATATACCATACACATACAGATACAATACATAGCATGAACATACAATAGTACATATACCATACAACAGTACATATACCATACACATACAGATACAATACATAGCATGAACATACAATAGTACATATACCATACAATAGTACATATACCATACACATACATATACCATACAACAGTACAGATACCATACACATACAGATACAATACATAGCATGAACATACAATAGTACATATACCATACAATAGTACATACAATAGTACATATACCATACAATAGTACATATACCATACAATAGTACATATACCATACAATAGTACATATGTCATACACATATAGATACAATACATGAACATACAATAGTACACATGTCATACACATATAGATACAATACATAGCATGAACATACAATAGTACATATGTCATACACATATAGATACAATACATGAACATACAATAGTACACATGTCATACACATATAGATACAATACATAGCATGAACATACAATAGTACACATGTCGTACACATATAGATACAATACATAGCATGAACATACAATAGTACACATGTCATACACATACAGATACAATACATAGCATGAACATACAATAGTACACATGTCATACACATATAGATACAATACATAGCATGAACATACAATAGTACATATGTCATACACATACATATACAATACATAGCATAATCATACAATAGTACACATGTCATACACATACATATACAATACATAGCATGAACATACAATAGTAAATATGTCATACACATATAGGTACAATACATAGCATGAACATACAATAGTACATATGTCATACACATATAGATACAATACATGAACATACAATAGTACATATGTCATACACATATAGATACAATACATAGCATGAACATACAATAGTACACATGTCATACACATATAGATACAATACATGAACATACAATAGTACATATGTCATACACATATAGATACAATACATGAACATACAAAAAATGATACAATAGTACATATGTCGTACACATAAAGATACAATACATAGCATGAACATACAATAGTACATATGTCGTACACATAAAGATACAATACATAGCATGAACATACAATAGTACACATGTCATACACATAAAGATACAATACATAGCATGAACATACAATAGTACATATGTCGTACACATAAAGATACAATACATAGCATGAACATACAATAGTACACATGTCATACACATACAGATACAATACCTAGCATGAACATACAATAGTACATATACCATACACATACAGATACAATACATAGCATGAACATACAATAGTACATATACCATACACATACAGATACAATACATAGCATGAACATACAATAGTACATATGTCATACACATACAGATACAATACATAGCATGAACATACAATAGTACATATGTCATACACATACAGATACAATACCTAGCATGAACATACAATAGTACATATACCATACACATACAGATACAATACATAGCATGAACATACAATAGTACATATGTCATACACATACAGATACAATACATAGCATGAACATACAATAGTACATATGTCATACACATACAGATACAATACATAGCATGAACATACAATAGTACACATGTCATACACATACAGATACAATACATAGCATGAACATACAATAGTACACATGTCATACACATATAGATACAATACATAGCATGAACATACAATAGTACACATGTCATACACATACAGATACAATACATAGCATGAACATACAATAGTACATATGTCGTACACATAAATATACAATACATAGCATGAACATACAATAGTACATATGTCGTACACATAAATATACAATACATAGCATGAACATACAATAGTACATATATCGTACACATACAGATACAATACATAGCATGAACATACAATAGTACACATGTCATACACATATAGATACAATACATAGCATGAACATACAATAGTACACATGTCATACACATACAGATACAATACATAGCATGAACATACAATAGTACACATGTCATACACATACAGATACAATACATAGCATGAACATACAATAGTACATATGTCGTACACATAAAGATACAATACATAGCATGAACATACAAATGGTGTGGGCCATATTTGATTGCAAATCAATAGTACATATGTCGTACACATAAAGATACAATACATAGCATGAACATACAAATGGTGTGGGCCATATTTGATTGCAAATCAATAGTACATATGTCGTACACATAAAGATACAATACATAGCATGAACATACAAATGGTGTGGGCCATATTTGATTGCAAATCAATAGTACATATGTCGTACACATAAAGATACAATACATAGCATGAAAATACAAATGGTTTGGGCCACAAGTTTTAACAACATTAGACAACGGACCACACCAGAAAGTCGAGCTAACGTTTGATTAAATTAAATGACTTGAGTTTCTTTCTTGAAAAGGGTATGCAAAATAGAATGTAAATAAAAATCACATGAAAGATCAGAAAAAAATATGACAAATTTATAAAAAAAAAAAAGAAGAAAATATTATTTAGATTGATACATGTATCAAAACGATGTATTCTTAATACTTCTAAGTTCACATATTATGCATTACTCAGTAGGACTAGACATTCATACATTCTAATATTTAAATCATTATATTAATACATATAATTCACCGTAAACATATTTATGCAGAAGAGATCCTTGTAATTCGAACCTGTTATCTTTTCACAAGATTTTATTAAAGAGACCGCTCGGTAATTATTTGTGTGTATCCACTACACTGTGTAACTATTGTATTTGCTTTAAACGTCTTATAGATGTTTTACGCAATAAACTATTGTTGTTGTTGTTGTATCTCGCGCAACAAATATGATGGCCTGCAGCCAATAAGCACATACTAGACAATAATAACCGATGGTCATTACCAGTGACTATAATAACCGATGGTCGTTACCAGTGACAATAATAACCGATGGTCGTTACCAGTGACTATAATAACCAATGATCGTTACCAGTGACTATAATAACCAATGATCGTTACCAGTGACTATAATAACCAATGATCGTTACCAGTGACTATAATAACCAATGATCGTTACCAGTGACAATAATAACCGATGGTCGTTACCAGTGACTATAATAACCGATGATCGTTACCAGTGATCAGTTGATGATTATTATCCGAAAGATTGATTGCTATACGTGATTCTTTGTTGGTACATCTCTACTTATAGTCCTGTATACAAGATCTCTACATAATTTTTTAAAAAAAGTTTAAACTTTATTTATTTTACAACGATTGCGAAGCAAATTTTAACAACTTATATTAATCACTCTCGTTGGTGCAGATGAAAGCGTAAATGTGGTCATTCGTGTGGGAGGAAACCGGAGTACCCGGAGAAAACCCACCTGTCCGATCTGGCGACCACCGTAGCATCTCACATACTTCCCTGTCCGAGTATCGAACCGGGGTTGCATTGGTGAGAAGCGAGTGCGCTAACCACTGCTAATCGGACATAAACATCATTTCGATCTGTTATTTTGAAAAATGCCTTGATAGTAAAATGTCACATTTTTCAAATCTAAATATTTGGACTACTAGTGAATGTTACCGGTATCCCTGATCCGTTCTGCGGTGGAATGATTCAGGGTGGTCGTTATCGGTTCACTGCTCCTTAGTGAATGTTATCCCTGTTCTGGTACTCAGTGAACCATTCCTCTACACTCGCTATATAACTAGGATCCAGATGTTGTTTCATAAGGTTACTCATTGGCACAGTGTTTTCTGGGTTGCAATCTTTATGTGCGTGTTTTGCGTTTATTTATCGTCGCTACCGGTTGCACATACGAGCGACGCCTCCTGAAGAGATTAGTCATTTTAGATTTTTGGAGGATACAATGATACAATGATACAATGATACAGAAAGAGACCCATTCCAGATTCTCCTCTGGTTCTTTTATGTGCACGGTGTAAAGCACCGACACAAGACCTCGGTTTAAAGTCCCATCTGAAAGACTGTTGCAATCTTAAGCTTACTTCTTTCCTTGTGTGACAACTGAGTAAGTAGTCCTTCTGTGGTACAGGGCTACACCAATCAAAACCACGACGATGACCACGCCTACAATCACACAACCAATCACAATGGTCATACTCTGTATGGATTTGCTATCTTCTGTAATATAAAATGTAAACCTTCTTTTAGCAAATACTTAGTAAAAAAAGGTGTCTTCAGAATGAACAGTAATAAAACTTAGAACAAAATGTACCAATGATCATATCTTTATGGATTTATTTCTGAATTGGTATTGATTGATTAATTTCTAAAGTGATATTTATGGATTAATTTCTGAAATGATATTTATGGGTATTTATGGATTAATTTTTGAAATGGTATTGATGGATTAATTTCTGAAATGGTATTTATGGATTTATTTCTGAAATGGAATTTATGGATTAATTTCCGAAATGGTATTTATGGATTAATTTCTGAAATGGTATTTATGGATTAATTTCTGAAATGGTATTTATGGATTAATTTCTGAAATGGTATTTATGGATTAATTTCTGAAATGGTATTTATGGATTAATTTCTGAAATGGAATTTATGGATCAATTTCTGAAATGGTATTTATGGATCAATTTCTGAAATGGTATTTATGGATCAATTTCTGAAATGGTATTGTATCCATTGAAATAGTGGAATGGAATGGGTTGGAAACTGGGTATATTGTGGACATTTGTATCGGCCTACTTCATGTACCAGTAGCTAGGGGATGGTGGGGTGGGTGGATGGGAGGGATGGGTGGATGGGAGGGATGGGTGAATTGTGGACATTTGTATCGGCCTACTTCATGTACCGGTAGCTAGGGGATGGTGGGATGGGTGGATGGGAGGGATGGGTGGTGGATGGGAGGGATGGGTGAATTGTGGACATTTGTATCGGCCTACTTCATGTACCGGTAGCTAGGGGATGGTGGGATGGGTGGATGGGAGGGATGGGTGGAATGGGTGGAATGGGTTGGAAACTGGGTATATTGTGGACATTTGTATCGGCCTACTTCATGTAGCTAGTTTTTACTTTTTCTGTGCTGATTTTTCATAGATAACTATTCATGTTAATTTACTGTATGTACGATTCATCTATGTAAGTCATGCAATGGGACGGAGGGATGGGTGGATGGGATGGAGAGATGGGTGAATGGGGTGGAGGATGGGTGGATGGGGTGGAGGATGTGGGTGGGGAGGGTGGATGGGGTGGAGGGATGGGTGAATGGGGTGGAGGGATGGTGGATGGTGGTGGGATGGGTGATGGGGTGGATGGGATGGAGGGATGGGATGGGGGATGGGTGGTGGGTGGGATGGGTGGGTGGGATGGGATGGAGGGATGGGTGGATGGGGTGGAGGGATGGGTGGGTGGATGGGGGATGGTGGGTGGGGGGATGTGTGGGTGGGGGATGGGGTGGAGGGATGGGTGGATTGGATGGGATGGTGGCGGGATGGGGGATGGGTGGAGGGATGGGGTGGAGGGATGGGATGGATGGGGATGGAGGGATGGGTGGGCGGGATGGGAGGGATGGGTGGAGGGGAGGGATGGGTGGGATGGGGTGGAGGGATGGGTGGGTGGGATGGATGGGTGTATGTATTGGTGGGTGGGTTGCTGGGATGAATGGACAAGTGGGTGGGTGGATGTGATGGATCAGTGGGGTGGATGGGATGAATAGATTGGTGGGTAGATTGATGGGATGAATGGATCAGTGGGTGGGTGGATGGGATGGATAGATCGGTGGGTGGGTTGATGGGATGGATCAGTGGGTTAACTCACAAGCAATCATACTTCCTGTATACGTACGTATTAACTTGCAAGCAGGAGTACTTCCAGACCATTGACCACTAGGTAAACAATCTACTGTCGCATTTCCATTTAGCACATATCCCGTGTTACATTGAAATGTAATATTGTGACCAAACGTCTGTCCAGTAGAATTCGTTATCCCATTATGTGGAGCCACAACTGTGTCGCATTCTGCAACAGAACGTATTGTTGCTTTGCTATAGGTGGCACCAATAGATTATGCCGTATGTTGACTCTCCCGTTATTATTGGTGTATGAAGACCTTTGTGTCCTCCGATCAGTATTTGAGACACGGGCACCCAAGCATGGCCACCGACATTCCATAAGACGGATAGATTCCTCGCATGAAAGAATTTGACACCCTCAGCGGGATTCGAACCTACAGCATTGCAAGTCAAGTGGTTTGAAGTTAAGGCTCCTACAAGAGACCATACTGCTCTTGTATCCGTTCAGTGTTGAACGTTTAATACGATTTTTTCAAAATGCTTTGGAAATTCTGGTTGCGAAATAACAAGCTTATTGAAATTGATAGATATTTTAAAATATGCACCCACGTATAACAAATAAACACTTACTCACAAGCACAACATTTCACCCATTGCATATATATATACGTACCTACTAAATCACAAGATGGCACCATCCCAGACCAGTTGCCATTAGATAAGCATTCGATTGTATCATCACCGTTTAGTGTAAATCCAACAACACAATTAAACGTAACGTTGTTTCCAAAAGTCTGTCCCGTAATGTTCATTGTCCCATTCATTGGAGGTTCTATTGTGTTACACTCTGCCAGAAATACATGTAAGAGAAAAATGTAGTTTTCAACTTTCAGCTACAAATACAAAAAACAATAATTGTGTGTAAGAAGATCAGCAGCGTATCCAGGAAAGTGCTAAGTGCTAAGCTTGGAATACCAGGCCCCGGCAACAGAGCTGGCCCGGAGGTTATAAAACTTTTCTCCAATTTCAAACTCAGTCTCAAACTTCCGATTGGTTCAGCCGAGTTTAAATTACAAAATCTACCAATCAAATTACTCAAGCTCGAGTTTGAGATCTGAGGAAAGTTTTATAACCTCGGGGCGCAGTTTGCGATGTACATCCTAGGTTGATCTTGGAAAAACTGAATACTAGTACCAAATGGTGCAATTTCCCAGTACCTGTGGTGAACAAGTGCTATGAGAGTTGTAGAATAGGTTTAATACAATTTAGGTAGACATTACCTAGGTGATAGAAGGTGACAGGAGCTGGTGCCACGATTTTATAGGAAATTAATGAGCACTCCCTGGACACGCCTCTGGATATTCGAATATAGGTCCGAACAAATGAACAAATGGAATAACGGACGACGGACAGACACTATCCTCTCCCTTTGTGAATCATAATAAAGTCCTACCCATGAGGTATATATAATCCTATCGACAGGTTGATATGAGGTATATATAATCCTACCGACAGGTTGACATGAGGTATATATAATCCTACAGACAGGTTGACATGAGGTATATATAATCCTACTGACAGGTTGACATGAGGTATATATAATCCTACAGACAGGTTGACATGAGGTATATATAATCCTACAGACAGGTTGACAGGAGGTATATATAATCCTACCGGACATGAGGTATATATAATCCTACCGACAGGTTGACATGAGGTATATATAATCCTACCGACAGGTTGACATGAGGTATATATAATCCTACCGACAGGTTGACATGAGGTATATATAATCCTACCGACAGTTGACATGAGGTATATATAATCATACAGACAGGTTGACATGAGGTATATATAATCCTACCGACAGGTTGACATGAGGTATATATAATCCTACCGGACATGAGGTATATATAATCCTACCGACAGGTTGACATGAGGTATATATAATCCTACCGACAGGTTGACATGAGGTATATATAATCCTACTGACAGGTTGACATGAGGTATATATAATCCTACCGGACATGAGGTATATATAATCCTACCGACAGGTTGACATGAGGTATATATAATCCTACCGACAGGTTGACATGAGGTATATAATCCTACTGACAGGTTGACATGAGGTATATATAATCCTACTGACAGGTTGACATGAGGTATATATAATCCTACTGACAGGTTGACATGAGGTATATATAATCCTACCAACAGGTTGACATGAGGTATATATAATCCTACAGACAGGTTGACATGAGGTATATATAATCCTACAGACAGGTTGACATGAGGTATATATAATCCTACTGACAGGTTGACATGAGGTATATATAATCCTACCAACAGGTTGACATGAGGTATATATAATCCTACAGACAGGTTGACATGAGGTATATATAATCCTACAGACAGGTTGACATGAGGTATATATAATCCTACTGACAGGTTGACATGAGGTATATATAATCCTACCAACAGGTTGACATGAGGTATATATAATCCTACAGACAGGTTGACATGAGGTATATATAATCCTACAGACAGGTTGACATGAGGTATATATAATCCTACTGACAGGTTGACATGAGGTATATATAATCCTACCAACAGGTTGACATGAGGTATATATAATCCTACAGACAGGTTGACATGAGGTATATATAATCCTACTGACAGGTTGACATGAGGTATATATAATCCTACAGACAGGTTGACATGAGGTATATATAATCCTACTGACAGGTTGACATGAGGTATATATAATCCTACCGACAGGTTGACATGAGGTATATATAATCCTACAGACAGGTTGACATGAGGTATATATAATCCTACTGACATGTTGACATGAGGTATATATAATCCTACCAGACATGAGGTATATATAATCCTACCGACAGGTTGACAGGAGGTATATATAATCCTACCGACAGACATGAGGTATATATAATCCTACCGAAGGTTGACATGAGGTATATATAATCCTACCGGACACGAGGTATATATAATCCTACCGACAGGTTGACATGAGGTATATATAATCCTACCGGACACGAGGTATATATAATCCTACTGACAGGTTGACATGAGGTATATATAATCCTACCGACAGGTTGACATGAGGTATATATAATCCTACCGACAGGTTGACATGAGGTATATATAATCCTACCGACAGGTTGCATGAGGTATATATAATCCTACCGACGGTTGACATGAGGTATATATAATCCTACCGACAGGTTGACATGAGGTATATATAATCCTACCGACAGGTTGACATGAGGTATATATAATCCTACCGACAGGTTGACATGAGGTATATATAATCCTACTGACAGGTTGACATGAGGTATATATAATCCTACCGACAGGTTGACACGAGGTATATATAATCCTACCGACAGGTTGACATGAGGTATATATGATCCTACCGGACAGGTTGACATGAGGTATATATAATCCTACCGGACAGGTTGACATGAGGTATATATGATCCTACCGACAGGTTGACATGAGGTATATATAATCCTGTCGGACATGAGGTATATATGATCCTACTGACAGGTTGACATGAGGTATATATAATCCTGTCGGACATGAGGTATATATGATCCTACTGACAGGTTGACATGAGGTATATATAATCCTGTCGGACATGAGGTATATATGATCCTACTGACAGGTTGACATGAGGTATATATAATCCTGTCGGACATGAGGTATATATGATCCTACTGACAGGTTGACATGAGGTATATATAATCCTGTCGGACATGAGGTATATATGATCCTACTGACAGGTTGACATGAGGTATATATAATCCTGTCGGACATGAGGTATATATGATCCTACTGACAGGTTGACATGAGGTATATATAATCCTGTCGGACATGAGGTATATATGATCCTACTGACAGGTTGACATGAGGTATATATAATCCTGTCGGACATGAGGTATATATGATCCTACTGACAGGTTGACATGAGGTATATATAATCCTGTCGGACATGAGGTATATATGATCCTACCGACAGGTTGACATGAGGTATATATAATCCTACCGACAGGTTGACATGAGGTATATATAATCCTACTGACAGGTTGACATGAGGTATATATAATCCTACTGACAGGGTGACATGAGGTATATATAATCCTACCGACAGGTTGACACGAGGTATATATAATCCTACCGACAGGTTGACATGAGGTATATATAATCCTACTGACAGGTTGACATGAGGTATATATAATCCTACCGACAGGTTGACATGAGGTATATATAATCCTACCGACAGGTTGACATGAGGTATATATAATCCTACCGACAGGTTGACATGAGGTATATATAATCCTACCGGACATGAGGTATATATAATCCTACCGACAGGTTGACACGAGGTATATATAATCTTACCGACAGGTTGACAGGAGGTATATATAATCCTACCGACAGGTTGACATGAGGTATATATAATCCTACAGACAGGTTGACATGAGGTATATATAATCCTACCGACAGGTTGACATGAGGTATATATAATCCTACCGACAGGTTGACATGAGGTATATATAATCATACAGACAGGTTGACATGAGGTATATATAATCCTACCGACAGGTTGACATGAGGTATATATAATCCTACCGACAGGTTGACATGAGGTATATATAATCCTACAGACAGGTTGACATGAGGTATATATAATCCTACCGACAGGTTGACATGAGGTATATATAATCCTACCAACAGGTTGACATGAGGTATATATAATCCTACCAACAGGTTGACATGAGGTATATATAATCCTACTGACAGGTTGACATGAGGTATATATAATCCTACCAACAGGTTGACATGAGGTATATATAATCCTACTGACAGGTTGACATGAGGTATATATAATCCTACCGACAGGTTGACATGAGGTATATATAATCCTACCGACAGGTTGACATGAGGTATATATAATCCTACCGACAGGTTGACATGAGGTATATATAATCCTACCAGACATGAGGTATATATAATCCCACCGGACATGAGGTATATATAATCCTACCGACAGGTTGACACGAGGTATATATAATCCTACCGACAGGTTGACATGAGGTATATATAATCCTACCGACAGGTTGACATGAGGTATATATAATCCTACCAGACATGAGGTATATATAATCCTACCGGACATGAGGTATATATAATCCTACCGACAGGTTGACACGAGGTATATATAATCCTACCGACAGGTTGACACGAGGTATATATAATCCTACCGGACATGAGGTATATATAATCCTACCGACAGGTTGACACGAGGTATATATAATCCTACCGACAGGTTGACACGAGGTATATATAATCCTACCGACAGGTTGACATGAGGTATATATAATCCTACCGACAGGTTGACATGAGGTATATATAATCCTACCGACAGGTTGACATGAGGTATATATAATCCTACCGACAGGTTGACATGAGGTATATATAATCCTACCGACAGGTTGACATGAGGTATATATAATCCTACAGACAGGTTGACATGAGGTATATATAATCCTACAGACAGGTTGACATGAGGTATATATAATCCTACCGGACATGAGGTATATATAATCCTACCGACAGGTTGACATGAGGTATATATAATCCTACCGACAGGTTGACATGAGGTATATATAATCCTACCGACAGGTTGACACGAGGTATATATAATCCTACCGACAGGTTGACACGAGGTATATATAATCCTACCGACAGGTTGACATGAGGTATATATAATCCTACCGACAGGTTGACATGAGGTATATATAATCCTACCGACAGGTTGACACGAGGTATATATAATCCTACCGACAGGTTGACACGAGGTATATATAATCCTACCGACAGGTTGACAGGAGGTATATATAATCCTACAGACAGGGTGACATGAGGTATATATAATCCTACAGACAGGGTGACATGAGGTATATATAATCCTACCGGACATGAGGTATATATAATCCTACCGACAGGTTGACACGAGGTATATATAATCCTACCGACAGGTTGACATGAGGTATATATAATCCTACCGACAGGTTGACACAAGGTATATATAATCCTACCGACAGGTTGACACGAGGTATATATAATCCTACCGACAGGTTGACATGAGGTATATATAATCCTACCGACAGGTTGACATGAGGTATATATAATCCTACCGACAGGTTGACACGAGGTATATATAATCCTACCGACAGGTTGACACGAGGTATATATAATCCTACCGACAGGTTGACAGGAGGTATATATAATCCTACCGACAGGTTGACATGAGGTATATATAATCCAGTTATTATCAGATCCACATCTTGGTGCTTCATTTTCTCGTGATAGTCTAAAACCTTCATCGCATGTTATAGTAGCATAGGCTCCGTATTCTGTACCATTGATGGTCGTGTTTATGTAAGCATGGTCTTCCTCAGGAATACCACAGTCTGAAACAAAGCCAAGTGTTCACAACCAAATCGCAGGCTTACAACGTTCTGATATATATACATCACAGACACCATGTATGCCATATATTGGTAGAGAGTCCAGTATGCAAGCTCTTACTCATGTCAACTGCACATTGAATGTATATTATATTTTTGTATATACTTTATTTAAGCAAGTTTTAAAAACTTATATTAATCACTCTCGTTGGCGCGATACTTCCCTGTCCGAGGATCGAACCCGGGTCGCATTGGCGAGAAGCGAGCGTGCTAACCACTGCACTAATCGGACAGCCTATTTTTGTATAGGTTCGAGTATGCAAGTTTTTCATGGCGTCAAGGACAGAATGAATGCATATCTGGTGTACAGATAGCGTAACACATCAGTTAGAATGTGGGTGGACTCCTCGTTTGATGGTGGTATGAATTCTACTATTTTCTTAGTCTATACAAATTTATTTCAGCTCGATTGCGAAACAAGTTCTTACAACTTATATTAAGCACTCTCGAGATCTCATTCCTGATGGAATCCATCGCCCCGAGGGAGAAAGAAGAGGCATGTGGAATTTAAATGCCTTGCAGGGCACAATCGTAACGGCTCCATCGGGGCTCGAACTCCGGGCCTTTTGCACCTGAATCGAACGCACTACCACTGTGCTATCACGACTTACAACGTTTGTGTGATATAATAACTCTCACCGTAGCCCCCATTCCTCTGCAGCGAATCATAATATCAAAGCATTTAACCCATTCAACACCAAGTAACTGACATGGACTGGTCCATGATATTTTTAGACCAATAAATTGATAAGAAAAGTACATATGGATCAGTTCATTTATCAAAATGGGTAATCTTTTTTCTAAAAATAGAAATATTACTTGCAAAAAGTGCAGATCAAGATGAGACGGCTCGTCACAAGCCAGCTCATCTGGATCTACACTTTTTTGTAAGCCGATTTAGAGGCCTGTGGTGTTGAAAAGGTTTTGCGTGCCCACATAAACTAAACATCTTGCTTGTGCAGACAAAAACAGCTTCACATGCCAACGCAATCAGTTTTGCACATCCATGTGTGGGCATACGGAACTGATTGTGCTGGTCTGCGCTCGTGAAACCTAACGGTGATAAACAATAATTACATGTCCCCTTTGTGTATCCGTAGATAGCGTATTTTAGACCTTTTTTCACATGTTGAATTAAGAACGATGTCAAAACATTGCATGACACATGCCCCCTACAAAGGCTCTGAAAAAACCAAACACTTCAAGGAAGTCGTGATAGCGAACAACCTGAAGTTCAAGCCTCTGCTGGAGCCGTTACGATTGTGCCGATCTGGCGATCACCGTACTACCATCTCACATACATCCCGGTCCGAGGATCGAACCCGGGTTGCATTGGTGAGAAGCGAGCACGCTAACCACTACGCTAATCGGACATCCATAAACATGTTAACAAGCTACCTGGATAAATCCAGCTGTAGAGGATCCCCACTCCATTGAAGGCCGTCTCGGAATGTTCACCACCCCCAAATGATCTCGGTATACAAACCAATGAACCTGTAAAATTTGAGAATCACTTTTTCAATATTACTGATACTCTTCATGTATATATACTAGAGGACATAGAAAACGCACACCTACATTATATACTAGAGGACATAGAAAACGCACACCTACATGATATACTAGAGGACATAGAAAACACACACCTACATTATATACTAGAGGACATAGAAAACTCACACCTACATTATATACTAGAGGACATAGAAAATGCACACCTACATTATATACTAGAGGACATAGAAAACGCACACCTACATTATATACTAGAAGACATAGAAAATGCACACCTACATTATATACTAGAGGACATAGAAAACGCACACCTACATTATATACTAGAGGACATAGAAAAGGCACACCTACATTATATACTAGAGGACATAGAAAACGCACACCTACATTATATACTAGAGGACATAGAAAACGCACACCTACATTATATACTAGAGGACATAGAAAACGCACACCTACATTATATACTAGAGGACATAGAAACGCACACCTACATTATATACTAGAGGACATAGAAAACGCACACCTACATTATATACTAGAGGACATAGAAAACGCACACCTACATTATATACTAGAGGACATAGAAAACGCACACCTACATTATATACTAGAGGACATAGAAAACGCACACCTACATTATATACTAGAGGACATAGAAAACGCACACCTACATTATATACTAGAGGACATAGAAAACGCACACCTACATTATATACTAGAGGACATAGAAAACGCACACCTACATTATAACTAGAGGACATAGAAAACGCACACCTACATATATACTAGAGACATAGAAAAGCACACCTACATTATATACTAGAGGACATAGAAAAGCACACCTACATTATATACTAGAGGACATAGAAAGCACACCTACATTATATACTAGAGGACATAGAAAAGCACACTACATATATACTAGAGGACATAGATAACGCACACCTACATTATATACTAGAGGACATAGAAAACGCACACCTACATTATATACTAGAGGACATAGAAAACGCACACCTACATTATATACTAGAGGACATAGAAAACGCACACCTACATTATATACTAGAGGACATAGAAAACGCACACCTACATTATATACTAGAGGACATAGAAAACGCACACCTACATTATATCTAGAGGACATAGAAAACGCACACCTACATTATATACTAGAGGACATAGAAAACGCACACCTACATTATATACTAGAGGACATAGAAAACGCACACCTACATTATATACTAGAGGACATAGAAAACGCACACCTACATTATATACTAGAGGACATAGAAAACGCACACCTACATTATATACTAGAGGACATAGAAAACGCACACCTACATTATATACTAGAGGACATAGAAAACGCACACCTACATTATATACTAGAGGACATAGAAAACGCACACCTACATTATATACTAGAGGACATAGAAAACGCACACCTACATTATATACTAGAGGACATAGAAAACGCACACCTACATTATATACTAGAGGACATAGAAAATGCACACCTACATTATATACTAGAGGACATAGAAACGCACACCTACATTATATACTAGAGGACATAGAAAACGCACACCTACATTGTATACTAGAGGACATAGAAAATGCACACCTACATTATATACTAGAGGACATAGATAACGCACACCTACATTATATACTAGAGGACATAGAAAACGCACACCTACATTATATACTAGAGGACATAGAAAACACACACCTACATTATATACTAGAGGACATAGAAAACGCACACCTACATTATATACTAAAGGACATAGAAAATGCACACCTACATTATATACTAGAGGACATAGAAAATGCACACCTACATTATATACCAGGGGACATAGAAAACGCACGCCTACAGTATATACTAGAGGACATAGAAAACGCACACCTACACTATATGATTATTATTACATGAAAACGAAATACGAAGGATTCCATCAAAGATCACATCTTTATTACAAAACACAAAACTGAAAAACTATAAATAATCCAAAATGTTTTAAACTATGTATTTATATAGTTATTATTTTTCATGTAAAAACACACTTATCTGAAGTGTGTGTTTTCTATGCCCTCTAGTATAAAACACACTTAAGTGTGCGTTTTCTATGCCCTCTAGTATAAAACACATTTAAGTGTGCGTTTTCTATGCCCTCTAGTATAAAACACACTTATCTATATAGTGGTCATATTTTCAGAAATGCCACATATAGTGGTCATATCTTCGGCATGCCACATAATTATAGTGGTCATATTTTCAGAAATGCCACATGTAGTGGTCATATTTTCAGAAATGCCACATGTATCAGAACCGCCAAATTTATTACTTTTCCAAACAATTTCAATACCACCAATGTAGCACCACATGCTCATGGTCAACAACCCAGAATAAAAGAACATATCACTAAAAAACTAAACTTTGCAAGCTCATGGTCAGTAAGATATTCGCGGATTATTTGCAAGCTCATGGTCAGTAAGATATTCGCAGATTATTTGCAAGCTCATGGTCAGTAAGATATTCGCAGATTATTTGCAAGCTCATGGTCAGTAAGATATTCGCGGATTATTTGCAAGCTCATGGTCAGTAAGATATTCGCGGATTATTTGCAAGCTCATGGTCAGTAAGATATTCGCGGATTATTTGCAAGCTCATGGTCAGTAAGATATTCGCGGATTATTTGCAAGCTCATGGTCAGTAAGATATTTGCGGATTATTTGCAAGCTCATGGTCAGTAAGATATTCGCGGATTATTTGCAAGCTCATGGTCAGTAAGATATTCGCGGATTATTTGCAAGCTCATGGTCAGTAAGATATTCGTGGATTATTTGCAAGCTCATGGTCAGTAAGATATTCGCAGATTATTAACAACCCGGAATAAAAGAACATATCACTGAAGAACTAAAATGTGCAAAGTCATTCGAGGAAGGGTTCGAGGTCAGGTGGTTGCAGCCGATGACTTAAAATATAGTGTCCAACACTGCTCTAGGTTCGGATCCCATGGGATTCAACTTCGGTCACACGAGGAGTCCCTCAGCCAGCTTGCGCAAGCCGGGTTCCCACCTTAGTCTGAAATACTGACCACAGGACCACTCTCTACGATATAATATATAACCTTCTCTGAAACTGTGACTGATGTATTTGGGAGAGAGAAATATATACACATAGTGGTACACATATTTGAACACATATATAAACAGAACAGAATACAGTTTTATTGCATAATCGACAATAACCTTGCCTTTGTCAATACAATGTACATACATAATATTATACATGACAAGATAAACACAATGTAATAAACACAAATTGCATTGATAATACATTGATATGGTGTTATATGAAGTAAAAATAAGCCAGTTACGAAGTTATATTGACAAAGAGCGAAACAAATTCATTAACATTACAGTGATGAAGCTTGTTTGATAAACTATATTAATGTGACAGCATTAAAGCGACACTACATCAGTGAAAACGCAAATTTCTACAGAACGTAATTTCATATTACCGGTATATGGTATAATTTTTTTCCAAATATATGCCTCAAAAACTGAGTATTTCAAGTTGAAATTTTCAACTAATAAACAAACGTCGTATAGGCGTTTTTTTGACATAACAAAATAATGTAAATATGGTAGAGAGCCATGCGTAATACAACTCGTCTATCCTGATTAACACAATGTTAGTGCTCGAATGTATTTGGAAGAATTTGTAGTAGCAATGCATTTATACGTGAACAAATGCATTTTATTTGCTTTTTGCGATGTAATGTCGCTTTAATATGAATCTTTAATATTTATCACAAAGTTTTACTACATGTTTTTCTTAGTATATTTACATCACTATTGCATTTCCTTCAATGAACGTTTCCAACTATTCCAACTAATGATATGCAGCTGACATGTGCTCTCGATGCTACGGGCATGCGTACTCGCAGTGTTAAGTAGCGTTTGTCGCGAGGAAAGGCGTGTCTTGCAGTTTAAGCTCTTCCAAGAATGATCTAATTATCAGATCCCTGCCACACGATATGTCGCAAATTGGACTAAATAATTTTAATTGGTGATAATTGTTGTCTCATTGAATTTTTTTAAGAATAATTAGTGTAAATATAAATTATGAATCGAGAGTTAATAGTTTCCATTGGGGTATAAAACTATATCGAGTGTGTCTAAAGTTACCGTGGATGCCTTCGGCCTCGGCATCCACGCACCTTAAAACACCCAATGTAATTCATACCCCATTGGAAACAATTAACTCGGGATTCATTACTTAATGGCAGGAAGCATACCTGGTTCGATTTCGTCATAGCAGAGGGAGAAGCAGAAATCGACGCCTGGAAATGTTCGACTGTAACTCCAAAACATTACGCACGTGTTGATACGAGTAACACAGTGGGTCACGTACCAAGATGGTGGAATGTTGTAGAGGACTACTATATGGAACACTCGCTGATTACAGTGATGGTAACATGTTGATATAATACTATATATTACATTTTAAGCCCAAGACCTTAACCACCTGGCCCGGTTTTTTTTTGGAAATTTGCCAAATACGCATTCATTGTCATCATGTTTGTCCTTCGGCCTCGGCATCCACTAACTTTAAAACACCCAATGGAAACTATTAACTCGCGATTCATTACTTAATTAAAGGCATTCTTAAGATATTTAGCAATATTTTCATAAGGACTTTTCATAAGAGCAACATATTTATTCACAGTAGGCCAATGTATATTCTGCCTAAAAGATTTAATCTTATTTCATTGTACATTGGACATATCAAGATAAAATGGTATTCATATTCAATAGCGTTATTATTGCAACATTTACATAGTCTATTAACACTTTTCATAAGAGTAACATATTTATTCAAGGTAGGCAAACTTGTTCTGCCTCAATATTTTAATCTTATTTCATTGTACATCGGACAAATCAAGATAAAATGGTATTCATATTCAATAGCATTTTTATTGCAACATTAACACAATATTTGTATACCTGTGCCTTGTGTAGACATGCTGTAGTTTATTGGTTTATTAAGCAGCAACTTTGCAGTGGTATCGAGGCTAAAAATCGAATAAAATCTCGATCCCACACCATACATAAAACCGCCAAATATGCATTCTTGGTCATTGAGGTCGTCATCATGTCTCTCACGGTCTGCCATGAACGTGGAACCAGGGAACCGGAAGCCAGTGTTCTCTGCTGCTGGATCCTCAATCTCAGTCTGCAGTATTAATAAAGCATGAGTAAGATATATTGAGGAGGTATCATCAGCTACAGAACATAGCCCAAACTATGATCAGGGCTCAATCAGCTACAGATCATAGCCCAAACTATGATCAGGGCTCAATCAGGTACAGAACATAGCCCAAACTATGATAAGGGCTCAATCAGCTACAGAACATAGCCCAAACTATGATCAGGGCTCAAACAGGTACAGAACATAGCCAAAACTATGATCAGGGCTCAATCAGGTACAGAACATAGCCCGAACTATGATCAGGGCTCAATCAGCGACAGAACATAGCCCAAACTATAACCAGGGCTCAATCAGCTACAGAACATAGCCCAAACTATTACCAGGGCTCAATCAGCGACAGAACATAGCCCAAACTATAACCAGGGCTCAATCAGCGACAGAACATAGCCCAAACTATAATCAGGGCTTAATCAGCTACAGAACATAGCCAGAACTATGATCAGGGCTCAATCAGCTACAGAACATACCCCAAACTATGATCAGGGCTCAATCAGCTACAGATAATAGCCCATACTATGATCAGGGCTCAATCAGTTACAGATCATAGCCCAAACTATGATCAGGGCTCAATCAGCTACAGAACATAGCCCGAACTATGATCAGGGCTCAATCAGTTACAGAACATAGACCAAACTATGATAGGGCTCAATCAGTTACAGATCATAGCCCAAACTATGATCAGGGCTCAATCAGCTACAGAACATAGCCCTAACTATGATCAGGGCTCAATCAGGTACAGAACATAGCCCAAACTATGATCAGGGCTCAATCAGTTACAGATGATAGCCCAAACTATAATCAGGGCTCAATCAGCTACAGATAATAGCCCTAACTATGATCAGGGCTCAATCAGCTACAGCACATAGCCCAAACTATGATCAGGGCTCAATCAGCTACAGAACATAGCCCAAACTATGATCAGGGCTCAATCAGGTACAGAACATAGCCCAAACTATGATCAGGGCTCAATCAGCTACAGAACATAGCCCAAACTATGATCAGGGCTCAATCAGTTACAGAACATAGCCCAAACTATGATCAGGGCTCAATCAGGTACAGAACATAGCCCAAACTATGATCAGGGCTCAATCAGCTACAGAACATAGCCCAAACTATGGTCAGGGCTCAATCAGCTACAGAACATAGCCCAATATGATCTGTGCTCAATCAGCTACAGATAATAGCCCTAACTATGATCAGGGCTCAATCAGCTACAGTACACAGCCCAAACTATGATCAGGGCTCAATCAGCTACAGCACATACCCCAAACTATGATCAGGGCTCAATCAGTTACAGAACATAGCCCAAACTATGATCAGGGCTCAATCAGCTACAGCACACAGCCCAAACTATGGTCAGCGCTCAATCAGCTACAGCACATACCCCGAACTATGATCAGGGCTCAATCAGTTACAGAACATAGCCCAAACTATGATCAGGGCTCAATCAGGTACAGAACATAGCCCAAACTATGATCAGGGCTCAATCAGGTACAGAACATAGCCCAAACTATGATCAGGGCTCAATCAGGTACAGAACATAGCCCAAACTCTGATCAGGGCTCAATCAGCTACAGAACAGAGCCCAAACTATGATCAGGGCTCAATCAGCTACAGAACATAGCCCAAACTATGATCAGGGCTCAATCAGCTACAGAACATAGCCCTAACTATGATCTGTGCTCAATCAGCTACAGAGAATAGCCCTAACTATGATCAGGGCTCAATCAGCTACAGTACACAGCCCAAACTATGATCAGGGCTCAATCAGCTACAGCACATACCCCAAACTATGATCAGGGCTCAATCAGTTACAGAACATAGCCCAAACTATGATCAGCGCTCAATCAGCTACAGCACATACACCAAACTATGATCAGGGCTCAATCAGCTACAGAACATAGCCCAAACTATGATCAGGGCTCAATCAGGTACAGAACATAGCCCAAACTATGATCAGGGCTCAATCAGGTACAGAACATAGCCCAAATTACGATCAGGGCTCAATCAGCTACAGATCATAGCCCAAATTATGATCAGGGATCAATCAGCTACAAAACATAGCCCAAACTATGATCAGGGCTCAATCAGGTACAGAACATAGCCCAAACTATGATCAGGGCTCAATCAGCTACAGAACATAGCCCAAACTATGATCAGGGCTCAATCAGCTACAGAACATAGCCCAAACTATGATCAGGGCTCAATCAGCTACAGACATAGCCCAATATGATCAGGGTCAATCAGTACAAACATAGCCCAAACTATGATCAGGGCTCAATCAGCTACAGAACATAGCCCAAACTATGATCAGGGCTCAATCAGGTACAGAACATAGCCCAAACTATGATCAGGGCTCAATCAGCTACAGAACATAGCCCAAACTATGATCAGGGCTCAATCAGGTACAGAACATAGCCCAAACTATGATCAGGGCTCAATCAGGTACAGAACATAGCCCAAACTATGATCAGGGCTCAATCAGCTACAGAACATAGCCCAAACTATGATCAGGGCTCAATCAGCTACAGAACATAGCCCAAACTATGATCAGGGCTCAATCAGCTACAGAACATAGCCCAAACTATGATCAGGGCTAATCAGTACAACATAGCCCAAACTATGATCAGGGCTCAATCAGTACAGAACATAGCCCAAATATCAGGGCTCAATCAGCTACAGAACATAGCCCAAACTATGATCAGGGCTCAATCAGGTACAGAACATAGCCCAAACTATGATCAGGGCTCAATCAGCTACAGAACATAGCCCAAACTATGATCAGGGCTCAATCAGGTACAGAACATAGCCCAAACTATGATCAGGGCTCAATCAGCTACAGAACATAGCCCAAACTATGATCAGGGCTCAATCAGTTACAGAACATAGCCCAAACTATGATCAGGGCTCAATCAGTTACAGAACATAGCCCAAACTATGATCAGGGCTCAATCAGCTACAGAACATAGCCCAAACTATGATCAGGGCTCAATCAGGTACAGAACATAGCCCAAACTATGATCAGGGCTCAATCAGGTACAGAACATAGCCCAAACTATGATCAGGGCTCAATCAGGTACAGAACATAGACCTAACTATGATCAGGGCTCAATCAGCTACAGAACATAGCCCAAACTATGACCAAGGCTCAATCAGGTACAGAACATAGACCTAACTATGATCAGGGCTCAATCAGGTACAGAACATAGCCCAAACTATGATCAGGGCTCAATCAGCTACAGAACATAGCCCAAACTATGATCAGGGCTCAATCAGGTACAGAACATAGCCCAAACTATGATCAGGGCTCAATCAGGTACAGAACATAGCCCAAACTATGATCAGGGCTCAATCAGCTACAGAACATAGCCCAAACTATGATCAGGGCTCAATCAGCTACAGAACATAGCCCAAACTATGACAGGGCTCAATCAGCTACAGAACATAGCCCAAACTATACAGGGCTCAATCAGCTACAGAACATAGCCCAAACTATGATCAGGGCTCAATCAGCTACAGAACATAGCCCAAACTATGATCAGGGCTCAATCAGCTACAGAACATAGCCCAAACTATGATCAGGGCTCAATCAGCTACAGAACATAGCCCAAACTATGATCAGGGCTCAATCAGCTACAGAACATAGCCCAAACTATGATCAGGGCTCAATCAGCTACAGAACATAGCCCAAACTATGATCAGGGCTCAATCAGGTACAGAACATAGCCCAAACTATGATCAGGGCTCAATCAGGTACAGAACATAGCCCAAACTATGATCAGGGCTCAATCAGCTACAGAACATAGCCCAAACTATGATCAGGGCTCAATCAGCTACAGAACATAGCCCAAACTATGATCAGGGCTCAATCAGCTACAGAACATAGCCCAAACTATGATCAGGGCTCAATCAGCTACAGAACATAGCCCAAACTATGATCAGGGCTCAATCAGCTACAGAACATAGCCCAAACTATGATCAGGGCTCAATCAGCTACAGAACATAGCCCAAACTATGATCAGGGCTCAATCAGCTACAGAACATAGCCCAAACTATGATCAGGGCTCAATCAGCTACAGAACATAGCCCAAACTATGATCAGGGCTCAATCAGCTACAGAACATAGCCCAAACTATGATCAGGGCTCAATCAGCTACAGAACATAGCCCAAACTATGATCAGGGCTCAATCAGCTACAGAACATAGCCCAAACTATGATCAGGGCTCAATCAGCTACAGAACATAGCCCAAACTATGATCAGGGCTCAATCAGCTACAGAACATAGCCCAAACTATGATCAGGGCTCAATCAGGTACAGAACATAGCCCAAACTATGATCAGGGCTCAATCAGCTACAGAACATAGCCCAAACTATGATCAGGGCTCAATCAGCTACAGAACATAGCCCAAACTATGATCAGGGCTCAATCAGCTACAGAACATAGCCCAAACTATGATCAGGGCTCAATCAGGTACAGAACATAGCCCAAACTATGATCAGGGCTCAATCAGCTACAGAACATAGCCCAAACTATGATCAGGGCTCAATCAGTACAGAACATAGCCCAAACTATGATCAGGGCTCAATCAGCTACAGAACATAGCCCAAACTATGATCAGGGCTCAATCAGCTACAGAACATAGCCCAAACTATGATCAGGGCTCAATCAGCTACAGAACATAGCCCAAACTATGATCAGGGCTCAATCAGCTACAGAACATAGCCCAAACTATGATCAGGGCTCAATCAGCTACAGAACATAGCCCAAACTATGATCAGGGCTCAATCAGCTACAGAACATAGCCCAAACTATGATCAGGGCTCAATCAGGTACAGAACATAGCCCAAACTATGATCAGGGCTCAATCAGCTACAGAACATAGCCCAAACTATGATCAGGGCTCAATCAGCTACAGAACATAGCCCAAACTATGATCAGGGCTCAATCAGCTACAGAACATAGCCCAAACTATGATCAGGGCTCAATCAGCTACAGAACATAGCCCAAACTATGATCAGGGCTCAATCAGGTACAGAACATAGCCCAAACTATGATCAGGGCTCAATCAGCTACAGAACATAGCCCAAACTATGATCAGGGCTCAATCAGCTACAGAACATAGCCCAAACTATGATCAGGGCTCAATCAGGTACAGAACATAGCCCAAACTATGATCAGGGCTCAATCAGCTACAGAACATAGCCCAAACTATGATCAGGGCTCAATCAGCTACAGAACATAGCCCAAACTATGATCAGGGCTCAATCAGCTACAGAACATAGCCCAAACTATGATCAGGGCTCAATCAGCTACAGAACATAGCCCAAACTATGATCAGGGCTCAATCAGCTACAGCACATAGCCCAAACTATGGTCAGCGCTCAATCAGCTACAGCACATACCCCGAACTATGATCAGGGCTCAATCAGTTACAGAACATAGCCCAAACTATGATCAGGGCTCAATCAGGTACAGAACATAGCCCAAACTATGATCAGGGCTCAATCAGGTACAGAACATAGCCCAAACTATGATCAGGGCTCAATCAGGTACAGAACATAGCCCAAACTCTGATCAGGGCTCAATCAGCTACAGAACAGAGCCCAAACTATGATCAGGGCTCAATCAGCTACAGAACATAGCCCAAACTATGATCAGGGCTCAATCAGCTACAGAACATAGCCCTAACTATGATCTGTGCTCAATCAGCTACAGAGAATAGCCCTAACTATGATCAGGGCTCAATCAGCTACAGTACACAGCCCAAACTATGATCAGGGCTCAATCAGCTACAGCACATACCCCAAACTATGATCAGGGCTCAATCAGTTACAGAACATAGCCCAAACTATGATCAGGGCTCAATCAGCTACAGCACATACCCCAAACTATGATCAGGGCTCAATCAGCTACAGAACATAGCCCAAACTATGATCAGGGCTCAATCAGGTACAGAACATAGCCCAAACTATGATCAGGGCTCAATCAGGTACAGAACATAGCCCAAACTATGATCAGGGCTCAATCAGCTACAGATCATAGCCCAAATTATGATCAGGGCTCAATCAGCTACAGAACATAGCCCAAACTATGATCAGGGCTCAATCAGGTACAGAACATAGCCCAAACTATGATCAGGGCTCAATCAGCTACAGAACATAGCCCAAACTATGATCAGGGCTCAATCAGCTACAGAACATAGCCCAAACTATGATCAGGGCTCAATCAGGTACAGAACATAGACCTAACTATGATCAGGGATCAATCAGCTACAGAACATAGCCCAAACTATGATCAGGGCTCAATCAGGTACAGAACATAGCCCAAACTATGATCAGGGCTCAATCAGGTACAGAACATAGCCCAAACTATGATCAGGGCTCAATCAGCTACAGAACATAGCCCAAACTATGATCAGGGCTCAATCAGCTACAGAACATAGCCCAAACTATGATCTGTGCTCAATCAGCTACAGAGAATAGCCCTAACTATGATCAGGGCTCAATCAGCTACAGTACATAGCCCAAACTATGATCAGGGCTCAATCAGCTACAGTACACAGCCCAAACTATGATCAGGGCTCAATCAGCTACAGCACATACCCCAAACTATGATCAGGGCTCAATCAGTTACAGAACATAGCCCAAACTATGATCAGGGCTCAATCAGCTACAGCACACAGCCCAAACTATGATCAGCGCTCAATCAGCTACAGCACATACACCAAACTATGATCAGGGCTCAA
>CM026404.1:9530723-9585760 GCA_014843695.1 Archivesica marissinica | reverse complement strand
TCAGCTACAGAACATAGCCCAAACTATGATCAGGGCTCAATCAGCTACAGAACATAGCCCAAACTATGATCAGGGCTCAATCAGGTACAGAACATAGCCCAAACTATGATCAGGGCTCAATCAGCTACAGAACATAGCCCAAACTATGATCAGGGCTCAATCAGGTACAGAACATAGCCCAAACTATGATCAGGGCTCAATCAGGTACAGAACATAGCCCAAACTATGATCAGGGCTCAATCAGCTACAGAACATAGCCCAAACTATGATCAGGGCTCAATCAGCTACAGAACATAGCCCAAACTATGATCAGGGCTCAATCAGCTACAGAACATAGCCCAAACTATGATCAGGGCTCAATCAGCTACAGAACATAGCCCAAACTATGATCAGGGCTCAATCAGCTACAGAACATAGCCCAAACTATGATCAGGGCTCAATCAGCTACAGAACATAGCCCAAACTATGATCAGGGCTCAATCAGCTACAGAACATAGCCCAAACTATGATCAGGGCTCAATCAGTTACAGAACATAGCCCAAACTATGATCAGGGCTCAATCAGCTACAGAACATAGCCCAAACTATGATCAGGGCTCAATCAGCTACAGAACATAGCCCAAACTATGATCAGGGCTCAATCAGCTACAGAACATAGCCCAAACTATGATCAGGGCTCAATCAGCTACAGAACATAGCCCAAACTATGATCAGGGCTCAATCAGGTACAGAACATAGCCCAAACTATGATCAGGGCTCAATCAGCTACAGAACATAGCCCAAACTATGATCAGGGCTCAATCAGCTACAGAACATAGCCCAAACTATGATCAGGGCTCAATCAGCTACAGAACATAGCCCAAACTATGATCAGGGCTCAATCAGCTACAGAACATAGCCCAAACTATGATCAGGGCTCAATCAGGTACAGAACATAGCCCAAACTATGATCAGGGCTCAATCAGCTACAGAACATAGCCCAAACTATGATCAGGGCTCAATCAGCTACAGAACATAGCCCAAACTATGATCAGGGCTCAATCAGGTACAGAACATAGCCCAAACTATGATCAGGGCTCAATCAGCTACAGAACATAGCCCAAACTATGATCAGGGCTCAATCAGCTACAGAACATAGCCCAAACTATGATCAGGGCTCAATCAGCTACAGAACATAGCCCAAACTATGATCAGGGCTCAATCAGCTACAGAACATAGCCCAAACTATGATCAGGGCTCAATCAGCTACAGAACATAGCCCAAACTATGATCAGGGCTCAATCAGCTACAGAACATAGCCCAAACTATGATCAGGGCTCAATCAGCTACAGAACATAGCCCAAACTATGATCAGGGCTCAATCAGGTACAGAACATAGCCCAAACTATGATCAGGGCTCAATCAGGTACAGAACATAGCCCAAACTATGATCAGGGCTCAATCAGGTACAGAACATAGCCCAAACTATGATCAGGGCTCAATCAGCTACAGAACATAGCCCAAACTATGATCAGGGCTCAATCAGCTACAGAACATAGCCCAAACTATGATCAGGGCTCAATCAGCTACAGAACATAGCCCAAACTATGATCAGGGCTCAATCAGCTACAGAACATAGCCCAAACTATGATCAGGGCTCAATCAGCTACAGAACATAGCCCAAACTATGATCAGGGCTCAATCAGCTACAGAACATAGCCCAAACTATGATCAGGGCTCAATCAGCTACAGAACATAGCCCAAACTATGATCAGGGCTCAATCAGCTACAGAACATAGCCCAAACTATGATCAGGGCTCAATCAGGTACAGAACATAGCCCAAACTATGATCAGGGCTCAATCAGCTACAGAACATAGCCCAAACTATGATCAGGGCTCAATCAGGTACAGAACATAGACCAAACTATGATCAGGGCTCAATCAGCTACAGAACATAGCCCAAACTATGATCAGGGCTCAATCAGGTACAGAACATAGCCCAAACTATGATCAGGGCTCAATCAGCTACAGAACATAGCCCAAACTATGATCAGGGCTCAATCAGGTACAGAACATAGCCCAAACTATGATCAGGGCTCAATCAGCTACAGAACATAGCCCAAACTATGATCAGGGCTCAATCAGGTACAGAACATAGCCCAAACTATGATCAGGGCTCAATCAGCTACAGAACATAGCCCAAACTATGATCAGGGCTCAATCAGCTACAGAACATAGCCCAAACTATGATCAGGGCTCAATCAGGTACAGAACATAGCCCAAACTATGATCAGGGCTCAATCAGCTACAGAACATAGCCCAAACTATGATCAGGGCTCAATCAGGTACAGAACATAGCCCAAACTATGATCAGGGCTCAATCAGCTACAGAACATAGCCCAAACTATGATCAGGGCTCAATCAGCTACAGAACATAGCCCAAACTATGATCAGGGCTCAATCAGCTACAGAACATAGCCCAAACTATGATCAGGGCTCAATCAGCTACAGATAATAGCCCAAACTATGATCAGGGCTCAATCAGCTACAGTACACAGCCCAAACTATGATCAGGGCTCAATCAGCTACAGCACATACCCCAAACTATGATCAGGGCTCAATCAGTTACAGAACATAGCCCAAACTATGATCAGGGCTCAATCAGCTACAGAACACAGCCCAAACTATGATCAGGGCTCAATCAGCTACAGCACATACCCCAAACTATGATCAGGGCTCAATCAGCTACAGAACATAGCCCAAACTATGATCAGGGCTCAATCAGGTACAGAACATAGCCCAAACTATGATCAGGGCTCAATCAGGTACAGAACATAGCCCAAACTATGATCAGGGCTCAATCAGCTACAGATCATAGCCCAAATTATGATCAGGGCTCAATCAGGTACAGAACATAGCCCAAACTATGATCAGGGCTCAATCAGCTACAGAACATAGCCCAAACTATGATCAGGGCTCAATCAGGTACAGAACATAGCCCAAACTATGATCAGGGCTCAATCAGCTACAGAACATAGCCCAAACTATGATCAGGGCTCAATCAGCTACAGAACATAGCCCAAACTATGATCAGGGCTCAATCAGTTACAGAACATAGCCCAAACTATGATCAGGGCTCAATCAGCTACAGAACATAGCCCAAACTATGATCAGGGCTCAATCAGCTACAGAACATAGCCCAAACTATGATCAGGGCTCAATCAGGTACAGAACATAGCCCAAACTATGATCAGGGCTCAATCAGCTACAGAACATAGCCCAAACTATGATCAGTGCTCAATCAGCTACAGATAATAGCCCTAACTATGATCAGGGCTCAATCAGCTACAGAACATAGCCCAAACTATGATCAGGGCTCAATCAGCTACAGAACATAGCCCAAACTATGATCAGGGCTCAATCAGTTACAGAACATAGCCCAAACTATGATCAGGGCTCAATCAGCTACAGAACATAGCCCAAACTATGATCAGGGCTCAATCAGCTACAGAACATAGCCCAAACTATGATCAGGGCTCAATCAGCTACAGAACATAGCCCAAACTATGATCAGGGCTCAATCAGGTACAGAACATAGCCCAAACTATGATCAGGGCTCAATCAGCTACAGAACATAGCCCAAACTATGATCAGGGCTCAATCAGGTACAGAACATAGCCCAAACTATGATCAGGGCTCAATCAGCTACAGAACATAGCCCAAACTATGATCAGGGCTCAATCAGCTACAGAACATAGCCCAAACTATGATCAGGGCTCAATCAGGTACAGAACATAGCCCTAACTATGATCAGTGTTCATCCTAGGTCAGGATTTTTGGGAGAATGATATGATAGCGCCCTTAAATAGTATTACATAATAAATTTCAACAAAATAGGGTTAAGATACACAATATCACCATTAAGTACAACATTTGAATACAGAGTTATTGTTGACTTTGTTAAAAAAATACCCACAAAGGGAGGTAATTTACAAATTGTAATTTCACAACAGGTTCGTTTGTGGACATATCCAAATTTTACCTTTTATCGTAATAATTTATTAGTGAAAAATGAAAATATAGGACAATAATCACAATATCAATTCATATGCTCCCTACAATAACTTGTTGTCCAGAGCATTCTAAGTAAGCACATAATGGGGCTTTAAAAAAAGAAGTATGAAAGCTATAGATAAGCATTTTCTAATGAAATACATAACTTTATGGTAAAGTTTAAACTTTATTTATTTCACTTTAGCTTACATTACTCACTCTCGTTGGCGTTGGCGTTTTTTTAAAACTTTATTTATTTTACAACGATTGCGAAAAGCAAGTTTTAACAATTTATATTAATCACTCTCGTTGGCGCGGATGAAAGCGTATATGTGGTCATTCGTGTGGGAGTAAACCGGAGTACCCGGAAAAAACCCACTTGTCTGATATGGCGACCACCGTACCATCACACATACTTCCCGGTTCGAAGATCGAACCCGGGTTGCATTGGTACAGCCATGGTACTTTATGGTACAAGGGAGGCAACACGTTTTTAATAGTAACAAGTATTTTATTAAATAAAAATATCGATTAAGTTGTCTCCCTGACACAACGAAGCGGCATTTATGTTATTTAAGATAGAAATGTGTATTATATGTTTTATTTAATATAAGGTTAACCGTACAACAGCTGTGGTAAATGATTCCTCCTGCTTAAAGTTGATCACAAATTCTAGAGAGTTCGAGATCTTGTCGTCATTGAGAGAAAATGTATACGTAAAATACGGTGTTAGAGTAGAAAACTTCCATGCATATATCTCTACTGTAGCTTCTGAAACAACGAAGTCAAATCTGGTATGTCTTCTTCCGTCAAATATTGCTGAAAACGAAACAAAGTGTTAGTAGTATACATACATTGTTATCTTTATTAACCCATTTTATTCTGGATACATTTAAAGGCTTTTGCAAACAACATAGATCCAGATCAGCCGCAGCGTGATGCTGCGTGCTGATCAGGATCTATGGTGTTTGCTACAAAGCCAAGTGTCTTAGCAAGATCATCTGAATAGCAAACAGCATAGAGCCTGATCAGATGGCACGTTCTGTGGCAGTTGATCTGGCTCAATGTTCTTTGCAAATACTGTTTGAACAGTATCCAGAATGAAATGGGTTAAATTGCAGATCGATTGTTTCAGATCTTTGATATGTTGTACGTATTGCCAGCCTTGGACGCTATAATAAAACTTGTCTACAATCTCAAGATTTCTGATTGGTTCAGCTTTAAGCAAACCTCAGACTCAACCAATCATATCACTTCAGTTTGAGATATGAGAAGTACCTTGCAGTACCATAGAGGCAAATTTCAACAAAGGCAATCTAGTGGGGTCTGGGGGCATGTTCCCCCTTTAAAATTATTGGGGCGATTTCCTGCATTTTCTGATTTAATGAGCTTAGACGTATAATTATGTACTGACCATTCAGCTCTCTAGCAGTCAACATTTTAAACAGCATTTTTTGCAATTTATTTATTTAATTTTTTTTTTGCTTTGGAAATTTTAACCGAGGCAGCCGTGGCTACGGGACTGCCTTGTATCGATGCTGGGCATGTAAATGGACGATATAGATGTTTAGCTTAAACATATTTTATTCAGTACATAAGTTATATATATATATATTTATATAATATAGATGTTTCTGTAATTGGAACTTCCATTGTAACTTGTATTATCCACTAAAATATATATATATATAAGTTGAAAGAACTTGTTTCGCAATCGAGCTAAAATAAATTTGTATAAAATAAACTAAAATTATATTGACTTTATGTGGAAGTCGTGATAGCGCAGTCGTAGCGCGTTCGCTTCAGGTGAGAAAGACCCAACATTCGAGCCCCGCTGGAGCCATTATGATTGATTAATAGATTTTTGAAGGATAGGGAATGATACAGACAGAGAAACATTCCATAATCTCCTCTGGTCTTTTACGTGCAAGGTGTAAGCACCGACACGAGACCTCGGTTTAAAATCTCATCTGAAAGACTGTTTATTTTATTAGGGTCAGACGGGGATTGAACCTGCGATCCCTGGATTACCAGTACAACGTGTGTACACTGATACAAACACATATATATATATTTGGGCTATATATATATTTTTGGAGGCGTCGTGTGGGGGTTACGATATGAATAATCTAATATAATAAAATATTGACATTTGTTTGTGAATGTGTCCGATTAGCGCAGTGGTTAGCGTGCTTGCTTCTCACCAATGCAACCCGGGTTCGATCCTCGGACCGGGTAGTATGTGAGATGGTACGGTGGTCGCCAGATCGGACAGGTGGGTTTTCTCCGGGTACTCCGGTTTCCTCACACACGAATGACCACATTTACGCTTTCATCCGCGCCAACGAAAGTGATTAATATAAGTTGTTAAAACTTGCTTCGCAATCGCTTAAATAATGTGTCAGTATAATTTCATAGATTGCAAATAATAAATAAAGTAACAATATTATAAAATATATGTAGTAATTCACCTCCATATCGAGATGAATCCACCCACATGCGCACGCTCCTGTCACTGTATCCATACACGAGGAACGCATTTGTCCTGTTTATGTCATCCTTAAACACATTCAACGCCGAACCTGTGATCACGTTAAATGAGTCTTAAATCTTTGATCAAATTCTGTGTAAAATTTTGGTTCAGCAAAATCATTTGAGCCGACCCCCATAGGGTCAGACGGGGGATCGAACATGCTTTGTTAAAAAAAAAAAATTACGTTTATTTATCGTCGCTACCGGTTGCCCATATGAGCGACGCCTCCTGAAGATATTAGTCATTTAGATTTTTGGAGGATAGTGCAATGATACAGAGAGAGACCCATTCCAGAGTCTCCTCTGGTTCTTTTACGTGCACAGTGTAAAGCACCGACACGAGACCTCGGATTAACGTCCCATCTGAAAGACTTAATTTTATTAGGGTCAGACGGGGGATCGAACCTGCGATCCCTGGATTACCAGTCCAGCGTGTTACCACTGGGCTATAGATCCGTCTCTTTATACATGCTTGTATGTGGTATAGACTACTTATACACAAAAAGGATAACTTAGCAGAGGTGATTGCTTCATAGAGGTCAAATGTATATTAAAACAATATATTGGAATCTTGAAACTGGCTGCTTAATACATGTTGGCTGCTTAATGTATTTATGTAATAAAACAACATATTGGGAATCTGGAAACTGGCTACTTAATACATGTTGGCTGCTTAACCCTTTCAACACCACAGGCCTCTAAATAGGCTTACAAAAAGTGTAGATCCAGATGAGCCGGCTCATGAGCTGTCTCATCAAGATCTGGACTTTTTGCCAGTAATACTATTTTTTAGACAAAATTCACCCATTTTGATAAATGAACTGGTCCAAATTTAATATTCTTATTAATTTATTGGTTTAAAAATATCATGCACTACCAGTCCATGTCAGTTACTTGGTGTTGAATGGGTTAATGGAGGTGACCACTAACACTGGTTTCACTGTATAACTCTATTTTGCTCAAGAACATTTGGATCATACATACCCACACCATTTGCATAAAATGCTTTTCCACTGTGCATCATCTTTGCTCGAACCAAGACTAGACTGGGGTGTTCACCTAACTTGTGCTCCAGTTCATAAAATGAGTCATTAGCTGAAAATGTACAATGCTTACTTTCTCTCATCAACGGACATAAATAACTTGGGATCTAGAGACAGAATAATGGCTGTCCGATTAGCACGCTCGCTTCTCGCCAATGCAACCGGGGTTCGATCCTCAGACCGGGAAGTATGTGAGATGGTAGGTGGTATGGACAGGTTGGCTCTCTCCGGGTACTCTGGTTTCCTCCCACATGAATGACAATATATACGTTTTCATCTGCGCCAACGAGAGTGATTAATATAAGTTGTTAAAACTTCCTTCGCAATCATTGTAAAATAAATAAAGTTTAACTTTTTTAAACAGAATAATGGTTTATTGTCATCTCAATCACTGATGTTCACGGGTACGTACATGTTGGCAGTTTCTTACAGAGGTTGGTGCACCAAGTACTGGTTAACAACTGGAGCCTGCCTAGGGAAGTAGTTACTAGTTGACTGCCCATCTCTCAATTGAGCAACCGGCAGTGATGTTAAATAAACTTAAATAAAAAAAAAGGAAATCAACTGAGATAACTTGGGATCTATTAGCAGCATAATAGGTGTACTGTCATCTCAACCGACAGAAATAACTAGCGAGTAGCGATCTATTGACAACATAGAGTATTACTGTCATATTAACTGACAGAGAAATAACTTGGGATCTATTGACAACATAAAGTATTACTGTCATATTAACCGACAGAGAAATAACTTGGGATCTATTGACAGCATATAGTATTACTGGTCATATTAACCGACAGAGAAATAACTTGGGATCTATTGACAACATATAGTATTACTGTCGTATTAACTGACAGAGAAATAACTTGGGATCTATTGACAACATATAGTATTACTGTCATATTAACTGACAGAGAAATAACTTGGGATCTATTGACAACATAAAGTATTACTGTCATATTAACCGACAGAGAAATAACTTGGGATCTATTGACAGCATATAGTATTACTGGTCATATTAACCGACAGAGAAATAACTTGGGATCTATTGACAACATATAGTATTACTGTCGTATTAACTGACAGAGAAATAACTTGGGATCTATTGACAACATATAGTATTACTGTCATATTAACCGACAGAGAAATAACTTGGGATCTATTGACAACATAAAGTATTACTGTCATATTAACCGACAGAGAAATAACTTGGGATCTATTGACAGCATATAGTATTACTGGTCATATTAACCGACAGAGAAATAACTTGGGATCTATTGACAACATAAAGTATTACTGTCATATTAACCAACAGAGAAATAACTTGGGATCTATTGACAACATAACGATGCACTGTCATCTCAACCGACAGAAATAACTTGGGATCTATTGACAACATAAAGTATTACTGTCATATTAACCGGCAGAGAAATAACTTGGGATCTATTGATAACATATAGTATTACTGTCATATTAACCGACAGAGAAATAACTTGGGATCTATTGACAACATAAAGTACTGTCATCTCAACCGACAGAAATAACTATCGATCTATTGACAACATAAATGTTAACGAACATAGCAAACATATAGATTTAGGACTATTAAATAATATGAAATAAATAAAGCCATATTATCAACTTACCTCTGGAAGTGTTTGCACGAAGAACCCGTGTATTGTCGCCAACATCAGGACTAGGAAGGGAATCAGCTTTCCAGGCCCGTGCCCTCAAATAGGTAGCACCTCTCAAATTGGTCCGGTAGCCGTACCATTTATAATTGGCTAGTATATAAATTATGAATGTTTTGTTGAAAACTTTCCTAATACAAAACATGTATTAACTAGTGATGTGCACCGGTTTCAAAATCCATAATCGATTAATCGGAATAATCGGACGGTAAACCGATTAGATAATCGATTATTAATCGGGCTACTGATATAATTACAAATCAAAATCAATCCATCTAATTTGTGAGCTTAGCAATCTATTTAGTGCTAATAAATTACTACATCTAACTTACATGTTTCTACAAATTAGTTACAAAAGTTATTACATCTGAGTACTAGACTTTAAGTTAATAGACTGCCACCTGATATACAGTTAGTTTTTAAGTTAATAGGGGACAGAACGCTTAGTGACATACTATTGAAAAGTCTAGTACTAGATGTTAGAATTTTTGTTGCAAACGTGCAATGCTAATAAAATACAGCAAATAGTAAAATTGTGTTGTTATTTATTTTAACTATAAACAAACATCAAAGTTCGAGACAAAAATAAAAAAATAAAAATAAGATTCGTCAATTTAGGATTATAATCACATTTTCACAATCGATTATCGCCGATGTCCACACTGGCGACCGATTTATGCTCATCATCTCTTGTGGAAGCTGTGGTAGCGTAGTGGTAGCGAGTGCGAAAGGCCCAGAGTTCGAGCCACATTGAAGCAGTTACGATTGTGCCCTTAGGCAAGGCATTTAAATTCCACATTGTCTTTTCTCTCTCCCTCGTGACAATGGATTCCATCAGGAATGAGGTCTCGAGAGTGATTAATATTAGTTGTAAAACCTTGTTTCGTAATTGAGCTAAAATAAATAAAACTAAAGATCTCTTGCATTAATAGTGCATGCATTTGTATAGAATACACAATGTCGAATGTGTATGCAGTTTTGTCATTTACTATTATGCATATACATGTACAACTATTTCATTGCCATTCGGAGAACAGTCAAAACTATTGCTCTGTGGACGACATGATGTCCAGGCCCGTCGCTGGGCATATGCAAGTACGCACGTGCGTATCATTGGTCTCAGAAAATGAAAAAAATGAAAACTCAAAAAATGCAATAAAACCACAGGGGGGTAGTAGGGATACATAGGCGCCGTGATGTGTGGAGTGGTGGAATAATTGAGCCCATTGCAAATATAGTGCATCTCGAAATTTAGTTTGTGCTATTTTACGTGCTTGTTTAATTGATAAGGGCGATAGATCATGTATATTATACATCTAGCCTTAATTTATACCTTTATACGGATTGTCGCAAGAAGTTTAGTCCTGCAACTGTATGTTACAAAATGCATTGAAATGCAGGAAATTGCTTCCTCATTTCAAAATATCGCAGGGAGGGCATGCCCCCGACCCCCTGGCGTACTCGCTATGCTCACTCGACAAACAAGCATACTAGTATTTGGCCATGCGTATCATCAACATAGCTCCAACGACGGCCCTGATGTCATTGTGTTGTCCGCAGAATCGAGGGGCAATAGTTTTAATTGTTCTCCCGAATGGCAATGAAATATCTGTTTTATTACTCAACAAAGTTCTAAAACGATTTAATTACGCAAAGCACAAAATGTTCTCCTTTTTGTCAACATTTTACAGTTCTGTGCAATACGAATGTTTACATGCGTATGCGTTCCATGAATGACGATTCCTGTGCTCAAACCCCTTTTCATTGGCTTGGTTTATAATGTGATTCGATCCAAGGCAAAGCAAGTCATGTGACCAGACAATTTTTCCTGCTTGTGAAACTGTTTGATAGTCAAGTGACCGAATGTAAACAAAAATGAGGAACAGTCAAAACTAACGAATTACAATTTATATAGGACGTTTGGTAATAATAGGGCCCAACACACATACAAGTCACCGCATGGCATTCATATCACGTCATTGAAACGTGAATCAACGTTGCGAAAACGCCAAATACAAGTGAGCACTCATTGTTTACTGCAAAGAACTTAATTGGGACGCAAATTAGCTACCTTGATCGCCAATGCACTCGTTTTGGACTGTTCAGATTAAAGTAACGTCGCACATCCGCGTAGTGGCCAGAACTGGATAAGGACTTGTGAATTGGAAGGAGAACAATTAGACTAATGTTGTAAGTAAGAGCCTGTAGGCTATCGTAATCGAGATAAAATCAATATGAACACTTGTGTTGCACTCTCCTTCTGACATTCACCTTCTGACACTCCCCTTCTGACATTCACATTCTGAAATGACACTCTCCTTCTGACATTCACCTTCTGAAATGACACTCTCCTTCTGACACTCACCTTCTGACACTCCCCTTCTGACATTCACATTCTGAAATGACACTCTCCTTCTGACATTCACCTTCTGAAATGACACTCTCCTTCTGACATTCACCTTCTGACACTCACCTTCTGAAATGACACTCACCTTCTGACACTCACCTTCTGAAATGACACTCACCTTCTGACATTCACATTCTGACACTCACCTTCTGAAATGACACTCACCTTCTGACATTCACATTCTGAAATGACACTCTCCTTCTGACATTCACCTTCTGAAATGACACTCCCCTTCTGACACTCACCTTCTGACACTCACCTTCTGAAATGACACTCACCTTCTGACATTCACATTCTGACACTCACCTTCTGAAATGACACTCACCTTCTGACATTCACATTCTGAAATGATACTCCCCTTCTGACACTCACCTTCTGACACTCACATTCTGAAATGACACTCCCCTTCTGACACTCACCTTCTGACACTCCCCTTCTGACACTCACCTTCTGAAATGAAGCTGTCCCAGTTGTAACTAGAGCCTTGGTAAGCCGATATGTTTATAAATCTCTCGTCATAAATATAAACAACTAATCCATTATTTCTGTTTCTTTCTTGATCCGGACGAAAACCTGATGTGAAAGTTGAAGTCGTAAACATAAAGTGTTGTTATCAGGAGAGACCTGTTTTAGGAACATAGAGCAGAAACATCACTTTATGTGCATTATTTGCGAAACCAGTCTAAATAATTTTGTGTGTGTTTTACGTTTATTTATCGTCGCTACCGGTTGGCCATATGAGCGACGCCTCCTGAAGAGAATAGTCATTTTAGATTTTGGAGAATAGTGCATGATACAGACAGAGGCCCATTCCAGAGTCACCTCTGGTTCTTTTACGTGCACGGTGTACACCACCGACACGAGACCTCAGTTTAACGTCCCATCTGAAAGACTGTTAATTTTATTAGGGTCAGACGTGGAGGATTGAACTTGAGATCCCTGGATTACTGGTCCAGTGTGTTACTACTGGACTACAGATCCGTCTCTAAATAATTTTAATACCTTGTTTTAATGTAACTCTTAAGAGATATCTGGTGTCTCTGGAGGAACCAGGGATTTCATGTATGTTATAAATCATACTTGGCACATACAAACCATAGTTCATGCAGTGTAATATATAATTCTGAATAACATACTGTCATAAAAATTAAGTAGTTTAACAAAAAAGAAATAGGTCGTTTTGGGGGCCATTTTGATCAATTGAAAATCCCTCACAGGGGCTGTTTTGACCAATTGGGGGCCGTTCTGACTTGGGACAGTTTTGACTTGCACACTTTCAATACAGTTACAATTGAGGAACCAAACAAAAATTGGAATATCCCTCAGCCATATATTAACAATTTATAATTAATCAATTCATAGATCTTTTCGACAAGTAATAAAGGTAATTATTTGATGCTGTTTTGATTTTAACTTATTTATATATTCAACACGAGTTAGCATACATTACCTAATGCAGGGTATATGTGGCTGTCTATTTTAATCTGTACATCGACGAGCAACGGAACTGCGCCTAAGCCGTGTTCCAAGTCGAAGAACCATTTGCCTGTACTTGTCCAGCTTATATATTTCCACCCACTGTTGAAATCCGGATTTGGTAAATATTGCCCCAAAACTGCGCAATAAATCATAGCTTCGTAACAAAATACATGTACAAACCCAAAACCTGACAAATAAATTGAACGTAATGTTTTTAAAAGCTGTTTGTCGGCACAAAGTGTCTGCCTCAACAGTTGTTAAAACGCAGATGACTGCGCAGATGTCCCAGACTACCCGCTTTATGCATTGACACTGTTTGGAAGAAGTTAAATCACACTTAGTCATTTCTACTCAAGTGACTCAAGTGGGGATTTTTATTTCTAAGAACTTATATGCTAAGTTCAAATTTCAAAATCAAATATATCGGAAATAAATAGTTTGTCTGATTCCAATATATATGTGTTCTTTAGGTTCATTGGAAGCTCATCTGTGTTTTCCTGGCAGCAACACGATAAAGTTTCATAAGTGAACGATTGACAGGATATTATTAGAATGCATCTAAAAACGGCTAGCCGAATAGTAAAATCTGTAATCGTTTCAACCCTAGTTTCTGTTTCTTCATTATTGTACAAATGTAAATTACATACATATCTGTCATTTATGTGTTCACTAATGTACAATGTAAATAATACAAATATCTCTCATTTATGTTTTCATAATGTACAATGTAAATTACACAAATATCTCTCATTTATGTTTTCATAATGTACAATGTAAATTACACAAATATCTCTCATTTATGTTTTCATAATGTACAATGTAAATTACACAAATATCTCCGCCTCCGTGGTCGAGTGGTTACGGTCGCTGACTTGTATACCACTGTAACCTATCATCACTGATGGTCACGGGTTCGAGCACTGCTCAGGCCGTGTCTCATTTATATGAAAAAGTTGGCAGTTTCTTACGGAGGTTGGTGCACCCAAGTACTGGTTAACCGCTGGAGCCTGCCCAGGAATGGTGTTGTTAAGTAAACTGCCCACCGGCGATATAGCCCAAAATGGTGCTGATGCAGGCGTAAAACCCGAAATATAAAAAAAATATATAACACAAATATCTGTCATTTATGTTTTCATAATGTAAATTACACAAATATTTGTCATTTATGTTTCCATAATGTACAATGAAAATTACCTATACATCTGCTATTTGCTTTTCTGTATCCTTCGTTGCACAGACATCTGTAGATTTGTTCGTCGGGAACCAGGGTACATACAGCATGTGTATCTCTACACCTATCAGCGGCCGGGTTACAGGCTGCGCCCACCTCTTGTTCTGTTCAAACATTGAGCATAGCAGTAACTAGTAGTCAGTAAAATAATTAATACCCGACAATAGAATGTTGTTCATTGTGATCAATAGAGCAGAAAATCACTTTACTACTTATATTTTCATTTAAATCTTGTTTCTTGGGGTTAATATTATGAATTGTTATCCTTGGAATACATAAAACAATTCCAGAAAACGTGCATTGTTTCGGGTATAGTGTTAACAATTAACCCTTTCAACACCACAGACCTCTAAATAGGCTTACAAAAAGTGTAGATCCAGATGAACCGGCTCGTGACGAGCCGTCTCATCAGGATCTGCACTTTTTGCCAGTAATGTTACTATTTTTAGACAAAATTACTCATTTTGATAAATGAATGAACTGGTCCAAATGTAATGTTCTTATTAATTTATTGGTCTAAGAATATCATGAACCAGTCCATGTCAGTTACTTGGTGTTGAATGGGTTAACGGTTACAAACAAACATTAGATACAATATTCCAATGATAGGCACTTGGCATGGAGATAGGACACAATAAAGGATAACCACTCCGGCACGGAATGGTACCAGGCAGAACCATCAACCTTCTGCCAGCCAGCAAGAATTCAACACCCCAAATAAAGACGAGCTATGGAAACATGTCACCGCTAAATGTGACCCTGAACAATTGTATTAACTTTCGTATCACGAAATAAAAACGTGAACATCCAAGGAGGAGAAAGTGTAAACGTGGAATTGTACATGACACGTGGTCTGATTGAGTCGTAGTCCTTGTGTGAAGCATCATTCAAATCCCTTAATTGAATGCGAAAGTTATTGCGAAGACAAGAATTGGGGCTAACAGACAAATAGACGAACAGCGTGAGCAGTCTATTTCTCCCAACGGTTCAAGATTAGCGCAATAAAAATCAACGAGTAAATTGTTAATATCCATTATATAAGTATATACCGTGATAAGTCGTGATAGCGCAGTGGATGCGCGTTCGCTTCAGGTGCGAAAGGTTCGGAGTTCGAGCCCCGCTGGAGCCGTTATGATTGTGCCCTTAGGCAAGGCATTTACATTCCACGTTGCCTCTTCTCTCTCCCTCGTGGCGATGGATTCCATCAGGAATGAGGTCTCGAGAGTGATTAATATAAGTTGAAAGAACTTGTTTCGCAATCGAGCTAAAATAAATTTGTATAAACCAATTATATACCTGCATGCAAACAACTAGGTATATTGGACCAGTATCCAAATTGTGTGCATGTGATCTTTGTCCTCTCGTAATCATTAATGTAGTACTTTTCCCTCGATTTCAGCTCATATCCTTCGTTACAGCGCGCCGTTGCATTTGCACCAACCGTTGTACCATTAGTTGATGTATCGGCAAAACCATTAAGAATAAATGGTTCTTTGCACCCGTCAATTTCTGAATAAAAATTCACACATTGATAAGGTTGACAAACACACGTAACCGTAGCATCTCTTTTTCTAGCATTATAAGGGACTGCAGCTTTCCTTATAGCCTGGGTTCCAGTCTGTCGATTTTTCATTTTTTAACTTCTGGAATATTATCAGAAACTCAATACGGCCCAATTAATTGAGTTTCTTTTGCAAACAGCACTGAGCTAGATCAGACCTCATAGAACACAGAATATTCCGTCTGATCAGGCTCTAGGCTGTTTGTTATTCAGATAGTGGAGCTAAAACACTTATCTCAATAGCAAATAACATAGATCCTGATCAGATGCGGCGCAACGCCGCAGCTGATCTGGATCTATGTTGTTTGCATATTCCGTTTAATTGATTCAGCAGGTTAAGGGTTAATGTAGAATGGTCTGGTCTGGACAAGCATAATGGATAAGAATATCTTAAATTATTCAATTGTTTTTCACACAAAAGACAATCATTTATATTAACTTGTTGCATGCTATGTAAAATAAAGGCTACAAAATAGTTCAGGACGACAATTCATAACATACTTTTCTTATTTGATTTAACCCATTTCATTCTGGATACATTTAAAGGCTTTTGCAAACAACATAGATCCAGATCAGCCGCAGCGTGATGCTGCATGCTGATCAGGATCTATGTTGTTTGCTACATAGCCAAGTGTCTTAGCAAGATCATCTGAATAGCAAACAGCAGAGCCTGATCAGATGGCACGTTCCATGGCGGCTGATCTGGCTCTACCCGGTATGTTCTTTGCATATACTCTTTAAACGGTATCCAGAATGAAATGGGTTAAACAATATTTTTTATTGCAAAACATAAATCACATAATTATATTCAACATATACATAATGCAAAGGATAAAGTAGGAAAGCTAAAAGTAACGATTATAAAAACTTTTCCCTAAATGCTTTTCTTATTTTTAACTGAAAACTCTGGAAATGAATCACAGAATTTAATTAGAACTGTGTTGCTACGACACAATTCTAATGAAATTGCATGACATATTTCCCTAAAATAAACAAAGTTTAAACTTAATGAAATTGCATGACATATTTCCCTAAAATAAACAACGTTTAAACTTAATGAAATTGCATGACATATTTCCCTAAAATAAACAAAGTTTAAACTTAATGAAATTGCATGACATATTTTCCTAAAATAAACAAAGTTTAAACTTAATGAAATTGCATGACATATTTTCCCTAAAATAACACAAAGTTTAAGCTTAATGAAATTGCATGACATATTTCCCTAAAATAAACAAAGTTTAAACTTAATGAAATTGCATGACATATTTTCCTAAAATAAACAAAGTTTAAACTTAATGAAATTGCATGACATATTTTCCTAAAATAAACAAAGTTTAAACTTAATGAAATTGCATGACATATTTTCCCTAAAATAAACAAAGTTTAAGCTTAATGAAATTGTATGACATATTTTCCTAAAATAAACAAAGTTTAAACTTAATGAAATTGCATGACATATTTCCCTAAAATAAACAAAGTTTAAACTTAATGAAATTGCATGACATATTTCCCTAAAAGAAACAAAGTTTAAACTTAATGAAATTGCATGACATATTTCCCTAAAATAAACAAAGTTTAAACTTAATGAAATTGCATGACATATTTTCCCTAAAATAAATAAAGCTTAAACTTAATGAAATTGCATGACATATTTTCCCTAAAATAAACAAAGTTTAAACTTAATGAAATTGCATGACATATTTTCCTAAAATAAACAAAGTTTAAACTTAATGAAATTGCATGACATATTTGACTGTTATTTTCACCGCTAGCGTGCAGAGAATTAATCAATATTCAAAGCTAATGAAAGTCGTGATAGCGCAGCAGTAGAGCGTTCACTTCGGTTACGAAAGGCCCAGTGATCCAGTCCCGCTGTAGCCATTACAATTATGCTGTTAGGCAAGGCATTTAAATTCCACGTTGCCTCTTCTCTCTCCCTCGTGGCGATGGATTCCATCAGGAATGAGGTCTTGAGGGTGATTAATATAAGTTGTAAGAACTTGTTTCACAATTGAGGTCAAATAAATTTGTACAAACTAAGACTTACCGTCATATATCCAGCTATGTATATACACTGATTCACTGTTTGACGTTTCTGAATTTGTTCCGCTGCCAAATGATTCACCAATGAAAATGGACGATCCGTTTCCAAACTTGGGTTGCCAAAAATTGAATTTCCATTTAGTTTCATATGTGTATGTCAAGCCACCAATTACTACTGGAGCTACAGCGTCTATTCCAGATGATTGCTCATAGCCAATGTACCCAAGATGCATTGAACCTGGAAAGCGGTAACCCTCATTGGCACCATCTGCGTGTTCAGCTTGAACCTGTAATGTCATGGTAAACCGTTTTCTTCTACAAAATAATATAACACAGTAAGTCATTCATATTGTCAGATCCGTATTCCATAAAGCGAATGGATTTAATCAATCTTGGAGAGGAATTAATACAAGTTTTCTGAAAACTTGTTTTCCAATCCAAACCATTCACAATGTATGTAATTTGTAACATTTTTTGTGTTATACATGTAAATTTATTGGAATAAATACGGTTTAAACCAATTTAAATAAAATCTAATTTGAGAACATAGATATAGAATATAAGCATAGATTTGCGTCCAGTCAAGTTCTTGGCATTTTACAGGACTAATATAGTGCAGAACTTGTGCGATATATAAATTGATATTACAGACTGACACTAAAAAAAAAGATGTCGGTGCTTTACACCGTGCCCGTAAAAGAACCAGAGGAGACCCTGGAATGGGTCTCTGTCTGTATCATTGCACTATCCTCCAAAAATCTAAAATGACTAATCTCTTCAGGAGGCGTCGCTCATATGGGCAACAGATAGCGACGATAAAGAAACATAAGTGTTACACATTACCTAGATGAAAGGTGTTAGTATATACAAATTTATTTTATCTCGATTGCGAAACAAGTTCTTACAACTTATATTAATCATTCTCGAGACATCATTCCTTATGGAATGCATCGCCACGAGGAAGAGAGAAGAGGCAATGTGGAATTAAAATACCTTCTAAGATCTTGAGCTTAATTACTGCTACCGTTGGCACAGCAAGTGGGCAAGCGTGAAAAGAAAACAATATCATATAATTTACCAAAAGGGACCCACTGGGTGGATGACGTTATGTCGAGAAATGATGTCTAAAGTTACGTCACGCAATCGAAAACGGCAACGTTCGCGCTATCGCATGTAAGTTTAAAATTCATTTTTACAACAAATAATCTAAACGATCTTAAATGTTGAAAATCTCTGAAGGAAATGACTGAAAAACATAATTCTGGAAAAAAAAATTTGAGGTGAGTATACAGATACAAGAAATTGGAACCGAAATCATAACAATAGATTATTGGTTATTCTTCACCCGATTAAGAAATGATATTTTACGTCAGGAATAATTAGCCAAGTGAATTCTGATTGGTTTTCAGAATGATACTGATAAACACTCTTTTGAATTGATTGGCTAACGTTCTATTTATTCACTGAATTTCCATCATGGTCCAATAATGCGCTTTGGAAGGTAAGTATTAACCCTTTCCCTCATAAAAGCACCTCTTGACGCCATTACCAATACGACATACATTAACCCTTTCCCTCATAAGAAGCACCTCTTGACGCCATTACCAATACCAAATACATTAACCGTTTCCCTCATAGAAGCACCTCTTGACGCTATTACCAATACCACATACATTAACCCTTTCCCTCATAGAAGCACCTCTTGACGCCTTTACCAATACGACATACATTAACCCTTTCCCTCATAGAAGCACCTCTTGACGCCATTACCAATACGACATACATTGACAATGTAGTAGCCAAACCAATGTTCATAACCCTATCCCTCATAGAAGCACCTCTTGACGCCATTACCAATATGACATACATTGACAATGTAGTAGCCACACCAATGTTCATAAAACCCTTTCCCTCATAGAAGCACCTCTTGACGCCATTACCAATATGACATACATTGACAATGTAGTAGCCAAACCAATGTTCATAAACCCTTTCCCTCATAGAAGCACCTCTTGACGCCATTACAAATATGACATACATTGACAATGTAGTAGCCAAACCAATGTTCATAAATCCTTTCCATCATAGAAGCACCTCTTGACGCCATTACCAATATGACATACATTGACAATGTAGTAGCCAAACCAATGTTCATAAACCTTTTCCCTCATAGAAGTACCTCTTGACGCCATTACCAATACGACATACATTGACAATGTAGTAGCCACACCAATGTTCATAAACCCTATCCCTCATAGAAGCACCTCTTGACGCCATTACAAATATGACATACATTGACAATGTAGTAGCCAAACCAATGTTCATAAATCCTTTCCATCATAGAAGCACCTCTTGACGCCATTACCAATATGACATACATTGACAATGTAGTAGCCAAACCAATGTTCATAAACCTTTTCCCTCATAGAAGTACCTCTTGACGCCATTACCAATACGACATACATTGACAATGTAGTAGCCAAACCAATGTTCATAAACCCTATCCCTCATAGAAGCACCTCTTGACGCCATTACCAATATGACATACATTGACAATGTAGTAGCCACACCAATGTTCATAAAACCCTTTCCCTCATAGAAGCACCTCTTGATGCCATTACCAATATGACATACATTGACAATGTAGTAGCCAAACCAATGTTCATAAACCTTTTCCCTCATAGAAGTACCTCTTGACGCCATTACCAATACGACATACATTGACAATGTAGTAGCCACACCAATGTTCATAAACCCTTTTCCTTATAGAAGCACCTCTTGACGCCATTACAAATATGACATACATTGACAATGTAGTAGCCACACCAATGTTCATAAACCCTTTTCCTTATAGAAGCACCTCTTGATGCCATTACAAATATGACATACATTGACAATGTAGTAGCCACACCAATGTTCATAAACCCTTTCCCTTATAGAAGCACCTCTTGACGCCATTACAAATATGACATACATTGACAATGTAGTAGCCACACCAATGTTCATAAACCCTTTCCCTTATAGAAGCACCTCTTGACGCCATTACAAATATGACATACATTGACAATGTAGTAGCCACACCAATGTTCATAAACCCTTTCCCTTATAGAAGCACCTCTTGATGCCATTACAAATATGACATACATTGACAATGTAGTAGCCACACCAATGTTCATAAACCCTTTCCCTTATAGAAGCACCTCTTGACGCCATTACAAATATGACATACATTGACAATGTAGTAGCCAAACCAATGTTCATAAACCCTTTCCATCATAGAAGCACCTCTTGACGCCATTACCAATATGACATACATTGACAATGTAGTAGCCACACCAATGTTCATAAACCCTTTTCCTTATAGAAGCACCTCTTGATGCCATTACAAATATGACATACATTGACAATGTAGTAGCCACACCAATGTTCATAAACCCTTTTCCTTATAGAAGCACCTCTTGACGCCATTACAAATATGACATACATTGACAATGTAGTAGCCACACCAATGTTCATAAACCCTTTCCCTTATAGAAGCACCTCTTGACGCCATTACAAATATGACATACATTGACAATGTAGTAGCCACACCAATGTTCATAAACCCTTTCCCTTATAGAAGCACCTCTTGACGCCATTACAAATATGACATACATTGACAATGTAGTAGCCACACCAATGTTCATAAACCCTTTCCCTTATAGAAGCACCTCTTGATGCCATTACAAATATGACATACATTGACAATGTAGTAGCCACACCAATGTTCATAAACCCTTTCCCTTATAGAAGCACCTCTTGACGCCATTACAAATATGACATACATTGACAATGTAGTAGCCAAACCAATGTTCATAAACCCTTTCCATCATAGAAGCACCTCTTGACGCCATTACCAATATCACATACATTGACAATGTAGTAGCCAAACCAATGTTCATAAACCCTTTCCATCATAGAAGCACCTCTTGACGCCATTACAAATATGACATACATTGACAATGTAGTAGACAAACCAATGCTCATAAACCCTTAAATGTTCATAATAAAGGTCAGAATCACCAGTGTAACCCCTGACCGGGAAGTATGTGAGATGGTACAGTGGTCGCCAGATCGGACAGATGGGTTTTCTCCAGGTACTCCGGTTTACTCCCACACGAATGACCACATATATGCTTTCATCCACGCCAACGAGAGTGATTAATATAACATGTTAAAACATGCTTCACAATTGTTTTAAAATAAATAAAGTTTAAACTTCTTTAAACATGAACGTTCAGAATGCGTTATTGAGTTATTGAGGTAGGGCTGCAGAAAGTGTAAGAGAGAAATAGATCTATAATGTGTCTTCTGCTTTGGGTTATGTAGTTCTCAAATATAATTCGGATGGAAGCCATTTGAAATGTTGAACAAAAAACATTTCTTTTGATCGGAAAATTTTGATCGGAAAATTGCTAATCGAAATGATTAAGTTTAAATGAACGGAGTGCTTCATTAATATCGTATAGTATAGTTAAGACCTAAGATTGTGCGACATGCACTTTTCTGAAGCCATATGATTTTTTGGATGTTGAAAGATGTTGCATTACTGAGCACAAACCAAAGCGTGGTTGCATAAAAGCTTTTAATATAAAATTATATATTATTAATTTCTATAAATTCAAATTAGGTACTATGGTGTCATCCCACACGAATGACCACGAAGAATCTTTAAAAAAATTCTGAAATTTCACATCTAATAATTTGTCACATTGACAAAGTGCAACATAAAAGGATAAGACTACCATTTTATTGCTGCATTGTTATACCTTTTATCATTTATGTATAGGATATAAGCCGAAAACGATCCAATATGTAAAATATTGGACTATGTGAAATACCATTCTTTACATATTGGATCCATTTGAGGCTTACATCTCGTGTGTTTTACGTTTATTTATCGTCGCTACCAGTTGTCGCAGTGGTTAGCGCGCTCACTTATCACCAATGCAACCCATGTCTGATCCTCCGACCGGGAAGTATGTAAGATGGTACGGTGGTCGCCAGATTGGACAGGTGGGTTTTCTCTAAGTACTCCAGTTTCCTCCCATACGAATGACCACATATACGCTTTCATCTGCGCCAACGAGAGTGATTAATAAAAGTTGCTAAAACTTGCTTCGCAATCGTTGTAAAATAAATAAAGTTTAACCCATTCAACCCCAAGTAACTGAAATGGACTGGTGCATGATATTTTTAGACCAATAAATTAATAAGAAAATTACCTTTGGACCAGTTCATTTATCAAATTGGGTAATTTTATATAAAAATAGTAATAATTATTACTGGCAAAAAGTGCAGATCCTGATAGGACGGCTCATCATGAGCCGACTCATCTGGATCTACACTTTTTGTAAGCCTATTTAGAGGCCTGTGGTATTGAAAGGGTTAATCTAAAAGCTGATTGAGCTCTGATCATAGTTTGGGCTATGTTCTGTACCTGATTGAGCCCTGATCATAGTTTGGGCTATGTTCTGTAACTGATTGAGCCCTGATCATAGTTTGGGCTATGTTCTGTAGCTGATTGAGCCCTGATCATAGTTAGGGCTATTATCTGTAGCTGATTGATCCCTGATCATAGTTAGGGCTATGTTCTGTACCTGATTGAGCCCTGATCATAGTTTGGGCTATGTTCTGTAACTGATTGAGCCCTGATCATAGTTTGGGCTATGTTCTGTAGCTGATTGAGCCCTGATCATAGTTAGGGCTATGTTCTGTAGCTGATTGAGCCCTGATCATAGTTAGGGCTATGTTCTGTACCTGATTGAGCCCTGATCATAGTTTGGGCTATGTTCTGTAGCTGATTGAGCCCTGATCATAGTTTGGGCTATGTTCTGTAGCTGATTGAGCCCTGATCATAGTTTGGGCTATGTTCTGTAGCTGATTGAGCCCTGATCATAGTTTGGGCTATGTTCTGTAGCTGATTGAGCCCTGATCATAGTTTGGGCTATGTTCTGTAGCTGATTGAGCCCTGATCATAGTTTGGGCTATGTTCTGTAGCTGATTGAGCCCTGATCATAGTTTGGGCTATGTTCTGTACCTGATTGAGCCCTGATCATAGTTTGGGCTATGTTCTGTAGCTGATTGAGCCCTGATCATAGTTTGGGCTATGTTCTGTAGCTGATTGAGCCCTGATCATAGTTTGGGCTATGTTCTGTAGCTGATTGAGCCCTGATCATAGTTTGGGCTATGTTCTGTAGCTGATTGAGCCCTGATCATAGTTTGGGCTATGTTCTGTACCTGATTGAGCCCTGATCATAGTTTGGGCTATGTTCTGTACCTGATTGAGCCCTGATCATAGTTTGGGCTATGTTCTGTAGCTGATTGAGCCCTGATCATAGTTTGGGCTATGTTCTGTAGCTGATTGAGCCCTGATCATAGTTTGGGCTATGTTCTGTACCTGATTGAGCCCTGATCATAGTTTGGGCTATGTTCTGTAGCTGATTGAGCCCTGATCATAGTTTGGGCTATGTTCTGTACCTGATTGAGCCCTGATCATAGTTTGGGCTATGTTCTGTAGCTGATTGAGCCCTGATCATAGTTTGGGCTATGTTCTGTAGCTGATTGAGCCCTGATCATAGTTTGGGCTATGTTCTGTAGCTGATTGAGCCCTGATCATAGTTTGGGCTATGTTCTGTAGCTGATTGAGCCCTGATCATAGTTTGGGCTATGTTCTGTAGCTGATTGAGCCCTGATCATAGTTTGGGCTATGTTCTGTAGCTGATTGAGCCCTGATCATAGTTTGGGCTATGTTCTGTAGCTGATTGAGCCCTGATCATAGTTAGGGCTATGTCTGTAGCTGATTGAGCACTGATCATAGTTTGGGCTATGTTCTGTAGCTGATTGAGCCCTGATCATAGTTTGGGCTATGTTCTGTAGCTGATTGAGCCCTGATCATAGTTTGGGCTATGTTCTGTAGCTGATTGAGCCCTGATCATAGTTTGGGCTATGTTCTGTAGCTGATTGAGCCCTGATCATAGTTTGGGCTATGTTCTGTAGCTGATTGAGCCCTGATCATAGTTTGGGCTGTGTACTGTAGCTGATTGAGCCCTGATCATAGTTAGGGCTATTCTCTGTAGCTGATTGAGCACAGATCATAGTTAGGGCTATGTTCTGTAGCTGATTGAGCCCTGATCATAGTTTGGGCTATGTTCTGTAGCTGATTGAGCCCTGATCATAGTTTGGGCTATGTTCTGTAGCTGATTGAGCCCTGATCATAGTTTGGGCTATGTTCTGTACCTGATTGAGCCCTGATCATAGTTTGGGCTATGTTCTGTACCTGATTGAGCCCTGATCATAGTTTGGGCTATGTTCTGTACCTGATTGAGCCCTGATCATAGTTTGGGCTATGTTCTGTACCTGATTGAGCCCTGATCATAGTTTGGGCTATGTTCTGTAACTGATTGAGCCCTGATCATAGTTTGGGGTATGTGCTGTAGCTGATTGAGCGCTGATCATAGTTTGGGCTGTGTGCTGTAGCTGATTGAGCCCTGATCATAGTTTGGGCTATGTTCTGTAACTGATTGAGCCCTGATCATAGTTTGGGGTATGTGCTGTAGCTGATTGAGCCCTGATCATAGTTTGGGCTGTGTACTGTAGCTGATTGAGCCCTGATCATAGTTAGGGCTATTATCTGTAGCTGATTGAGCACAGATCATAGTTTGGGCTATGTTCTGTAGCTGATTGAGCCCTGATCATAGTTTGGGCTATGTTCTGTAGCTGATTGAGCCCTGATCATAGTTTGGGCTATGTTCTGTAGCTGATTGAGCCCTGATCATAGTTTGGGCTATGTTCTGTAGCTGATTGAGCCCTGATCATAGTTAGGGCTATGTTCTGTAGCTGATTGAGCCCTGATCATAGTTTGGGCTATGTTCTGTAGCTGATTGAGCCCTGATCATAGTTTGGGCTATGTTCTGTAGCTGATTGAGCCCTGATCATAGTTTGGGCTATGTTCTGTAGCTGATTGAGCCCTGATCATAGTTAGGGCTATGTTCTGTAGCTGATTGAGCCCTGATCATAGTTTGGGCTATGTTCTGTAGCTGATTGAGCCCTGATCATAGTTTGGGCTATGTTCTGTAGCTGATTGAGCCCTGATCATAGTTTGGGCTATGTGCTGTAGCTGATTGATCCCTGATCATAGTTAGGGCTATGTTCTGTAGCTGATTGAGCCCTGATCATAGTTTGGGCTATGTGCTGTAGCTGATTGATCCCTGATCATAGTTAGGGCTATGTTCTGTAGCTGATTGAGCCCTGATCATAGTTTGGGCTATGTTCTGTAGCTGATTGAGCCCTGATCATAGTTAGGGCTATGTTCTGTAGCTGATTGAGCCCTGATCATAGTTTGGGCTATGTTCTGTAGCTGATTGAGCCCTGATCATAGTTAGGGCTATGTTCTGTAGCTGATTGAGCCCTGATCATAGTTTGGGCTATGTTCTGTAGCTGATTGAGCCCTGATCATAGTTTGGGCTATGTTCTGTAGCTGATTGAGCCCTGATCATAGTTTGGGCTATGTTCTGTAGCTGATTGAGCCCTGATCATAGTTTGGGCTATGTTCTGTAGCTGATTGAGCCCTGATCATAGTTTGGGCTATGTTCTGTAGCTGATTGAGCCCTGATCATAGTTAGGGCTATGTTCTGTACCTGATTGAGCCCTGATCATAGTTTGGGCTATGTTCTGTAGCTGATTGAGCCCTGATCATAGTTTGGGCTATGTTCTGTAGCTGATTGAGCCCTGATCATAGTTTGGGCTATGTTCTGTAGCTGATTGAGCCCTGATCATAGTTTGGGCTGTGTTCTGTAGCTGATTGAGCGCTGATCATAGTTTGGGCTGTGTTCTGTAGCTGATGATACCTCCTCAATATACCTTACTCATGCTTTATTAATACTGCAGACGCAGATTGAGGATCCAGCAGCAGAGAACACTGCCTCCGGTTCCCTGGTTTCACGTTCATGGCAGACCGTGAGAGACATGATGATGACCTCAATGACCAAGAATGCATATTTGGCGGTTTTATGTATGGTTTGAAATCGAGATATGTTTCGATTTTTAACCTCAATACCACAGCAGAGTTGCTGCTTTATAAACCAATAAACTACAGCATTTCTACACATGACACAGGTATACAAATATTGTGTTAATGTTGCAATAAAAATGCTGTTGAATATGAATACCATTTTATCTTGATATGTCCAATGTACAATGAAATAAGATTAAATATTTTAGGCAGAATATACATTGGCCTACTGTGAATAAATATGTTGCTCTTATGAAAAGTCCTTATGAAAATATTGCTAAATATATTAAGAATGCCTTTAATTAAGTAATGAATCGCGAGTTAATAGTTTCCATTGGGTGTTTTAAAGTTAGTGGATGCCGAGGCCGAAGGACAAACATGATGACAATGAATGCGTATTTGGCAAATTTCCAAAAAAAAACCGGGCCAGGTGGTTAAGGTCTTGGGCTTAAAATGTAATATATAGTATTATATCAACATGTTACCATCACTGTAATCAGCGAGTGTTCCATATAGTAGTCCTCTACAACATTCCACCATCTTGGTACGTGACCCACTGTGTTACTCGTATCAACACGTGCGTAATGTTTTGGAGTTACAGTCGAACATTTCCAGGCGTCGATTTCTGCTTCTCCCTCTGCTATGACGAAATCGAACCAGGTATGCTTCCTGCCATCGAATATTGCTGTAATATATCAGATTTAATAAGACACAATCACGACAAACTACACGTTCAGATTTCCCGTACATATTTATACTATTATCGCCTGTTTAGCATAACATTTAACGATTTGTTTGTTTGCTTTGTTCTGGGTTTACACCTTCATCAGCACCATTTTTGGTTATATCGCCGGTGGGCGCTTCACCTAACAACACCTTTTCTGGGCAGACTCCAGCGGTTAACCAACTTGGTGTACCAACCTTGGTAAAATTTAACAAACAAGACCTTCTCACTCTACACTGTATTATTATTTCCTAATAATTAATGTATGTATGTATGTTCCATTAATGTCAAACCCCTTGCGGGGACGTAGACATGTTTTTCTGGGCAAGCTTAGCCGACCTAAGTGGTTAACCAGTACTAAGCAATGTGTGTGAGGTGCCTTGCTCAATGACACTACATACGTGGCCTGACCGAGTATCGAACCGGGACAGATCGATTCCAAATCCGACGCTCTACAACTGGACCATGGATGCCACACAAAATGTCCTAATATCCGCTCTTCATTTTTTGTTTTAGTTTAAACATTATTTATTTCAGTATTTGTATGTGTAATCAAGTAATGAACATTTTACATATAATTTAACAGCAGTAGACTGAAAGGAATTAGAACGAAAGAAAACTTATATACAGTCAAACATGTGTTAGTGGTCACCTCCATTAAGCAACCAACCTGTATTAAGCAGCCAGTTTCCAGATTCCCAATATGTTGTTTTATTATACATTTGACCTCTATTAAGCAGCCACCCTTGCTAAGCAGCCACTTTCCGTGATTCCCTTTGCTGGCTGCTTAAGACAGGTTTGACTGTAGTTCTTTTTTTGTTTCTTTCAGGAACCAAGGCAGATCCTCCTGTTTCTGTGTAAGCTGGATGGTGGGTAGTTTTTTAAAATGGTGTTTTTAAGATGTTTGATACAATTAAAAAAACATACGAAGTGAGCACGCTAACCACTGTGCTAAATAATGTTTAATTTAATGATCTATAGAATATGATCAATTTCTGCAGTGTTTATGTCATGTAGATCCATGTGTCCTATGTTCGTACACACATATAGGACACATGAAACTACATATATATATATACAGTCAAACCTGTCTATAAAGGCCACCCTTGGGAAAGTCAAAAAGTGGCCTTTGTTGGCAGGTAGTCTCTCAATAGAGGGTTAAAATGCATTGAAAATGGCTCGCCGGGAGAGAAAAATGGTGGTCTTTAGAGACAGGTTTTATGCGGCCTTTATTTGGAGGTGACCTTTAGCACAGGTTTGACTGTATATATAAAGATATATATATATATTATTGGGTTTAAATACACAATATCATTATAGGTTTCTCGCGTTTCCCGTACATATTTAGCACAACATTGTGCGTACAATAATATTTTCGCGTGTTTGTCATCTTGATTAAATACATAAATATATAATAAATAAACGTTTCTGACTAAACCAAAATAATTTTTTTTATGTCCTTTCGATTTTGTACGAACATAATTTATTATATATATCTTCACCTGAAAAAATAAACATGCTCAGTACAAGTCTGTTACTATGGAAACATATTTCTGGTTAACGTTTCTGAAAGAAGAAAATAGTTCCAACCGCTGCCAACAAGGCATTTAAATTCCACATTCCCTCGTGGAGATGGATTCCATCAGGAATGAGGTCTCGGGAATGATTAATATAAGTTGTAAGAACTTAAAAAATAGCTAAAATAAATTTTATAGACTAAGAAAATAATAGATTGCATACCACCATCAAACGAGGAGTCCACCCACATTCTAACTGACGTGTTACTGTACCCGTACACCAGATATGCATTCGTTCTGTCCTCGACGCCATGAAAAACTTGCATACTCGAACCTATGCAAAAATATAATATACATTCAATGTGCATTTCACATGAGTAAGAGCTTGCATACTGGAATCTCTACCAATAATTATATGACATACATGGTGTCTGTGACGTAGACTTGCATATCAGAACATATACAAACACGGGATTAACACGTGATTAACACGTGATTAACACATGATTTAGAGAGGTTATTACATGGCTAGCTTCATATCAGCATAGGTATCGACCCGAGGTAACTTGATATCAGCATTCGACTTCGATATCAAGCTACCGAGGGTTGATACCTAGGCTGATTTGGAACTAGCCATGAAATAACGTCTTTATTACTTTGATCTGAATTTGAACATTTAAGAATCTAAATCATGCTCTATGTTATCCATTTATCAGGAATAAATCACAATTTCTGAATTAAATATACGAACATGATTGATATATTACAACGAATCTATAAAATTCTGTTATATGTCAAATTGGACAGGCCGATACGCTACGGAAAGTAAACAAATTGTCATCTCAGGAACTAGTTGTGATACGGATTTTTCTGGTTTGATATGGGCTCATGACCGTATCAAACCAACAAACATAATATCAGACTGGAAAACACAGCATATCAACCTGGGTGGTAGACATTGGTGTGGATGGCAAATAATGGCAAAACAATAGGCTAAAATTCATATCAAAATAATAAAGAGTTATAATATTAATCCACAGAACCAGTAAAAGTGTATAATTTGAAATACAAGAGTTCATCAACACTTACCAACACCGTCCGCCATTATTGTATTTCCGTCTAGCTGCATCTTCATACGGACAACTACCAGACACGGCATTTCATTCATATTATGAGTTCTTTCAGCGTACGAGTCCGCGGCTGAAAATATCAGGATTTGAACAACAGTATGCACAATTATATACAGATAAAAAACTGTGCACTTTTATATTGAGCGTTACTTTTTCGTTGCAAATTTTAGATGCATGGGGTTCCTTGCTGTAGTGTTCATGGGGATCCTTGCTGTAGTGTTCACAGGGTTCCTTGTTGTAGTGTTCATGGGGTTCCTTGTTGTAGTGTTCACAGGGTTCCTTGCTGTAGTGTTCACAGGGATCCTTGCTGTAGTGTTCATGGGGTTCCTTGTTGTAGTGTTCATGGGGTTACTTGCTGTAGTATTCATGTGGTTACTTGCTGTAGTGTCCATGGGGTTCCTTGTTGTAGTATTCATGGGTTCCTTGCTGTAGTATTCATGGGGTTCCTTGCTGTAGTGTTCATGGGGTTCCTTGCTGTAGTGTTCATGGGGTTCCTTGCTGTAGTATTCACGAGGTTCCTTGCTGTAGTGTTCATAGGGTTCCTTGCTGTAGTGTTCACAGGGTTCCCTGCTGTAGTGTTCACAGGGTTCATTGCTGTAGTGTTCACAGGGTTCGTTGCTGTAGTGTTCACAGGGTTCGTTGCTGTAGTGTTCATAGGGTTCCTTGCTGTAGTGTTCACAGGGTTCATTGCTGTAGTGTTCACAGGGTTCCTTGCTGTAGTGTTCATGGGGTTCCTTGCTGTAGTGTTCTTGGGGTTCCTTGCTGTAGTGTTCACAGGGTTCCTTGCTGTAGTGTTCATGGGGATCCTTGCTGTAGTGTTCATAGGGTTCCTTGCTGTAGTGTTCACAGGGTTCCTTGCTGTAGTGTTCACGGGGTTCCTTGCTGTAGTGTTCACGGGGTTCGTTGCTGTAGTGTTCATAGGGTTCCTTGCTGTAGTGTTCACAGGGTTCATTGCTGTAGTGTTCACAGGGTTACTTGCTGTAGTGTTCATGGGGTTCCTTGCTGTAGTGTTCTTGGGGTTCCTTGCTGTAGTGTTCACAGGGTTCCTTGCTGTAGTGTTCATGGGGTTCCTTGCTGTAGTGTTCACGGGGTTCCTTGCTGTAGTGTTCACGGGGTTCCTTGCTGTAGTGTTCACGGGGTTCCTTGCTGTAGTGTTCACGGGGTTCCTTGCTGTAGTGTTCACGGGGTTCCTTGCTGTAGTGTTCATGGGGTTCCTTGCTGTAGTGTTCATGGGGTTCCTTGCTGTAGTGTTCACGGGTTCCTTGCTGTAGTGTTCATAGGGTTCCCTGCTGTAGTGTTCATGGGGTTCCTTGCTGTAGTGTTCACAGGGTTCCTTGCTGTAGTGTTCATGGGGTCCTTGCTGTAGTGTTCATAGGGTTCCCTGCTGTAGTGTTCATGGGGTTCCTTGCTGTAGTGTTCACGGGGTTCCTTGCTGTAGTGTTCATAGGGTTCCCTGCTGTAGTGTTCATGGGGATCCTTGCTGTAGTGTTCACGGGGTTCCTTGCTGTAGTGTTCATGGGGTTCCTTGCTGTAGTGTTCACAGGGTTCTTTGCTGTAGTGTTCACGGGGTTCCTTGCTGTAGTGTTCATGGGCATCCTTGCTGTAGTGTTCATGGGGTTCCTTGCAGTATTGTTCACGCGGTTCCTTGCTGTAGTGTTCACAGGGTTCCTTGCTGTAGTGTTCACAGGGTTCCTTGCTGTAGTGTTCATGGGGTTCCTTGCTGTAGTGTTCACGGGGTTCCTTGCTGTAGTGTTCATGGGGATCCTTGCTGTAGTGTTCATAGGGTTCCTTGCTGTATTGTTCACAGGGTTCCTTGCTGTAGTGTTCACAGGGTTCCTTGCTGTAGTGTTCACGGGGTTCCTTGCTGTAGTGTTCATGGGGTTCCTTGCTGTAGTGTTCATGGGGTTCTTTGCTGTATTGTTCATGGGGTTCCTTGCTGTAATGTTCATTACAACTAAACCTTTTGCAGCTAATCTAATTAATCTAAGAAATGTTCTTGTTAACATCACAATTATTAAAGAAAGCAGATTCTTTGGAAAAATTGAAAACAATATTTCAATGTACCTTTCGAAGTATTGGACATGAGTTTGATGCCATGATCCGTAAAATCTGCTGTTGGTAATGTAGACCGTTTCCAGGCCCATACTCTCATGTGTACTGCTCCCATCACGTTCCTAGTGGTACCAGTATAGTGCAGTGGAACTGTAAGTATAATTTACTTACATAATACAGTATATTTATACAGTTATATAATAATAATCCTGAAATGAACATTGAAATCAATTATGATCAGGAGTTGTCATAGCCTCGATGGATAGTTATGTTATGTTTATGTTATATTTCGGGTTTTACACCTGCATCAACACCATTTTGAACTATATCGCCGGCGGGCAGTTTACCTAACAACACCTTTCCTGGGCAGGCTTCAGCAGTTAACCAGTACTTGGGTGCACCAACCTCCGTAAGAAACTGCCAACTTTTTCATATAAATGAGACATGGTCTGAGCGGGGCTTGAACCCGTGACCATCAGTGATGATAGGTTACAGTGGTATACAAGTCAGCGATCTTAACCACTCGACCACGGAGGCGGACCCTCGATGGTTTGTGTCATCCTTCAATGTTCATGAGTGAAATATAAACCCATCTTTCGCTTTAACCCATTCAACAGCTCGCTTCTCACCAATGCAACCCGGGTTCGATCCTCGGACCGGGGTGTATGTGTGATGGTACGGTGGTCGCAAGATCGGATTTTCTCCAAGTACTCCGGTTTCCTGCCACACGAATGACCACATTTACGCTAACATCCGCGCAAACGAGAGTGATTAATAATAGAAGTTGTTAAAACTTGTTTCGCAATCTTTGTAAAATAAATAAAGTTTAAATTTAAAACACCAAGTAACTGACATGGACTGGTGCATGATAATATTAGATTAATAAATCAATAAGAAAATTACATTTGGACCAGTTCATTTATCAAAATGGGTAATTTTGTCTGAAAATAGTAAAATTACTGGCAAAAAATGCAGATCCTGACAAGACGGCTCAATGACCGTAAGCACTCGGACCTCAACGACCCTCCTAACCATTCGGCCACGGAGGCCCCAGCAATTAAATTACTGCATGACATAAAATGATGAATTCATTGTGTTATCAATCGATTAACAGTTTATTTAAAGTGTTTAACATAAAAACCTCTGGGAAAAATCCTATAAAGTGGGTCCAGATTCGTTGATGCTGATACATTAACATACATGTCATCGTAGATGTAAACAACGGGCCCAGAATGATCTGTATCGTGGTCAGGTCGAAATCCTGAAATACTAATATTTGTCTTCATCCAAAGTCGATAGTTATGTGAATGTTGAGATAGATGTGAATGTTGAGTGAGATGTGGATGGTAGAAAGATGTGGATGGTGAGTGAGAAATGTATGGTGAGTGAGATGTGGATGGTGAGGTAGATGTGGACGGTGAATGAGATGTGTATGGTGCATGAGATGTGGATGGTGCATGAGATGTGGATGGTGCATGAGATGTGGATGGTGCATGAGATGTGGATGGTGCATGAGATGTGGATGGTGCATGAGATGTGGATGGTGCATGAGAAGTGAATGGTGAGGGAGATGTGGATGATGAGGGAGATGTGGATGGTGAGGGAGTTGTGGATGGTGGGGTAGATGTGAATGGTGAGGTAGATGTGGACGGTGAATGAGATGTGGATGGTGCGTGAGAAGTGAATGGTGAGGGAGATGTGGATGGTGGGGTAGATGTGGACGGTGAATGAGATGTGGATGGTGCGTGAGAAGTGAATGGTGAGGGAGATGTGGATGATGAGGGAGATGTGGATGGTGAGTGAGATGTGGATGGTGAATGAGATGTGGATGGTGAGGTAGATGTGGACGGTGAATGAGATGTGGATGGTGAGGGAGATGTGGATGATGCATGAGAAGTGAATGGTGAGGGAGATGTGGATGATGAGGGAGATGTGGATGGTGAGGTAGATGTGGACGGTGAATGAGATGTGGATGGTGCATGAGAAGTGAATGGTGAGGGAGATGTGGATGATGAGGGAGATGTGGATGGTGAGGGAGATGTGGATGATGAGGTAGATGTGAATGGTGAGGTAGATGTGAATGGTGAGGTAGATGTGAATGGTGAGGGAGATGTGGATGGTGAGGGAGATGTGAAAGGTGAGTGAGATGTGTATGGTGAGGTAGATGTGAATGGTGAGAGAGAAATGTATGGTGAGGGAGATGTGGATGGTGAGGGAGATGTGAAAGGTGAGTGAGATGTGTATGGTGAGGTAGATGTGAATGGTGAGAGAGAAATGTATGGTGAGGGAGATGTGGATGGTGGGGGAGATGTGAAAGGTGAGTGAGATGTGTATGGTGAGGTAGATGTGAATGGTGAGAGAGATGTGTATGGCGAGAGAGATGTGTATGGCGAGAGAGATGTGGATGGTGGGAGAGATGTGATTGGTGAGAGAGATGTGGATGGTGAGAGAGATGTGATTGGTGAGAGAGATGTATATGGTGAGAGAGATGTGTATGGCGAGAGAGATGTGATTGTGAGAGAGATGTGGATGGTGAGTGAGATGTGGATGGTGAGTGAGATGTGGATGGTGAGTGAGATGTGGATGGTGAGAGAGATGTGGATGGTGAGAGAGATGTGGATGGTGCGCGAGATGTGGACGGTGAGAGAGATGTGGACAATCAGAGAGATGTGGATGGTGAGAGATATATGGATGGTGAGAGAGATGTGGACGGTGAGAGAGATGTGGACGATGAGAGAGATGTGGATGGTGAGAGAGATGTGGATGGTGAGTGAGATGTGGTGGTGGGAGAGATGTGGATGGTGAGAGAGATATGGATGGTGGAGAGATGTGGATGGTGAATGAGATGTGGATGGTGAGAGAGATATGGATGGTGGGAGAGATGTGGATGGTGGGAGAGATATGGATGGTGAGTGAGATGTGGATGGTGAGTGAGATGTGATTGGTCAGAGAGATGTGAATAGAAAGAGAGAGAGAGAGATGTTAAGATAGATGTGAATGTTGAGTTAGATGTGGATGGTGAGAAAGATGCGTATGAGTGAGGTGTGGATGGTGAGAAAGATGCGTATGAGTGATATGTGGATGGTGAGAAAGATGCATATGAGTGATATGTGGATGGTGAGAAAGATCCGTATGAGTGATATGTGGATGGTGAGAAAGATGCATATGAGTGATATGTGGATGGTGAGAAAGATGTGTATGATGAGTGAGATGTGGATGGTGAGAAAGATGTGTATGATGAGTGAGATGTGGATGGTGAGAAAGATGCGTATGATGAGTGAGATGTGGATGGTGAGAAAGATGCGTATGATGAGTGCAATGTGGATGGTGAGAAAGATGCGTATGATGAGTGAGATGTGGATGGTGAGAAAGATGCGTATGATGAGTGAGATGTGGATGGTGAGAAAGATGCGTATGATGAGTGCAATGTGGATGGTGAGAGGGATGTATAAACGACAGTTACAATACATATAGATACAGTGTTTACATCAAAAACATTTTATATTAAATTTCAATATCCACCAAAATCTGTCAGCAATGTCTCAAGAGACACAGTGGTATTAATTTTGTTGACATATAATTGAAAATAAGGGATTGGACAGAAAGCTATACAACTTACGGTTGTCCTCTCCTGTTGACAGATGAGCTCTATTCGGAGGTTACAATGAATAGATAATAACTTAATAGAAATTCACCATGGTAGGATCTTTCTTCGGGTTTGATATTCAGCAAAACTAATCAGATGCAAATGTGTTTGATAGGAAATATTAGCTATATTATATATACCCGAGGCCTTGAAGATGTGGTCATCTATTTTCACAGATACATCAACTAGCACTGGAGTTTCCCCAAAGCCATGGTATGTGTTAATCCGTGCAACATGTTCCAGGCCATTTGTAATCGGTAACCATCCTGTCTCGAAGTCTGGCATCGGAAAACCCGATCCTAAATACAATGTACATGTATTACATTCTAACATGACTTGATAATTAGTTCCTATAAACAAAGATCAAATCTACAGTTGTTAACTCTGTAATAAATCAGGGTTACGACTGTTCCCCCCCCCCTACCCATGTAAAATATTTATTTATCGACTTAAATATGCACAACTTTTAATAATTTTGAAATTTTGGAATTGAATACAAGGATTGGGCAGGATTTGTAGTATTATTAACCCTTTCAACACCACAGACCTCTAAATTGGCTTACAAAAAAGTGTAGATCCAGATGAGCCGGCTCGTGACGAGCCGTCTCATCAGGATCTGCACTTTTTTCAAGTAACCGGTAATATAACTATTTTTAGAGAAAAAATTACCCATTTTGATAAATGAACTGATCCAAATGTAATTTTGTTATAAATTTATTGGTCTAAAAATATCATGGACCAGTCCATGTCAGTTACTTGGTGTTGAATGGGTTAATTAGCCATACAGAAACATAGTGATGCTAGATTGAAGATGATTTCCAAATTTTGAATTCTTAAAATTAGGCACCTAATTTTATAATAGTGCAAAACTTTATATTTAAACAAAATACATGCATATATATATATTATATATCACATAAATGTGTTTGTATTCAGCGTAATACAGCCATTACATATTTTCTTATATCACCACACGTGTAATATCACCTGGAAGAATTCTGATTGGCCGTAGCATGACAGCTAGAATTTGGCACATTTGACATATAGTTTGCAACCTTGTCATTGAAAATCAATAAAATGTTAAATATGCACTAGTGGGTACATTATAGCGATTGTGTCGATTTTTTGAGTTGCTTGTTTGATTATCGGGGACTATTTACTACAGCGTATGAATTCACCTACCTGGTATCCTTGATATGTAAAGTATACAGGCAAGCAGAAAAATGTGTTTTTTTCTTCAAATTCATGGTTATTGTGGTACTGTGATAAACAGGATCTTACACACGTGGTGATTTCCAAACATATTATTTCAAACTTCTGGTTATTGTGGTAATGTGATAAACGGGATCTTACACATGTGGTGATTTCCTGACATATTATTTCAAACTTCTGGTTATTGTGGTACTGTGATAAACAGGATCTTACACACGTGGTGATTTCCAAACATATTATTTCAAACTTTGGAATTTTGCTATTAAAGGTCTCCAAAAGGCTCGTTTAATAACAATATGGTTTGAAATCACCACTCATGTATGATCCTATATAATTATATATGATTGTGTTTCTTTTCGTTATATAACAAACCGCATTATACAAAATTTACAAATTTGTGTTACGTTGTATCGCTTATACTTATAATTATTAGTTTATACAAATGTATTTTAGCTCGATTGCGAAATAAGTTCTTACAACTTATATTAATCACTCTCGAGACCTCAGTCATGATGGAATCCATCGCAACGAGGGAGAGAGAAGAGGCAACATGAACTTAAATGCCTTGCCTAAGGGCACAATCGTTACGGCTCCGGCGGGGTTCGAACTCCGGACCTTTCGCACCTGAAGCGAACGTGCATCCACTGCGCTATCACGACTTCCACTTATATTTATTGGGACTGTACAACTGTAATCCGTGTTATGCTAGACAAGTGTACGTATGCACATTGTGGTAGTGTCAGCCTTGAGACAGGCGTCGATATATTTTGCCTGATCAGTCATATAAATATATTTTAATAGCGATATCATTAATTGGGCCGTACGTATTGAGTTTCTGATAATATCAACTGTCATTTTGCCAGAAGTAAATTAGTGAAAATTCGACAGACTGGAACCCAACCTAGTAGTGTCTGGTATACTGATTGGATAATAAATAATAATACAGGTATTAGAAGCATTCATGTCTCCGGACAGACAGACAGACAGACAGACAGACAGACAGACAGACGGATAAGGGTAACTATTTATTCCCTCTTTAGGTGTGACTATTAAGTACCGGAACATAACAATAACATTTTTTGAGTTCAAATGGTTTTACAATTTGAACGAAATAGATTATTTCATAAGCATGTACTTACCTTTAGCAATAAGTAACAGCAAATACCAACAAATCAGACCTACGTTAGACAAGTACATCTGAAAGAAGATTAAAGAATATATAAGAGACAGTCACAACAGATCTCCAAATCTGTTAAATAAAATATCTGAACACTGATACACTGATTGGCACACCAGAGAGAAACTAAACCTGTTTGTGAATTATTAACATGTTATTCCTGGTTGAGGGCACGTTACTAATATTGCCTACTTGTTCATATGTTCTTCTTGGTGAGGGCACGTTACTAATATTGCCTACTTGTTCATATGTTCTTCTTGGTGAGGGAACGTTACTAATATTGCCTACTTGTTCATATGTTCTTCTTGGTGAGGGCACGTTACTAATATTGCCTACTTGTTCATATGTTCTTCTTGGTGAGGGCACGTTACTAATATTGCCTACTTGTTCACATGTTCTTCTTGGTGAGGGCACATTACTAATATTGCCTACTTGTTCACATGTTCTTGGTGAGGGCATGTTACTAATATTGCCTACTTGTTCACATGTTCTTGGTGAGGGCACATTACTAATATTGCCTACTTGTTCATATGTTCTTCTTGGTGAGGGCACGTTACTAATATTGCCTACTTGTTCACATGTTCTTGGTGAGGGCACGTTACTAATATTGCCTACTTGTTCATATGTTCTTCTTGGTGAGGGCACGTTACTAATATTGCCTACTTGTTCACATGTTCTTGGTGAGGGCATGTTACTAATATTGCCTACTTGTTCACATGTTCTTCTTGGTGAGGGAACGTTACTAATATTGCCTACTTGCTCACGTGTTCTTCTTGGTGAGGGCATGTTACTAATATTGCCTACTTGTTCACATGTTCTTGGTGAGGGCATGTTACTAATATTGCCTACTTGTTCACATGTTCTTCTTGGTGAGGGAACGTTACTAATATTGCCTACTTGCTCACGTGTTCTTCTTGGTGAGGGCATGTTACTAATATTGCCTACTTGTTCACATGTTCTTGGTGAGGGCATGTTACTAATATTGCCTACTTGTTCACATGTTCTTCTTGGTGAGGGAACGTTACTAATATTGCCTACTTGCTCACGTGTTCTTCTTGGTGAGGGCATGTTACTAATATTGCCTACTTGTTCACATGTTCTTGGTGAGGGCACGTTACTAATATTGCCTACTTGTTCACATGTTCTTGGTGAGGGAACGTTACTAATATTGCCTACTTGTTCACATGTTCTTGGTGATGGAACGTTACTAATATTGCCTACTTGTTCACATGTTCTTGGTGAGGGAACGTTACTAATATTGCCTACTTGTTCACATGTTCTTGGTGAGGGCACGTTACTAATATTGCCTACTTGTTCACATGTTCTTCTTGGTGAGGGAACGTTACTAATATTGCCTACTTGTTCACATGTTCTTCTTGGTGAGGGAACGTTAGTAATATTGCCTACTTGTTCACATGTTCTTGGTGAGGGCATGTTACTAATATTGCCTACTTGTTCACATGTTCTTGGTGAGGGCACGTTACTAATATTGCCTACTTGTTCACATGTTCTTCTTGGTGAGGGCACGTTACTAATATTGCCTACTTGTTCACATGCTTCTTGGTGAGGGCATGTTACTAATATTGCCTACTTGTTCACATGTTCTTGGTGAGGGCACGTTACTAATATTGCCTACTTGTTCACATGTTCTTCTTGGTGAGGGCATGTTACTATATTGCCTACTTGCTCACATGTTCTTGGTAAGGGAACGTTAGTAATATTGCCTACTTGTTCACATGTTCTTCTTGGTGAGGAAACGTTACTAATATTGCCTACTTGTTCACATGATCTTCTTGTGAGGGTACATTACTAATATTGCCTACTTGTTCACATGTTCTTCTTGGTGAGGGAACGTTACTAATATTGCCTACTTGTTCACATGTTCTTCTTGGTGAGGGCACGTTACTAATATTGCCTACTTGTTCACATGTTCTTCTTGGTGAGGGCACGTTACTAATATTGCCTACTGCTCACATGTTCTTGGTGAGGGAACGTTACTAATATTGCCTACTTGCTCACATGTTCTTGGTGAGGGAACGTTAGTAATATTGCCTACTTGCTCGCATGTTCTTCTTGGTGAGGGAACGTTACTAATATTGCCTACTTGTTCACATGTTCTTCTTGGTGAGGGCACGATACTAATATTGCCTACTTGCTCACATGTTCTTGGTGAGGGCATGTTATTAATATTACCTACTTGTTCACATGTTCTTCTTGGTGAGGGCACGTTACTAATATTGCCTACTTGCTCACATGTTCTTGGTGAGGGCACGTTACTAATATTGCCTACTTGTTCACATGGTCTTCTTGGTGAGGGAACGTTACTAATATTGCCTACTTGCTCACATGTTCTTCTTGGTGAGGGAACGTTACTAATATTGCCTACTTGTTCACATGTTCTTCTTGGTGAGGGCACGTTACTAATATTGCCTACTTGTTCACATGTTCTTCTTGGTGAGGGAACGTTACTAATATTGCCTACTTGCTCGCATGTTCTTCTTGGTGAGGGAACGTTAGTAATATTGCCTACTTGTTCTTGGTGAGGGCATGTTACTAATATTGCCTACTTGTTCACATGTTATTCTTGGTGAGGGCACATTACTAATATTGCCTACTTGCTCACATGTTCCTCTTGGTGAGGGAACGTTACTAATATTGCCTACTTGCTCACATGTTCTTGGTGAGGGCATGTTACTAATATTGCCTACTTGTTCATATGTTTTCTTGGTGAGGGCACGTTACTAATATTGCCTACTTGCTCAAATGTTCTTGGTGAGGGCATGTTACTAATATTGCTACTTGCTCACGTGTTCTTCTTGGTGAGGGCATGTTACTAATATTGCCTACTTGTTCACATGTTCTTGGTGAGGGCATGTTACTAATATTGCCTACTTGTTCACATGTTCTTCTTGGTGAGGGAACGTTACTAATATTGCCTACTTGCTCACGTGTTCTTCTTGGTGAGGGCATGTTACTAATATTGCCTACTTGTTCACATGTTCTTGGTGAGGGCATGTTACTAATATTGCCTACTTGTTCACATGTTCTTCTTGGTGAGGGAACGTTACTAATATTGCCTACTTGCTCACGTGTTCTTCTTGGTGAGGGCATGTTACTAATATTGCCTACTTGTTCACATGTTCTTGGTGAGGGCATGTTACTAATATTGCCTACTTGTTCACATGTTCTTCTTGGTGAGGGAACGTTACTAATATTGCCTACTTGCTCACGTGTTCTTCTTGGTGAGGGCATGTTACTAATATTGCCTACTTGTTCACATGTTCTTGGTGAGGGCACGTTACTAATATTGCCTACTTGTTCACATGTTCTTGGTGAGGGCACGTTACTAATATTGCCTACTTGTTCACATGTTCTTGGTGATGGAACATTACTAATATTGCCTACTTGTTCACATGTTCTTGGTGAGGGAACGTTACTAATATTGCCTACTTGTTCACATGTTCTTGGTGAGGGCACGTTACTAATATTGCCTACTTGTTCACATGTTCTTCTTGGTGAGGGAACATTAGTAATATTGCCTACTTGTTCACATGTTCTTCTTGGTGAGGGAACGTTAGTAATATTGCCTACTTGTTCACATGTTCTTGGTGAGGGCATGTTACTAATATTACCTACTTGTTCACATGTTCTTGGTGAGGGCACGTTACTAATATTGCCTACTTGTTCACATGTTCTTCTTGGTGAGGGCATGTTACTAATATTGCCTACTTGTTCACATGTTCTTCTTGGTGAGGGCATGTTACTAATATTGCCTACTTGTTCACATGTTCTTGATGAGGGCACGTTACTAATATTGCCTACTTGTTCACATGTTCTTCTTGGTGAGGGCATGTTACTAATATTGCCTACTTGCTCACATGTTCTTGGTAAGGGAACGTTAGTAATATTGCCTACTTGTTCACATGTTCTTCTTGGTGAGGAAACGTTACTAATATTGCCTACTTGTTCACATGATCTTCTTGGTGAGGGTACATTACTAATATTGCCTACTTGTTCACATGTTCTTCTTGGTGAGGGAACGTTACTAATATTGCCTACTTGTTCACATGTTCTTCTTGGTGAGGGCACGTTACTAATATTGCCTACTTGTTCACATGTTCTTCTTGGTGAGGGCACGTTACTAATATTGCCTACTTGCTCACATGTTCTTGGTGAGGGAACGTTACTAATATTGCCTACTTGCTCACATGTTCTTGGTGAGGGAACGTTAGTAATATTGCCTACTTGCTCGCATGTTCTTCTTGGTGAGGGAACGTTACTAATATTGCCTACTTGCTCGCATGTTCTTCTTGGTGAGGGAACGTTACTAATATTGCCTACTTATTCACATGTTCTTCTTGGTGAGGGAACGTTACTAATATTACCTACTTGTTCACATGTTCTTCTTGGTGAGGGCACGATACTAATATTGCCTACTTGCTCACATGTTCTTGGTGAGGGCATGTTATTAATATTACCTACTTGTTCACATGTTCTTCTTGGTGAGGGCACGTTACTAATATTGCCTACTTGCTCACATGTTCTTGGTGAGGGCACGTTACTAATATTGCCTACTTGTTCACATGGTCTTCTTGGTGAGGGAACGTTACTAATATTGCCTACTTGCTCACATGTTCTTCTTGGTGAGGGAACGTTACTAATATTGCCTACTTGTTCACATGTTCTTCTTGGTGAGGGTACGTTACTAATATTGCCTACTTGTTCACATGTTCTTCTTGGTGAGGGAACGTTACTAATATTGCCTACTTGCTCGCATGTTCTTCTTGGTGAGGGAACGTTAGTAATATTGCCTACTTGTTCTTGGTGAGGGCATGTTACTAATATTGCCTACTTGTTCACATGTTATTCTTGGTGAGGGCACATTACTAATATTGCCTACTTGCTCACATGTTCCTCTTGGTGAGGGAACGTTACTAATATTGCCTACTTGCTCACATGTTCTTGGTGAGGGCATGTTACTAATATTGCCTACTTGTTCATATGTTATTCTTGGTGAGGGCACGTTACTAATATTGCCTACTTGCTCAAATGTTCTTGGTGAGGGCATGTTACTAATATTGCTTACTTGCTCACATGTTCTTCTTGGTGAGGGCACGTTACTAATATTACCTACTTGTTCACGTGTTCTTCTTGGTGAGGGCACGTTACTAATATTGCCTACTTGTTCACATATTCTTCTTGGTGAGGGCACGTTACTAATATTACCTACTTGTTCATATGTTCTTGGTGAGGGAACGTTAGTAATATTGCCTACTTGTTCACATGTTCTTCTTGGTGAGGGCACGTTACTAATATTGCCTACTTGTTCACATGTTCTTCTTGGTGAGGGCACATTACTAATATTGCCTACTTGTTCACATGTCTTCTTGGTGAGGGCACGTTACTAATATTGCCTACTTGTTCACATGTTCTTCTTGGTGAGGGCACGTTACTAATATTGCCTACTTGTTCACATGTTCTTCTTGGTGAGGGCACGTTACTAATATTGCCTACTTGTTCACATGTTTCTTGGTGAGGGCACGTTACTAATATTGCCTACTTGCTCACATGTTCTTCTTGGTGAGGGCACGTTACTAATATTGCCTACTTGTTCACATGTTCTTGGTGAGGGCACGTTACTAATATTGCCTACTTGTTCACATGTTCTTCTTGGTGAGGGCACGTTACTAATATTGCCTACTTGCTCACATGTTCTTCTTGGTGAGGGCATGTTACTAATATTGCCTACTTGTTCACATGCTTCTTGGTGAGGGCATGTTACTAATATTGCCTACTTGTTCACATGTTCTTCTTGGTGAGGGCACGTTACTAATATTGCCTACTTGCTCACATGTTCTTCTTGGTGAGGGAACGTTACTAATATTGCCTACTTGTTCACATGTTCTTGGTGAGGGCATGTTACTAATATTGCCTACTTGTTCACATGTTATTCTTGGTGAGGGCACGTTACTAATATTGCCTACTTGCTCACATGTTCTTGGTGAGGGCATGTTACTAATATTGCCTACTTGCTCACATGTTCTTCTTGGTGAGGGCACGTTACTAATATTGCCTACTTGTTCACGTGTTCTTCTTGGTGAGGGCACGTTACTAATATTGCCTACTTGTTCACATATTCTTCTTGGTGAGGGCACGTTACTAATATTACCTACTTGTTCATATGTTCTTGGTGAGGGAACGTTAGTAATATTGCCTACTTGTTCACATGTTCTTCTTGGTGAGGGCACGTTACTAATATTGCCTACTTGTTCACATGTTCTTCTTGGTGAGGGCACGTTACTAATAGTGCCTACTTGCTCACATGTTCTTCTTGGTGAGGGCACGTTACTAATATTGCCTACTTGTTCACATGTTCTTCTTGGTGAGGGCACGTTACTAATATTGCCTACTTGTTCACATGTTCTTCTTGGTAAGGTACGTTACTAATATTGCCTACTTGTTCACATGTTCTTCTTGGTGAGGGCATGTTACTAATATTGCCTACTTGCTCACATGTTCTTCTTGGTGAGGGCATGTTACTAATATTGCCTACTTGCTCACATGTTCTTGGTGAGGGCACGTTACTAATATTGCCTACTTGCTCACATGTTCCTCTTGGTGAGGGCATGTTACTAATATTGCCTACTTGTTCACATGTTCTTCTTGGTGAGGGCATGTTACTAATATTGCCTACTTGCTCACATGTTCTTCTTGGTGAGGGCATGTTACTAATATTGCCTACTTGCTCACATGTTCTTGGTGAGGGCAAGTTACTAATATTGCCTACTTGCTCACATGTTCTTCTTGGTGAGGGCATGTTACTAATATTGCCTACTTGTTCACATGTTCTTCTTGGTGAGGGCATGTTACTAATATTGCCTACTTGCTCACATGTTCTTCTTGGTGAGGGCATGTTACTAATATTGCCTACTTGCTCACATGTTCTTGGTGAGGGAACGTTACTAATATTGCCTACTTGCTCACATGTTCTTCTTGGTGAGGGCATGTTACTAATATTGCCTACTTGTTCACATGTTCTTCTTGGTGAGGGCATGTTACTAATATTGCCTACTTGTTCATATGTTCTTCTTGGTGAGGGCATGTTACTAATATTGCCTACTTGTTCACATGTTCTTCTCATGTGAGAACACTTTACAAAACCAACACTGCTTTTTCCTTGCTTTGTCATGATTTTGTATACATGTATCTAATGAAAATAAACAATAAAATATGATTACACTACAAGAAATAAAGCATACACGTGTTTCCTTTTTCATGGACAATTTCAACTTTGTAAAGTTATACGGAACCACATAGAGAGACTGCTTGAAATATCTGAAAATGAAACATTAACGGAAACAATAGTACATCTCGCCAAACGGTAACCATGTCTTCCATAACGACAAACAACACTTCCAAAACGGTACCCATCTCTTCCAAAACGACAAACAACACTTCCAAAACGGTACCCATCTCTTCCAAAACGGCAAAGAACACTTCCAAAACTGTACCCATCTCTTCCAAAACGGCAAACAACACTTCCAAAACGGTACCCATCTCTTCCAAAACGGCAAACAACACTTCCAAAACGGTAATCATCTCTTCCAAAACGACAAAGAACACTTCCAAACCGGTAATCATCTCTTCCAAAACGACAAACAACACTTTCAAACCGGTAATCATCTCTTCCAAAACGGCAAACAACACTTTCAAAACGGTACCCATCTCTTCCAAAGCGGCAAATAACACTTCCAAAACTGTACCCATCTCTTCCAAAACGACAAACAACACTTTCAAACCGGTAATCATCTCTTCCAAAACGGCAAATAACACTTCCAAAACGATCTCTTCGAAAACGGCAAACAACACTTCCAAAACGGTAATCATCTCTTCCAAAACGGCAAACAACACTTCCAAAACTGTAACCATCTCTTCCAAAACGGCAAACAACACTTCCAAACCGGTAACCATCTCTTCCAAAACGACAAACAACACTTTCAAACCGGTAAACGTCTCTTCCAAAACGGCAAACAACACTTTCCAAATGGTAACCATCTGTTCCAAAGCGGCAAATAACACTTCCAAAACTGTACCCATCTCTTCCAAAACGACAAACAACACTTTCAAACCGGTAATCATCTCTTCCAAAACGGCAAACAACACTTCCAAAACTGTAACCATCTCTTCCAAAACGGCAAACAACACTTCCAAACCGGTAACCATCTCTTCCAAAACGACAAACAACACTTTCAAACCGGTAAACATCTCTTCCAAAACGGCAAACAACACTTTCCAAATGGTAACCATCTGTTCCAAAGCGGCAAATAACACTTCCAAAACTGTACCCATCTCTTCCAAAACGACAAACAACACTTTCAAACAGGTAATCATCTCTTCCAAAACGGCAAATAACACTTCCAAAACGATCTCTTCCAAAACGGCAAACAACACTTCCAAAACGGTAACCATCTCTTCCAAAACGGCAAACAACACTTCCAAAACTGTAACCATCTCTTCCAAAACGGCAAAGAACACGTTCAAACCGGTAATCATCTCTTCCAAAACGGCAAACAACAGTTTCCAAATGATAACCATCTGTTCCAAAGCGGCAAATAACACTTCCAAAACTGTACCCATCTCTTCCAAAACGGCAAACAACACTTTCAAAACGGTAATCATCTCTTCCAAAACGGCAAATAACACTTCCAAAACGATCTCTTCCAAAACGGCAAACAACACTTCCAAAACTGTAACCATCTCTTCCAAAACGGCAAACAACACTTCCAAAACGGTAACCATCTCTTCCAAAACGGCAAACAACACTTCCAAAACTGTAACCATCTCTTCCAAAACGGCAAACAACACTTCCAAAACGGTAATCATCTCTTCCAAAACGGCAAACAACACTTCCAAAACTGTAACCATCTCTTCCAAAACGGCAAACAACAATTCCAAAACTATAACAATCTCTTCCAAAGCGGCAAATAACACTTCCAAAACGGTACCCATCTCTTCCAAAACAGCAAACAACACTTCCAAACCGGTAACCATCTCTTCCAAAACGACAAACAACACTTTCAAACCGGTAATCATCTCTTCCAAAACGGCAAACAACACTTCCAAAACGGTAACCATCTCTTCCAAAACGGCAAACAACACTTCCAAAACTGTAACCATCTCTTCCAAAACGGCAAAGAACACTTTCAAACCGGTAATCATCTCTTCCAAAACGGCAAACAACACTTTCCAAATGATAACCATCTGTTCCAAAGCGGCAAATAACACTTCCAAAACTGTACCCATCTCTTCCAAAACGACAAACAACACTTTCAAACCGGTAATCATCTCTTCCAAAACGGCAAATAACACTTCCAAAACGATCTCTTCCAAAACGGCAAACAACACTTCCAAAACGGTAACCATCTCTTCCAAAACGGCAAACAACACTTCCAAAACTGTAACCATCTCTTCCAAAACGGCAAAGAACACTTTCAAACCGGTAATCATCTCTTCCAAAACGGCAAACAACACTTTCCAAATGATAACCATCTGTTCCAAAGCGGCAAATAACACTTCCAAAACTGTACCCATCTCTTCCAAAACGACAAACAACACTTTCAAACCGGTAATCATCTCTTCCAAAACGGCAAACAACACTTCCAAACAACCATCTCTTCCAAACGGCAAACAACTTCCAAAACTGTAACCATCTCTTCCAAAACGGCAAACAACACTTCCAAACGGTAACCATCTCTTCCAAAACGGCAAACAACACTTCCAAAATGTAACCATCTCTTCCAAAGCGGCAAATAACACTTCCAAAACGGTACCCATCTCTTCCAAAACGACAAACAACACTTTCAAACCGGTAATCATCTCTTCCAAAACGGCAAACAACACTTTCCAAATGGTAACCATCTGTTCCAAAGCGGCAAATAACACTTCCAAAACGATCTCTTCCAAAACGGCAAACAACACTTCCAAAACGGTAATCATCTCTTCCAAAACGGCAAACAACACTTCCAAAACTGTAACCATCTCTTCCAAAACTATAACCATCTCTTCCAAAGCGGCAAATAACACTTCCAAAACTGTACCCATCTCTTCCAAAACGACAAACAACACTTTCAAAACGGTAATCATCTCTTCCAAAACGGCAAATAACACTTCCAAAACGATCTCTTCGAAAACGGCAAACAACACTTCCAAACTGTAACCATCTCTTCCAAACGGCAAACAACACTTCCAAAACAGTAACCATCTCTTCCAAAACGGCAAACAACACTTCCAAAACGGTAACCATCTCTTCCAAAACGGCAACAACACTTCCAAACGGTAACCATCTCTTCCAAAACGGCAAACAACACCTCCAAAAGTAACCATCTCTTCAAAACGGCAAACAACACTTCCAAAACTGTAACCATCTCTTCCAAAACGGCAAACAACACTTCCAAAACGGTACCCATCTCTTCCAAAACGGCAAACAACACTTCCAAAACGGTAACCATCTCTTCCAAAACGGCAAACACACTTCCAAAAGGTAATCATCTCTTCCAAACGGCAAACAACACTTCCAAAACTGTAACCATCTCTTCCAAAACGACAAACAACACTTCCAAAACGGTAATCATCTCTTCCAAAACGGCAAACAACACTTCCAAAACGGTAACCATCTCTTCCAAAACGGCAAACAACACTTCCAAAACTGTAACCATCTCTTCCAAAACGACAAACAACACTTCCAAAACTATAACCATCTCTTCCAAAGCGGCAAATAACACTTCCAAAACGGTAACCATCTCTTCCAAAACGACAAACAACACTTTCAAACCGGTAATCATCTCTTCCAAAACGGCAAACAACACTTTCCAAATGGTAACCATCTGTTCCAAAGCGGCAAATAACACTTCCAAAACTGTACCCATCTCTTCCAAAACGACAAACAACACTTTCAAACCGGTAATCATCTCTTCCAAAACGGCAAACAACACTTTCCAAATGGTAACCATCTGTTCCAAAGCGGCAAATAACACTTCCAAAACTGTACCCATCTCTTCCAAAACGACAAACAACACTTTCAAACCGGTAATCATCTCTTCCAAAACGGCAAACAACACTTTCCAAATGGTAACCATCTGTTCCAAAGCGGCAAATAACACTTCCAAAACTGTACCCATCTCTTCCAAAACGACAAACAACACTTTCAAACCGGTAATCATCTCTTCCAAAACGGCAAATAACACTTCCAAAACGGTAATTATCTCTTCCAAAACGGCAAACAACACTTCCAAAACGGTAACCATCTCTTCCAAAACGGCAAACAACACTTCCAAAACTGTAACCATCTCTTCCAAAACGGCAAACAACACTTCCAAAACGGTAATCATCTCTTCCAAAACGGCAAACAACACTTCCAAAACGGTACCCATCTCTTCCAAAACGGCAAACAACACTTCCAAAACGGTAACCATCTCTTCCAAAACGGCAAACAACACTTCCAAAATGTAACATCTCTTCCAAAACGGCAAACAACACTTCCAAACGGTAACCATCTCTTCCAAAACGGCAAACAACACTTCCAAAACTGTAACCATCTCTTCCAAAACGGCAAACAACACTTCCAAAACGGTACCTCTCTTCCAAAACGGCAAACAACACTTCCAAAACTGTAACCATCTCTTCCAAAACGGCAAACAACACTTCCAAAACGGTAACCATCTCTTCCAAAACGGCAAACAACACTTCCAAAACTGTAACCATCTCTTCCAAAACGGCAAACAACACTTCCAAAACGGTAACCATCTCTTCCAAAACGGCAAACAACACTTCCAAAACGGTACCCATCTCTTCCAAAACGGCAAACAACACTTCCAAAACTGTAACCATCTCTTCCAAAACGGCAAACAACACTTCCAAAACGGTAATCATCTCTTCCAAAGCGGCAAACAACACTTCCAAAACTGTAACCATCTCTTCCAAAACGGTAAACAACACTTCCAAAACGGTAATCATCTCTTCCAAAGCGGCAAACAACACTTCCAAAACGGTAATCATCTCTTCCAAAACGGCAAACAACACTTCCAAAACTGTAACCATCTCTTCCAAAACGACAAACAACACTTCCAAAACTATAACCATCTCTTCCAAAGCGGCAAATAACACTTCCAAAACGGTACCCATCTCTTCCAAAACAGCAAACAACACTTCCAAACCGGTAATCATCTCTTCCAAAACAACAAAGAACACTTCCAAACCGGTAACCATCTCTTCCAAAACGGCAAACAACACTTTCAAACCGGTAATCATCTCTTCCAAAACGGCAAACAACACTTCCAAAACGGTAACCATCTCTTCCAAAACGGCAAACAACACTTCCAAAACTGTAACCATCTCTTCCAAAACGGCAAAAACACTTTCAAACCGGTAATCATCTCTTCCAAAACGGCAAACAACACTTCCAAATGTAACCATCTCTTCCAAAACGGCAAATAACACTTCCAAAACGGTAACCATCTCTTCCAAAACGGCAAACAACACTTCCAAAACGGTAACCATCTCTTCCAAAACGGCAAACAACACTTCCAAAACTGTAACCATCTCTTCCAAAACGGCAAACAACACTTCCAAAACGGTACCCATCTCTTCCAAAACGGCAAACAACACTTCCAAAACGGTAATCATCTCTTCCAAACGGCAAAACACTTCCAAAACGTAACCATCTCTTCCAAAACGGCAAACAACACTTCCAAAACGGTAACCATCTCTTCCAAAACGGCAAACAACACTTCCAAACTGTAACCATCTCTTCCAAAACGGCAAACAACACTTCCAAAACGGTAACCATCTCTTCCAAAACGGCAAACAACACTTCCAAAACGGTAACCATCTCTTCCAAAACGGCAAACAACACTTCCAAAACGGTAACCATCTCTTCCAAAACGGCAAACAACACTTCCAAAACGGTAACCATCTCTTCCAAAACGGCAAACAACACTTCCAAAACGGTACCCATCTCTTCCAAAACGGCAAACAACACTTCCAAAACGGTAATCATCTCTTCCAAAACGGCAAACAACACTTCCAAAAATGTAACCATCTCTTCCAAAACGGCAAACAACACTTCCAAAACGGTACCCATCTCTTCCAAAACGGCAAACAACACTTCCAAAACTGTAACCATCTCTTCCAAAACGGCAAACAACACTTCCAAAACGGCAAACAACACTTCCAAACGGTAACCATCTCTTCCAAAACGGCAAACAACACTTCCAAAACGGTAACCATCTCTTCCAAAACGGCAAACAACACTTTCAAAACGGTAATCATCTCTTCCAAAACGGCAAACAACACTTCCAAAACGGTAACCATCTCTTCCAAAACGGCAAACAACACTTCCAAAACTGTAACCATCTCTTCCAAAACGGCAAACAACACTTCCAAAACGGTAACCATCTCTTCCAAAACGGCAAACAACACTTCCAAAACGGTAACCATCTCTTCCAAAACGGCAAACAACACTTCCAAAACGGTAACCATCTCTTCCAAAACGACAAACAACACTTTCAAACCGGTAATCATCTCTTCCAAAACGGCAAACAACACTTCCAAAACGGTAACCATCTCTTCCAAAACGGCAAACAACACTTCCAAAACTGTAACCATCTCTTCCAAAACGGCAAACAACACTTTCAAACCGGTAATCATCTCTTCCAAAACGGCAAACAACACTTTCCAAATGATAACCATCTGTTCCAAAGCGGCAAATAACACTTCCAAAACGGTACCCATCTCTTCCAAAACGGCAAACAACACTTCCAAAACGGTAACCATCTCTTCCAAAACGGCAAACAACACTTCCAAAACTGTAACCATCTCTTCCAAAGCGGCAAATAACACTTCCAAAACGGTACCCATCTCTTCCAAAACGGCAAACAACACTTCCAAAACGGTAATCATCTCTTCCAAAACGGCAAACAACACTTCCAAAAATGTAACCATCTCTTCCAAAACGGCAAACAACACTTCCAAAACGGTAACCATCTCTTCCAAAGCGGCAAACAACACTTCCAAAACGGTACCCATCTCTTCCAAAACGGCAAACAACACTTCCAAAACTGTAACCATCTCTTCCAAAACGGCAAACAACACTTCCAAAACGGTAATCATCTCTTCCAAAGCGGCAAACAACACTTCCAAAACTGTAACCATCTCTTCCAAAACGGCAAACAACACTTCCAAAACGGTAATCATCTCTTCCAAAACGGCAAACAACACTTCCAAAACGGTAACCATCTCTTCCAAAACGGCAAACAACACTTCCAAAACGGTAACATCTCTTCCAAAACGGCAAACAACACTTCCAAAACTGTAACCATCTCTTCCAAAACGGCAAACAACACTTCCAAAACGGTAACCATCTCTTCCAAAACGGCAAACAACACTTCCAAAACGTAATCATCTCTTCCAAAACGGCAAACAACACTTCCAAAACGGTAACCATCTCTTCCAAAACGGCAAACAACACTTCCAAAACTGTAACCATCTCTTCCAAAACGGCAAACAACACTTCCAAAACGGTACCCATCTCTTCCAAAACGGCAAACAACACTTCCAAACCGGTAATCATCTCTTCCAAAACGGCAAACAACACTTCCAAAACGGTAACCATCTCTTCCAAAACGGCAAACAACACTTCCAAAACGGTAATCATCTCTTCCAAAACGGCAAAAACACTTCCAAAAGGTAACCATCTCTTCCAAAACGGCAAACAACACTTCCAAAACTGTAACCATCTCTTCCAAAACGGCAAAGAACACTTTCAAAACGGTAACATCTCTTCCAAAACGGCAAACAACACTTCCAAATGGTAACCATCTCTTCCAAAGCGGCAAAACACTTCCAAAACGGTACCATCTCTTCCAAAACGGCAAACAACACTTCCAAAACTGTAACCATCTCTTCCAAAACGGCAAACAACACTTCCAAAACTGTAACCATCTCTTCCAAAGCGGCAAATAACACTTCCAAAACGGTACCCATCTCTTCCAAAACGGCAAACAACACTTCCAAAACGGTAATCATCTCTTCCAAAACGGCAAACAACACTTCCAAAAATGTAACCATCTCTTCCAAAACGGCAAACAACACTTCCAAAACGGTAACCATCTCTTCCAAAACGGCAAACAACACTTCCAAAACGGTACCCATCTCTTCCAAAGCGGCAAACAACACTTCCAAAACGGTAACCATCTCTTCCAAAACGGCAAACAACACTTCCAAAACAGTAATCATCTCTTCCAAAACGGCAAACAACACTTCCAAAACTGTAACCATCTCTTCCAAAACGGCAAACAACACTTCCAAAACTATAACCATCTCTTCCAAAGCGGCAAATAACACTTCCAAAACGGTACATCTCTTCCAAAACGGCAAACAACACTTCCAAACGGTAATCATCTCTTCCAAAACGGCAAACACACTTCCAAACTGTAACCATCTCTTCCAAAACGGCAAACAACACTTCCAAACGGTACCCATCTCTTCCAAAACGGCAAACAACACTTCCAAAACGGTAACCATCTCTTCCAAAACGGCAAACAACACTTCCAAAACTGTAACCATCTCTTCCAAAACGGCAAAGAACACTTCCAAACCGGTAACCATCTCTTCCAAAACGGCAAACAACACTTTCCAAATGGTAACCATCTCTTCCAAAGCGGCAAATAACACTTCCAAAACGGTACCCATCTCTTCCAAAACGGCAAACAACACTTCCAAAACGGTAATCATCTCTTCCAAAACGGCAAACAACACTTCCAAAACGATCTCTTCCAAAACGGCAAACAACACTTCCAAAACTGTAACCATCTCTTCCAAAACGGCAAACAACACTTCCAAAACGGTAACCATCTCTTCCAAAACGGCAAACAACACTTCCAAAACTGTAACCATCTCTTCCAAAGCGGCAAACAACACTTCCAAAACGGTAACCATCTCTTCCAAAACGGCAAACAACACTTCCAAAACGGTAATCATCTCTTCCAAAACGGCAAACAACACTTCCAAAAATGTAACCATCTCTTCCAAAACGGCAAACAACACTTCCAAAACGGTAACCATCTCTTCCAAAGCGGCAAACAACACTTCCAAAACGGTACCCATCTCTTCCAAAACGGCAAACAACACTTCCAAAACGGTAATCATCTCTTCCAAAACGGCAAACAACACTTCCAAAACTGTAACCATCTCTTCCAAAACGGCAAACAACACTTCCAAAACTGTAACCATCTCTTCCAAAGCGGCAAACAACACTTCCAAAACGGTACCCATCTCTTCCAAAACGGCAAACAACACTTCCAAAACGGTAATCATCTCTTCCAAAACGACAAACAACACTTCCAAACCGGTAATCATCTCTTCCAAAACGGCAAACAACACTTTCCAAATGGTAACCATCTGTTCCAAAGCGGCAAATAACACTTCCAAAACGATCTCTTCCAAAACGG
>CM026404.1:9503199-9529723 GCA_014843695.1 Archivesica marissinica | reverse complement strand
AACAACACTTTCAAACCGGTAATCATCTCTTCCAAAACGGCAAATAACACTTCCAAAACGGTAATTATCTCTTCCAAAACGGCAAATAACACTTCCAAAACGGTAACCATCTCTTCCAAAACGGCAAAGAACACTTCCAAAACGGTAATCATCTCTTCCAAAACGGCAAACAACACTTCCAAAACGGTACCCATCTCTTCCAAAACGGCAAACAACACTTCCAAAACTGTAACCATCTCTTCCAAAACGGCAAACAACACTTCCAAAACGGTACCCATCTCTTCCAAAACGGCAAACAACACTTCCAAACCGGTAATCATCTCTTCCAAAACGACAAAGAACACTTCCAAACGGTAACCATCTCTTCGAAAACGACAAACAACACTTTCAAACCGGTAATCATCTCTTCCAAAACGGCAAACAACACTTTCCAAATGGTAACCATCTGTTCCAAAGCGGCAAATAACACTTCCAAAACTGTACCCATCTCTTCCAAAACGACAAACAACACTTTCAAACCGGTAATCATCTCTTCCAAAACGGCAAATAACACTTCCAAAACGATCTCTTCCAAAACGGCAAACAACACTTCCAAAACGGTAACCATCTCTTCCAAAACGGCAAACAACACTTCCAAAACTGTAACCATCTCTTCCAAAACGGCAAACAACACTTTCAAACCGGTAATCATCTCTTCCAAAACGGCAAACAACACTTCCAAAACGGCAAACAACACTTCCAAATGGTAACCATCTCTTCCAAAGCGGCAAATAACACTTCCAAAACTGTACCCATCTCTTCCAAAACGACAAACAACACTTTCAAACCGGTAATCATCTCTTCCAAAACGGCAAATAACACTTCCAAAACGGTAATTATCTCTTCCAAAACGGCAAATAACACTTCCAAAACGGTAACCATCTCTTCCAAAACGGCAAATAACACTTCCAAAACTGTAACCATCTCTTCCAAAACGGCAAACAACACTTCCAAAACGGTAATCATCTCTTCCAAAACGGCAAACAACACTTCCAAAACGGTAACCATCTCTTCCAAAACGGCAAACAACACTTCCAAAACTGTAACCATCTCTTCCAAAGCGGCAAACAACACTTCCAAAACGGTACCCATCTCTTCCAAAACGGCAAACAACACTTCCAAAACGGTAACCATCTCTTCCAAAACGGCAAACAACACTTCCAAAACGGTAACCATCTCTTCCAAAACGGCAAACAACACTTCCAAAACGGTAACCATCTCTTCCAAAACGGCAAACAACACTTCCAAAACTGTAACCATCTCTTCCAAAACGGCAAACAACACTTCCAAAACGGTAACCATCTCTTCCAAAACGGCAAACAACACTTCCAAAACGTAACCATCTCTTCCAAAGCGGCAAACAACACTTCCAAAACGGTACCCATCTCTTCCAAAACGGCAAACAACACTTCCAAAACGGTAATCATCTCTTCCAAAACGGCAAACAACACTTCCAAAACGGTAATCATCTCTTCCAAAACGGCAAACAACACTTCCAAAACTGTAACCATCTCTTCCAAAACGGCAAACAACACTTCCAAAACTGTAACCATCTCTTCCAAAGCGGCAAAAACACTTCCAAAACGGTAACCATCTCTTCCAAAACGGCAAACAACACTTCCAAAACGGTAACCATCTCTTCCAAAACGGCAAACAACACTTCCAAAACGTAACATCTCTTCCAAACGGCAAACAACACTTCCAAACTGTAACCATCTCTTCCAAAACGGCAAACAACACTTCCAAAACGGTACCCATCTCTTCCAAAACGGCAAACAACACTTCCAAACCGGTAATCATCTCTTCCAAAACGACAAAGAACACTTCCAAACCGGTAACCATCTCTTCCAAAACGGCAAATAACACTTCCAAAACGATCTCTTCGAAACGGCAAACAACACTTCCAAAACTGTAACCATCTGTTCCAAAACGGCAAACAACACTTCCAAAACGGTAACCATCTCTTCCAAAACGGCAAACAACACTTCCAAAACTGTAACCATCTCTTCCAAAACGGCAAAGAACACTTCCAAAACGGTAATCATCTCTTCCAAAACGGCAAACAACACTTCCAAAACGGTACCATCTCTTCCAAAACGGCAAACAACACTTCCAAAACGGTAACCATCTCTTCCAAAACGGCAAACAACACTTCCAAAACGGTAACCATCTCTTCCAAAACGGCAAACAACACTTCCAAAACGGTAACCATCTCTTCCAAAACGGCAAACAACACTTCCAAAACGGTAACCATCTCTTCCAAAACGGCAAACAACACTTCCAAAACGGTAACCATCTCTTCCAAAACGGCAAACAACACTTCCAAAACGGTAACCATCTCTTCCAAACGGCAAACAACACTTCCAAAACGGTAACCATCTCTTCCAAAACGGCAAACAACACTTCCAAAACGGTAATCATCTCTTCCAAAACGGCAAACAACACTTCCAAAACGGAATCATCTCTTCCAAACGGCAAACAACACTTCAAAACGGTAACCATCTCTTCCAAAACGGCAAACAACACTTCCAAAACTGTACCATCTCTTCCAAAACGCAAACAACACTTCAAACGGTAATCATCTCTTCCAAAATCTCTTCCAAAACGGCAAACAACACTTCCAAAACTGTAACCATCTCTTCCAAAACGGCAAACAACACTTCCAAAACGGTAACCATCTCTTCCAAAACGGCAAACAACACTTTCAAACCGGTAATCATCTCTTCCAAAACGGCAAACAACACTTTCCAAATGGTAACCATCTGTTCCAAAGCGGCAAATAACACTTCCAAAACTGTACCCATCTCTTCCAAAACGGCAAACAACACTTTCAAACCGGTAATCATCTCTTCCAAAACGGCAAATAACACTTCCAAAACGATCTCTTCCAAAACGGCAAACAACACTTCCAAAACTGTAACCATCTCTTCCAAAACGGCAAACAACACTTCCAAAACGGTAACCATCTCTTCCAAAACGGCAAACAACACTTCCAAAACTGTAACCATCTCTTCCAAAGCGGCAAACAACACTTCCAAAACGGTACCCATCTCTTCCAAAACGGCAAACAACACTTCCAAAACGGTAATCATCTCTTCCAAAACGGCAAACAACACTTCCAAAACTGTAACCATCTCTTCCAAAACGGCAAACAACACTTCCAAAACGGTAACCATCTCTTCCAAAACGGCAAACAACACTTCCAAAACGGTAACCATCTCTTCCAAAACGGCAAACAACACTTCCAAAACGGTAATCATCTCTTCCAAAACGGCAAACAACACTTCCAAAACTGTAACCATCTCTTCCAAAACGGCAAACAACACTTCCAAAACTGTAACCATCTCTTCCAAACGGCAAACAACACTTCCAAAACGGTACCCATCTCTTCCAAAACGGCAAACAACACTTCCAAAACGGTAACCATCTCTTCCAAAACGGCAAACAACACTTTCAAACCGGTAACCATCTCTTCCAAAACGGCAAACAACACTTCCAAAACGGTAACCATCTCTTCCAAAACGGCAAACAACACTTCCAAAACTGTAACCATCTCTTCCAAAACGGCAAAGAACACTTTCAAACCGGTAATCATCTCTTCCAAAACGGCAAACAACACTTTCCAAATGATAACCATCTGTTCCAAAGCGGCAAATAACACTTCCAAAACTGTACCCATCTCTTCCAAAACGACAAACAACACTTTCAAACCGGTAATCATCTCTTCCAAAACGGCAAATAACACTTCCAAAACGATCTCTTCGAAAACGGCAAACAACACTTCCAAAACTGTAACCATCTGTTCCAAAACGGCAAACAACACTTCCAAAACGGTAACTATCTCTTCCAAAACGGCAAACAACACTTCCAAAACTGTAACCATCTCTTCCAAAGCGGCAAATAACACTTCCAAAACGGTACCCATCTCTTCCAAAACGGCAAACAACACTTCCAAAACGGTAATCATCTCTTCCAAAACGGCAAACAACACTTCCAAAAATGTAACCATCTCTTCCAAAACGGCAAACAACACTTCCAAAACGGTAACCATCTCTTCCAAAGCTGCAAACAACACTTCCAAAACGGTACCCATCTCTTCCAAAGCGGCAAACAACACTTCCAAAACGGTAATCATCTCTTCCAAAGCGGCAAACAAAACTTCCAAAACGGTAATCATCTCTTCCAAAACGGCAAACAACACTTCCAAAACTGTAACCATCTCTTCCAAAACGGCAAACAACACTTCCAAAACTATAACCATCTCTTCCAAAGCGGCAAATAACACTTCCAAAACGGTACCCATCTCTTCCAAAACAGCAAACAACACTTCCAAAACGGTAATCATCTCTTCCAAAACGGCAAACAACACTTCCAAAACTGTAACCATCTCTTCCAAAACGGCAAACAACACTTCCAAAACGGTACCCATCTCTTCCAAAACGGCAAACAACACTTCCAAACCGGTAATCATCTCTTCCAAAACGACAAAGAACACTTCCAAACCGGTAACCATCTCTTCCAAAACGACAAACAACACTTTCAAACCGGTAATCATCTCTTCCAAAACGGCAAACAACACTTTCCAAATGGTAACCATCTGTTCCAAAGCGGCAAATAACACTTCCAAAACTGTACCCATCTCTTCCAAAACGGCAAACAACACTTTCAAACCGGTAATCATCTCTTCCAAAACGGCAAATAACACTTCCAAAACGGTAATCATCTCTTCCAAAACGGCAAATAACACTTCCAAAACGGTAACCATCTCTTCCAAAACGGCAAACAACACTTCCAAAACTGTAACCATCTCTTCCAAAACGGCAAACAACACTTCCAAAACGGTAATCATCTCTTCCAAAACGGCAAACAACACTTCCAAAACGGTACCCATCTCTTCCAAAACGGCAAACAACACTTCCAAAACTGTAACCATCTCTTCCAAAGCGGCAAACAACACTTCCAAAACGGTAACCATCTCTTCCAAAACGGCAAACAACACTTCCAAAACGGTAATCATCTCTTCCAAAACGGCAAACAACACTTCCAAAACTGTAACCATCTCTTCCAAAACGGCAAACAACACTTCCAAAACGGTAATCATCTCTTCCAAAACGGCAAACAACACTTCCAAAACGGTAACCATCTCTTCCAAAACGGCAAACAACACTTCCAAAACGGTAATCATCTCTTCCAAAACGGCAAACAACACTTCCAAAACGGTAACCATCTCTTCCAAAACGGCAAACAACACTTCCAAACCGGTAAACATCTCTTCCAAAACGGCAAACAACACTTCCAAAACGGTAACCATCTCTTCCAAAACGGCAAACAACACTTCCAAAACTGTAACCATCTCTTCCAAAACGGCAAACAACACTTTCAAACCGGTAATCATCTCTTCCAAAACGGCAAACAACACTTTCCAAATGGTAACCATCTGTTCCAAAGCGGCAAATAACACTTCCAAAACTGTACCCATCTCTTCCAAAACGACAAACAACACTTTCAAACCGGTAATCATCTCTTCCAAAACGGCAAATAACACTTCCAAAACGATCTCTTCCAAAACGGCAAACAACACTTCCAAAACGGTAACCATCTCTTCCAAAACGGCAAACAACACTTCCAAAACTGTAACCATCTCTTCCAAAACGGCAAAGAACACTTTCAAACCGGTAATCATCTCTTCCAAAACGGCAAACAACACTTTCCAAATGATAACCATCTGTTCCAAAGCGGCAAATAACACTTCCAAAACTGTACCCATCTCTTCCAAAACGACAAACAACACTTTCAAACCGGTAATCATCTCTTCCAAAACGGCAAATAACACTTCCAAAACGATATCTTCGAACACGGCAAACAACACTTCCAAAACTGTAACCATCCGTCCAAAACGGCAAACAACACTTCCAAAACGGTAACTATCTCTTCCAAAACGGCAAACAACACTTCCAAAACTGTAACCATCTCTTCCAAAGCGGCAAATAACACTTCCAAAACGGTAACCATCTCTTCCAAAGCTGCAAACAACACTTCCAAAACGGTACCATCTCTTCCAAAGCGGCAAACAACACTTCCAAAACGGTAACATCTCTTCCAAAACGGCAAACAACACTTCCAAAACTGTAACCATCTCTTCCAAAACGGCAAACAACACTTCCAAAACTATAACCATCTCTTCCAAAGCGGCAAATAACACTTCCAAAACGGTACCCATCTCTTCCAAAACGGTAATCATCTCTTCCAAAACGGCAAACAACACTTCCAAAACTGTAACCATCTCTTCCAAAACGGCAAACAACACTTCCAAAACGGTACCCATCTCTTCCAAAACGGCAAACAACACTTCCAAACCGGTAATCATCTCTTCCAAAACGACAAAGAACACTTCCAAACCGGTAACCATCTCTTCCAAAACGACAAACAACACTTTCAAACCGGTAATCATCTCTTCCAAAACGGCAAACAACACTTTCCAAATGGTAACCATCTGTTCCAAAGCGGCAAATAACACTTCCAAAACTGTACCCATCTCTTCCAAAACGACAAACAACACTTTCAAACCGGTAATCATCTCTTCCAAAACGGCAAATAACACTTCCAAAACGGTAATTATCTCTTCCAAAACGGCAAATAACACTTCCAAAACGGTAACCATCTCTTCCAAAACGGCAAAGAACACTTCCAAAACGGTAATCATCTCTTCCAAAACGGCAAACAACACTTCCAAAACGGTACCCATCTCTTCCAAAACGGCAAACAACACTTCCAAAACTGTAACCATCTCTTCCAAAACGGCAAACAACACTTCCAAAACGGTACCCATCTCTTCCAAAACGGCAAACAACACTTCCAAAACGGTAATCATCTCTTCCAAAACGGCAAACAACACTTCCAAAACTGTAACCATCTCTTCCAAAACGACAAACAACACTTCCAAAACGGTAATCATCTCTTCCAAAACGGCAAACAACACTTCCAAAACGGTAACCATCTCTTCCAAAACGGCAAATAACACTTCCAAAACGGTAACCATCTCTTCCAAAACGGCAAACAACACTTCCAAAACGGTAATCATCTCTTCCAAAACGGCAAACAACACTTCCAAAACGGTAATCATCTCTTCCAAAACGGCAAACAACACTTCCAAAACGGTAACCATCTCTTCCAAAACGGCAAACAACACTTCCAAAACTGTAACCATCTCTTCCAAAGCGGCAAACAACACTTCCAAAACGGTAACCATCTCTTCCAAAACGGCAAACAACACTTCCAAAACGGTAATCATCTCTTCCAAAACGGCAAACAACACTTCCAAAACTGTAACCATCTCTTCCAAAACGACAAACAACACTTCCAAAACGGTAATCATCTCTTCCAAAACGGCAAACAACACTTCCAAAACTGTAACCATCTCTTCCAAAACGGCAAACAACACTTCCAAAACTGTAACCATCTCTTCCAAAACGGCAAACAACACTTCCAAAACTATAACCATCTCTTCCAAAGCGGCAAATAACACTTCCAAAACGGTACCCATCTCTTCCAAAACAGCAAACAACACTTCCAAACCGGTAATCATCTCTTCCAAAACAACAAAGAACACTTCCAAACCGGTAACCATCTCTTCCAAAACGACAAACAACACTTTCAAACCGGTAATCATCTCTTCCAAAACGGCAAACAACACTTTCCAAATGGTAACCATCTGTTCCAAAGCGGCAAATAACACTTCCAAAACTGTACCCATCTCTTCCAAAACGACAAACAACACTTTCAAACCGGTAATCATCTCTTCCAAAACGGCAAATAACACTTCCAAAACGATCTCTTCCAAAACGGCAAACAACACTTCCAAAACGGTAACCATCTCTTCCAAAACGGCAAACAACACTTCCAAAACTGTAACCATCTCTTCCAAAACGGCAAAGAACACTTTCAAACCGGTAATCATCTCTTCCAAAACGGCAAACAACACTTTCCAAATGATAACCATCTGTTCCAAAGCGGCAAATAACACTTCCAAAACTGTACCCATCTCTTCCAAAACGACAAACAACACTTTCAAACCGGTAATCATCTCTTCGAAAACGGCAAATAACACTTCCAAAACGATATCTTCGAACACGGCAAACAACACTTCCAAAACTGTAACCATCCGTTCCAAAACGGCAAACAACACTTCCAAAACGGTAACTATCTCTTCCAAAACGGCAAACAACACTTCCAAAACTGTAACCATCTCTTCCAAAGCGGCAAATAACACTTCCAAAACGGTAACCATCTCTTCCAAAGCTGCAAACAACACTTCCAAAACGGTACCCATCTCTTCCAAAGCGGCAAACAACACTTCCAAAACGGTAATCATCTCTTCCAAAACGGCAAACAACACTTCCAAAACTGTAACCATCTCTTCCAAAACGGCAAACAACACTTCCAAAACTATAACCATCTCTTCCAAAGCGGCAAATAACACTTCCAAAACGGTACCCATCTCTTCCAAAACGGTAATCATCTCTTCCAAAACGGCAAACAACACTTCCAAAACTGTAACCATCTCTTCCAAAACGGCAAACAACACTTCCAAAACGGTACCCATCTCTTCCAAAACGGCAAACAACACTTCCAAACCGGTAATCATCTCTTCCAAAACGACAAAGAACACTTCCAAACCGGTAACCATCTCTTCCAAAACGACAAACAACACTTTCAAACCGGTAATCATCTCTTCCAAAACGGCAAACAACACTTTCCAAATGGTAACCATCTGTTCCAAAGCGGCAAATAACACTTCCAAAACTGTACCCATCTCTTCCAAAACGACAAACAACACTTTCAAACCGGTAATCATCTCTTCCAAAACGGCAAATAACACTTCCAAAACGGTAATTATCTCTTCCAAAACGGCAAATAACACTTCCAAAACGGTAACCATCTCTTCCAAAACGGCAAAGAACACTTCCAAAACGGTAATCATCTCTTCCAAAACGGCAAACAACACTTCCAAAACGGTACCCATCTCTTCCAAAACGGCAAACAACACTTCCAAAACTGTAACCATCTCTTCCAAAGCGGCAAACAACACTTCCAAAACGGTACCCATCTCTTCCAAAACGGCAAACAACACTTCCAAAACGGTAATCATCTCTTCCAAAACGGCAAACAACACTTCCAAAACTGTAACCATCTCTTCCAAAACGACAAACAACACTTCCAAAACGGTAATCATCTCTTCCAAAACGGCAAACAACACTTCCAAAACTGTAACCATCTCTTCCAAAACGGCAAACAACACTTCCAAAACGGTACCCATCTCTTCCAAAACGGCAAACAACACTTCCAAAACGGTAATCATCTCTTCCAAAACGGCAAACAACACTTCCAAAACGTAACATCTCTTCCAAAACGCAAAAACCTTCCAAACGTAACCATCTCTTCCAAAACGCAAACAACACTTCAAACGGTAATCATCTCTTCCAAAACGGCAAACAACACTTCCAAAACGGTAATCATCTCTTCCAAAACGGCAAACAACACTTCCAAAACTGTAACCATCTCTTCCAAAACGGCAAACAACACTTCCAAAACGGTAATCATCTCTTCCAAAGCGGCAAACAACACTTCCAAAACGGTAATCATCTCTTCCAAAACGGCAAACAACACTTCCAAAACTGTAACCATCTCTTCCAAAACGGCAAACAACACTTCCAAAACGGTAACCATCTCTTCCAAAACGGCAAACAACACTTCCAAAACGGTACATCTCTTCAAACGGCAAACACATTCCAAAGGTAATCTTTCCAAACGAAAAAACTTCCAAACGGTAATCATCTCTTCCAAAACGGCAAACAACACTTCCAAAACTGTAACCATCTCTTCCAAAACGGCAAACAACACTTCCAAAACGGTAATCATCTCTTCCAAAACGGCAAACAACACTTCCAAAACTGTAACCATCTCTTCCAAAACGGCAAACAACACTTCCAAAACGGTAATCATCTCTTCCAAAACGGCAAACAACACTTCCAAAACTGTAACCATCTCTTCCAAAACGGCAAACAACACTTCCAAAACGGTAATCATCTCTTCCAAAGCGGCAAACAACACTTCCAAAACGGTAATCATCTCTTCCAAAGCGGCAAACAACACTTCCAAAACGGTAATCATCTCTTCCAAAACGGCAAACAACACTTCCAAAACTGTAACCATCTCTTCCAAAACGGCAAACAACACTTCCAAAACGGTAATCATCTCTTCCAAAACGGCAAACAACACTTCCAAAACTGTAACCATCTCTTCCAAAACGACAAACAACACTTCCAAAACGGTAATCATCTCTTCCAAAACGGCAAACAACACTTCCAAAACTGTAACCATCTCTTCCAAAACGGCAAACAACACTTCCAAAACGGTAATCATCTCTTCCAAAGCGGCAAACAACACTTCCAAAACGGTAATCATCTCTTCCAAAGCGGCAAACAACACTTCCAAAACGGACATACCGTCAGCATAGGCAACATTTGTCTTTGTTTAAATTACCATCGTAACGACACATAGGTTGGAAAAAGTAACAACTTTGTCAGTTAACAAACATATATGTGCAATTCAGAAGAAGACGAACACGCTGATAATGAAATGTGAAGCAGAACATCAGACAATCAAAGCACGCATTTTCTACACAAAACCATCTGGGAATTATAATTAACAATCAGGTACACATACCGTGCATCTGTGTCAGATTAAAATACACACAACCATTACAACCATTACAACAGAGACAAACAAATGATAGTTTTGCTAGACATAGACATAATATCTCAAAACGGGACAGAACAGTAGAGAAAGTAAACCATACATTGTTTAGACACAATCGTCTAACTAGAGTAGCACACAACCCGATCAGATTCCAAAGATAAAACATCCAAATGTGACAGCTCTTCTATTCTGTGTTTTACGTTTATTTATCGTCGCTACCGATTGCCCATATGAGCGACGCCTCCTGAAGAGATTAGTCATTTTAGATTTTGGAGAACAGTGCATGATACAGACAGAGACCCATTCCAGAGTCTCCTCCGTTCTTTTACGTGCACGGTGTAAAGCACTGACACGAGACCTCGGTTTAACGTCCCATCTGAAAGAATGTTAAATTGTATTAGGGTCAGACGGGGATCGAACCTGTGATCCCTGGATTACCAGTCCAGCGTGTTACCACTCTTCTGTTGCTAAATATCTATTTACGAGGGTTCGATACAATACATACAATATACACATCAAACCAAAGCAAAGCAAATAAAAACACATGCAGAATATTATCCAAAAGCAAGCAAATAATAATTGCAATATAATAATTTATCCTACCTTCATGTGAAATAACGTACAAAAACGGCCTGCCTAATAATTTTTGACCCAGATTACGGTTTGTAAATAAACAAAGCGTCTGTGGTCACATTGTGTTGTCTGCTGAGTTTGGAAAATGTCCCAAGAAGAAAGTCGTGTACAGGCAAACTTTCAGGTTGTTTGGGATGAATTAACTGCACTCGATGAGACCCCTCTGGAAACTACTGTTGTCAGAGAAATGTCATTTATCATTTATCTATAAATAGAAATATCAATGCACAACATATTACCAAGTGCGTAGCGAGTTTGTAAGCTGACATGGCTAGTTTGTTTGTTTTTGTGTCTGGTGCACACTCAGAATGTAGGATAAATAGAATATTAGGTTATTGTCTTATAAATTTTAATTTATTAGGCTAGTCTGAGAAAAAATACAAGGCTAGGCTATGCCGAGCCTTGTATTTTTTCGGAGACGAGCCTAATAAATTAAAATTTATAAGACAGTAACCTAATATTCTCTATATAGTAAGCCTAGCTGATGATACGTATGTTTAATTTAAACACAGGAACTTGAAATGTTATCCATAAGCCACCACTTTTTTTAATAGAGAGGGTGTCCTAGGATAGAGGTACGAGACCTTTGGTGGCTTATGGATACAATTTCAAGTTCCTGTGATTTAAATGACCAAATGAGAAAAAGGAATTTTAACTAATCATTCAAATTAAATGGGAGATGGGACAACCTGGGATGTTACCTGTGGCACTGTATAATACTAATTCCTATCAATAGATCGTTTGATCTAATATAGATCTAAATGAACTAAGGAAAACATGAACTTGTCCTTAGATGTTATCTCCATGAAGATATGTTCTCTCTGTTTGGGGATTATCTCCATGAAGATATGTTCTCTCTGTTTGGGGATTAGAAAAGTGCCCCCCCCCCCACCCGAGATGTTAATCTATTATCCAACCAGCGAACTTGTTACTAATTCCTTTCATACAATCTCTCATACAATAGGTGCTTGCCAGGCAAAGTAAACAGAGTATGTCGAAGGTAGTATATTGCCAAAATACGCTAAACCGGTGATTTTTATAACGAACGGTTTTAATGTTTGTTTACCTGTTTATAAGAATCTGGGTCAAGACGGTGTCCAAACCGTGTTTCCGTGTTCATAATCCCCCCACATTGTATAATTAACAATACAATTATGTAAGGTTGAACACAAATAAATTATTGATTGATACAGGCAGAACATCACTAATTTATCAACTGTGACACAACTATGAATCCAGCACATTACACATTTGAAAAATATATTTGCAAATGTATTGAACTATTCGATGACGACTTCTCACTGCCGAACAGCAAATGTACGTTGTGCAACGTTCGGTCGACCTATATATCGTAAAGTTAAAGGCGTGTATGCACATTTATTCAATGCCATTACATAATCTATCGACTTTAGGCAAGGCAATTAAATTCTACTTTGCCGCTTCTCTCTCCCTCATGGCGATGGATTCCATCACACTGGTTTCGCAATCGAGCTCAAATTAATTTCTATAAACTTTCGAACCACCTGTATACGGTTAGGATAGTTCGAGCAGTGTTCACAGACGGATCTGTAGTCCAGTGGTTAACACGCTGGACTGGTAATCCAGGGATCGCAGGTTCGATCCCCCGTCCGACCCTAATAAAATTAAACAGTCTTTCAGTTGGGACTTTAAACCGAGGTCTAGTGTCGGTGCTTTACACCGTGCACGTAAAAGAACCAGAGGAGACTCTGGAATGGGTCTCTGTCTGTATCATTGCACTATCTTCCAAAATCTAAAATGACTAATCTCTTCAGGAGGCGTCGCTCATATGGACAACCCCGGTAGCGACCATAAATAAACGTAAAACATATATTCGGGCAGTGTTCCCGCATTTACCATGCTGGCCTCACTAGGTCAACAGGTCACCGACAGAATATTTGTTTATGGCGACATTGACAACAATCAGTTTATGTCACATATATAAGAATAGCCGAGAACCTCAATTGTGTACGGTATATACCATAAATGCAGTAACTGATCGCCCAAATATGAAGCTATACATACCTTAAAGGGAGTATATGAAAGTCCCAGCAAATTTTGGAAAAATTCCTGAAAAGGTGAAATCCATAGCTACAAAATGCTTGACCTGTATACAACAACAGCCGTAACGCAAATCCCGTAAACAAGCTTATACTTCATACCTCCACAGGCCAAGGTGAATGCCAGAAACGACATAAACTCTAAAAACAAGTTTAAACTTTATTTATTTTACGATTGCGAAGCAAGTTTTAACAACTTATATTAATCACTCTCGTTGGCGGGGATGAAAGCGTATTTTATGTGGTCATTCGTATGGGAAGAAACCGGAGTACCCGGAGAAAGCCCACCTGTCCAATCTGACGACCACCGTACTATCTCACATTCTTCCAGGTCCGAGGATCGAACCCGGGTTGCATTGGTGAGAAGCGAGCGTGCGAACCACTGCGCTAATCGGACAGTGATATAAACTCTATGTACACACGCTTATGGCTGTTTACTACTGAATGTTTCAAAACGCGTAGACTGACCTCAGCATCTGTTACATAACCTTCTTAAATCAGCAATATGAAAGCAGGTTGAGAAAGGCAGTGGCCTTGAAGCAAAATGTGTACGACATAATGTACAGGTCAAATTTCTAGTCCAAATATTTAGACTTGAAAAATGTAGAAATAACATAAACACATTTTTATGTAGAGGTCTTATATACTTGTTTCAGTTTCCCCAATCGAGGTGTTCTGTCACGCCCAAATAATTATGCTAAGAAAACACATCTTCAATACAATTGTTAGTTGTTTTTTCATCACCAATTATATACATACATCATGCTGTCTCCGCCACAGGGATTCGGCACATTTGGGGGTACTAGTATATATATTTAAGTACATTTCTCATTCATGTATTTTTCTCAAGTTGTTTACACTACAAAATGCGTGATCGTATGCACTAATTACACGGTGCATAGTCATACTGCTTTTAACTTTTATCTAAACACTTAAAGCGCCATTACATCGCAAAAAAAGCAAACAAAATGCATTTTTTTAATGTATAAATGCATAGCTACTACACATTATTCTGAATACATTCGAACACTACATTTGAATAAATAAACAGTGTGTTTGTGATATACAAACTTTCAAAAGTGAAAGTACTATTTCATATAACGGTCATCCGCGATCCTGAATTGACGTTTGTTTGTCATTGGAGTCGATACTAAGCACGCGATACTTTCGATTAGAGATCATTAAACTAAGATTAGTCTACAAATAAATACATTTCAACTATTAAACACACGTCGTATACGCGGTTTGTTGACATAACGAAATAATGTAAATATGGTCGATATCCAAGCGTAATACAACTCGTGTATCCTGAATAACACGATATATGGTACATATTTACCGTTATATCTCACATGTGTGTCTATGCATATTTATTTGTAGACTAATCTTAGTTAAATCATCTCTAAACGACATCATTTCGCGTTTAGTATTGACTCCGATGACAAACAAACGGTAATTCAGGAGCATGGATGACCGTTATATGAATTCCTCCTTTCAATTTTGAAAGTTTATAGACCAAAACATACTATTTATTGATTCAATGTTAGTGTTCGAATGCATTTGGAAGAATTTGTAGTAGCAATGCATTTGTACATGAAAAAAATGCATTGAATTTTGCTTTTTGCGATGTAATTCCGCTTTAAATACGTTGGTTTTAAACAGTATCTATTGCAAGACATAAAGAGGAATTTCTGATAGATCAACAGAAGCGCTTGGTTAGTTTGATGAAGTTCTGTACTTCTTTGAATACAGAAGTATTGGCACAATCATTCATTGGCACAATCATTCATTGGCACAATCATTCATTGTGCCCATTCATTGGCACAATCATTCATTGGCACAATCATTTGGCACAATCATTCATTGGCACAATCATTCACAGTTTCATCACCATATTATATTAGTTTAATTTAAACTTTATTTATTTTACAACGATTGCGAAGCAAGTTCTAACAACTTATATTAATCACTCTCGTTGGCGCAGATGAAAGCGTAAATGTGGTCATTCGTGTGGGAAGAAACCGGAGTACCCGGAGAAAACCCACCTGTCCGATCTGGCGACCACCGTACCATCTCGCATACTTCCCTGTCTGAGGATCGAACCCGGGTTGCATTGGTGAGAAGCGAGCGCGCTAACCACTGCGCTAATCGGGCAGCCATATTATATTAACACAGGAGTGGTAATTGGTTCGTACCATTGTAGCCTATCAAACATGATGTGTCTTGGAATAGAGCGCAATGTACAGTGTAGATACTGGTCAGTAGTTACAGTGTAGCATATACTGGTCAGTAGTTACAGTGTAGCAGATACTGGTCAGTAGTTACAGTGTAGCAGATACTGGTCAGTAGTTACAGTGTAACTCTTATATTTGCAGGATTTGTCTAATTCCATCCATGATTGTTTTGATTGACGGATAGATAAAGCCGATAATTAATTTTAAAAGTCATGTTATCCACGACAGAGAACACTCTCTTTTTCTGTGGCCTACATAGCACGTGTCACATCCATATCGATCTAGGTTCCTGTTCCATCCGATACCCACGTCTTGTCAATCTCGATTGCACATATGGCCAGTCGTGGAACGTCAGGGGCGTAGCTAGTTATTTTTGAATCTGTAGACCAGCCTAATAAACTGAGCACCAAATGATGCGATATTTTGCAAGAAGGGGGTCTGGGTGATGCTACCTCGGGCCAATTTTGAATCCTATAAGTGCAATGGTACAATCTGACGAATTTAAATTTACGTCTTGCGATATTTCAGAGACATGAGTTTGACTTTTTTATGTTATGCAGAATGTATATGAGCTCCAATGTGTTGACTACCCAAGTCTTTATCATACCCCCATCCCACTATAAATTCTATTGCATATTGTTGGTTGTATATTCTTTATTTTCTGTGACAATCTGCAGGCCCGGCCCATTCAGGGCCTTATAATAGCTACGTGCCTGAACGTCCTTATCATAAGCTGACCAATAAGCTCTGCATAGCTTTGAAAATACAAAATAAGTGTCACACAAATAAATAAACATATTAAGCTATAGAAAAAACACAATTAACCAAACGTGAGCATGTTACATTAAAGCGACACTACATCGGTGAAAACGCAAATTTGGACAAAATGTATTTTCCTATGATATGGTATAATTGTTTTCCGAATATTTGCCTCAAAAGCCGAGTATTTCAACTAATAAATAAAGGTCGTATACGACGTTTGTTGACATTACAAACTAATGATAATAGGGTCAACATCCATGCGTAATGCAGTGTGTGTATCCGGAATAACAACATCCATGCGTAATGCAGTGTGTGTATCCTGAATAACAACATCCATGCGTAATGCAGTGTGTGTATCCGGAATAACAACATCCATGCGTAATGCAGTGTGTGTATCCGGAATAACAACATCCATGCGTAATGCAGTGTGTGTATCCTGAATAACAACATCCATGCGTAATGCAGTGTGTGTATCCGGAATAACAACATCCATGCGTAATGCAGTGTGTGTATCCGGAATAACAACATCCATGCGTAATGCAGTGTGTGTATCCTGAATAACAACATCCATGCGTAATGCAGTGTGTGTATCCGGAATAACAACATCCATGCGTAATGCAGTGTGTGTATCCGGAATAACAACATCCATGCGTAATGCAGTGTGTGTATCCGGAATAACAACATCCATGCGTAATGCAGTGTGTGTATCCGGAATAACCCGAGTTGTGGTACAGATTTACCGTTATATCTCACCCTTTATGCCTGCGCATATTTATTTTTTAGTCTAATACGATTTTAAATATCTCTAAATGACAGTAGTACGCTCTTGGTATAGACTTCATCAATTCAGTAGCGTAGCTGACCGTTATATGAAATCCTACTTTCACTTTTGAGAGTTTGTATACCACAAAAACACTGTTTATATATAGAAAGTTAGTGTTCGAATTATTTCGGAAGAATATGTAGTAGCAATGCTATTTATATGTAAAAAAACATTTTCAGGTGTTTTTTTCCCAATGTCGTCACTTTAATAAGAACTCAAAGTCAAATCTATATAGGTATTTCATAAAACAAGTAGACTATGACACTGTATTACAAGTTGCATATATTGACTCGATACCCAAAACCTGCCAGCAATAAGAAAACAGACCGTGACATTAGTATACTGATCAGCTGATCGGATAAACAGTATACAGACGGATTTGTATGTAGTCCAGTGGTTAACACGTTGGACTGGTAATCCAGGGATCGCAGGTTCGATCGATCCCCCGTCTGACCCTAATAAAATTAAACAGTCTTTCACATGTGACGTTAAACCGAGGACTCGTGTCGGTGCTTTACACCATGCAGGTAAAAGAACCAGAGGAGATTCTGGAAAGGGTCTCTGTCTGTATCAGTGCACTATCCCCCTACAATCTAAAATGATTAATCTCTTCGCTCAGATGTGCAACCGGTAGCGACGATAAATAAACGTAAAACACACACACACATACATACACACAAACAGTATACTACTGCTTAAATGTTACAATTTAAAGTAAGATATGTTTTAAACAACAGTTAGCGATCAAATGAGATTTGGAAAATATATGATCAGCAACTACCTCACTATGTTTATAGAATGTTACCAAAGTGCGCATATAAATTAATCTCACCTTATTGCAGAGCAGCTAAACATCACAATATGCAAACATCATTATTTATTCCCTGCATGCATTCACATGTAATATCGTACAGTGTATTTTCAACGACCTTGAATATATGTTAACGGTAAACGCTAAACATAAGCGGGTTCTCTATTATGCATTTGTATTTGCATCATACGGATAAACTATCAACTCTGCAATTGCAATATTGTGCAGTATGTAATATAGCCTGGGTTCCAGTCTGTCGATTTTTCAAGTTTTAACTTCCGGCAAAATGACATTATTAGAAGCTCAATACGGCCCAATTAATAGGGGTTAAAATAGTTTTATTTCACTGACAAGGTAACATATATCGACTCCTGTTCCCAGGCTATATGTAATAGTAAACACGCTATACAACTGGACAAGTGAGTCATAGAGACAAATGGGTGATATGAACCACAGGGGGTACTAGTAATACTGGGGGTACTAGTAATACTAGTAGTATATATATTTAAGTACAGGGATTCTACTCTGTGGGATGTCAGATTTCGCATCGATCAGTAAACTGGCCCTATCTGAAACAATTTCATTGAAACGAGCGTTCTGATTGAATTATTGGAATGTAACAAGATGTTTTCTTTTTTAAATGAAGAATAATCCAATCAGAACGCTCGTTTCAACGCGAACTGCGCCGCTTGAGAAATTTTCAAAACAAATTGAAAAATTCTCCGAAATCTCTTTTTGACGTACATTTTTGCCGAATAAACCTACACGTTAGTGGAAACACATTTTATTGATACTGTTATTCACTGTTAAAACTCTCCCGTCGAAGATTTTTTGTTGTTGCTGACAGAACCCGTGTCCTAGTATGGAAATGTGACCTGCTATGGCCAATGTCTGTGGCAATTGTTTGCAAAGTATACATGCACGCAGCTTAAAGTTGTGTTTTATTTGAAGAACAATATAAAGACTCGGGATAGGCGTTATATTTGGACAGATGTGTACACAATTGTTTCAGATAGGGCCATTTTACTGATCGATGCGAAATCTGACATCCCACAGAGTAGAATCCCTGTACTTAAATATATATACTAGTACCCCCAAACGTGCCGAATCCATGTGATATGAACAAGCGGATATTCATGAAGTTCAAGCAGATTTGCATGATACAGTCGATCGATACCACTACTTGATTGTGATGCAGATGTCTGCGTTTCCGATTGTTTGCAGGCACTTGTATATACTATATAACCGTCTCCGTGGCCTAGTGGTTAAGGCGTCCGCCTACGGTGCGGGAGGTTGAAGATTCGAATCTCGTCAGGGGTTCGTTCTGATATGGCCGGTTGATGAGACGCCAGCTAGTTAAATAATGGTTACCGATTGCCTACTAGCCTGGCGTCTTCCACACACGCATAGTATACTGCGCGTTATTGATCATGATATGTGTGTTTACGTTTATTTATCGTCGCTACCGGTTGCCCAAATGAGCGACGCCTTCTGAAGAGATTAGTCATTTTAGATATTTGGAGGATAGTGCAATGATACAGACAGAGTGCCATTCCAGAGTCTCCTCTGGTTCTTTTACGTACACGGTGTAAAGCACCGACACGAGACCTCGGTTTAAAGTCCCATCTGAAAGACTGTTAGGGTCTGACGGGGTATCAAACCTGCGATCCCTGGATTACCAGTCCAGTGTGTTACCACTGGACAACATATCCGTTTGTGGCTATCATACTAGGAGTGGCGTGGTATTGTTAAATGTACCCGTTGTCATATAGAATATTGACCCCCCTCAAAATAATGACCCGCGGGTCATTATTCAGCCATAGAATATTGACCCCCCCTTGCGGAAAAATGACCCTCCTTGCAAATAGCAATATATAGTGGGAAAATATTGAATTTATTATAATTAAATGTTAGTTAGCACTGTTTAAGGCCTAACAACATATATTTTGATTTAACGATGTACAGAATAACATATTGAATCTGAAAAAGAAGTATGCAGATAATTTGTCTCTTATCAATTTCTAAAGATGATCATGAGGTGGTGGGTGCTGTATAACTAGGAGGTTCACATAATGCATAATATTTACACAGACAAACATAAAAACAAAGACAAACATAAAACAAATAAGAACAATGACACCCACCCCCTATGTATAGACTACAATTATGAGAGAGGGTCACTTTTCGATGCCATGGAATAATGACCCCCTGGAATGGGTCTCTGTCTGTATCATTGCACTATCCTCAAAAAATCTAAAATGACTTGATCTCTTCAGGAGGCTTCGCTCATATGGGCAACCAGTAGTGACGATAAATAATTGAAAAACACACTCACACTATGGATGCTTCTACAGCAGAAATTGATGTATATTTCATTAACAAAGTTAACTAATATGTTATCCACTTATTATAGCAAACTATTCGTATCATGTTTATTCATATTCTCTTAATCTTTCCAGAAAATGTGCACAATTATGTAATATGTTGTTAACAATTGTAATTCTGACTATTGTGGATCATATTAAGCCTTATCTTGTTTGCCACAGGTGTGAAAAGCATTAAAACCTTATTTTTAGGGAACTGCAACCAACAGTGAGACTTCCTGTGTTCCCAATACACTGGTTACATGTTTTATATCATTCATAATAAGTAATATTTTAATATTGTATGAGCAAGGACAGACAACATCTACTTTATAACGTGTGCCTCCATATCTATTCAGTGCAAGAAACTGTTCCATGCATACATGTAGAATGTGACCCCCATAATGTAGATTATCTGATTGAGGGTAGGTCACTTGTCCATGCCATAGAATAATGACCCCCCTATATGTAGATTATCCGAGTGAAGGCAGGTCAAACTTCCAATGCCATAGAATAATGTCCCCCTATAATTATGTAAACTATATGAGTGAGGGGGGTCACTTTTCCATGCCATAGAATAATGACCCATCTGTATGTAAACTATGAGTGAGGGGGTCACTTTTCGATGCCATAGAATAATGACCTACCTGTGTGTAAACTATACGAATGAGGTGGGTCACTTTTCCATGCCATAGAATAATGACTCCCTATATTTACACTGTACGAGTGAGTGAGGGGGTCACTTTTCCATGCCATAGAATAATGACCCCCCTGTGTGTAAACTATATGAGTGAGTGGGTCGCTTTTCCATGCCATAAAATAATGACCCCATTATGTTTACACAGTACGAGTGACGGCGGGTCACTTTTCCATGCCATAGAATAATGACCCCCCTATGTTTACACAGTACGAGTGACGGTGGGTCACTTTTCCATGCCATAGAATAATGACCCCCCTGTGTGTAAACTATATGAGTGAGTGGGTCACTTTTCCATGCCATAAAATAATGACCCCCCTATGTTTAAACTGTACAAGTGAGGGATCACTTTTCCATGTCATAGAATAATGACCCCCTGTATGTAAACTATATGAGTGAGTGGGTCACTTTTCCATGCCATAAAATAATGACCCCCCTATGTTTACACAGTACGAGTGACGGCGGGTCACTTTTCCATGCCATAGAATAATGACCCCCCTGTGTGTAAACTATATGAGTGAGGGGGTCACTTTTCCATGCCATAGAATAATGACCCCCTATGTTTAAACTATACAAGTGAGTGGGTCACTTTTCCATGCCATAGAATAATGACCCCCTATGTTTACACAGTACGAGTGACGGTGGGTCACTTTTCCATGCCATAGAATAATGACCCCTCTGTGTGTAAACTATATGAGTGAGGGGGTCACTTTTCCATGTCATAGAATAATCACCCACATATGTGTAGATTAAATGAGTGGGAGGGTGTCACTATCCATATCATAGGATAATCACCCCCTATGTGTAGATTATATGAGTGGGAGGGTGTCACTATCCATATCATAGGATAATCACCAACATATGTGTAGATTATATGAGTGGGAGGGTGTCACTATCCATATCATAGGATAATCACCAACATATGTGTATATTATATGAGTGGGAGGGGCTCACTATCCATATCATATGATAATCACCCCCATATGTGTAGATTATATGAGTGGGAGGGTGTCACTATCCATATCATAGGATAATCACCAACATATGTGTAGATTATATGAGTGGGAGGGTGTCACTATCCATATCACAGAATAATCACCTACATATGTGTAGATTATATGAGTGGGAGGGGCTCACTATCCATATCATAGAATAATCACCCCCATATGTGTAGATTATATGAGTGGGAGGGTGTCACTATCCATATCATAGGATAATCACCCCCATATGTGTAGATTATATGAGTGGGAGGGGGTCACTATCCATATCAGAGGATAATCACCCCCATATGAATAGATTATATGAGTGGGAGGGGGTCACTATCCATATAGGATAATCACCCCCATATGAATAGATTATATGAGTGGGAGGGGGTCACTATCCATATCAGAGGATAATCACCCCCATATGAATAGATTATATGAGTGGGAGGGGGTCACTATCCATATCAGAGGATAATCACCCCCATATGAATAGATTATATGAGTGGGAGGGGGTCACTATCTATATCATAGAATAGTTTTGCAATGCTCAATGATGAACTCTGGAGACTAATTGGCATCGACCATCGGAGGACAAGTGCATATCACCCCCAAAACAAATGGTTTAATGGAAAGGTTATCCACTTGCATACATTGTTAATTACTATGGTGGGGTTGTTTATGGTATCGATATGGCATGGAAAAGTGCCATCACTCATATAGTTAATATACTGGGGGGTCATTATTCTATGGCATGGAAAAGTGACCCCCTTAACTCAGATAGTTAATATACAGGGGTCATTATTCTATGTCATGGAAAAGTGACGCCCCCTTCACTCATATAGTTAATATACAGGGGTCATTATTCTATGGCATGGAAAAGTGACCCCCTTAACTCAGATAGTTAATATACAGGGGTCATTATTCTATGTCATGGAAAAGTGACGCCCCCTTCACTCATATAGTTAATATACAGGGGTCATTATTCTATGGCATGGAAAAGTGACCCCCTTAACTCAGATAGTTAATATACAGGGGTCATTATTCTATGTCATGGAAAAGTGACGCCCCCTTCACTCATATAGTTAATATACAGGGGTCATTATTCTATGGCATGGAAAAGTGACCCCCCTTCACTCATATAGTTAATATACAGGGGGTCATTATTCTATGGCATGGAAAAGTGACCCCCTCACTCATATAGTTAATATACAGGGGGGTCATTATTCTATGGCATGGAAAAGTGACCCCTTCACTCATATAGTTAATATACAGGGGGGTCATTATTCTATGGCATGGAAAAGTCACCCACCTTCACTCATATAGTTAATATACAGGGGGCATTATTCTATGGCATGGAAAAGTGACCCCCCTTCACTCATATAGTTAATATACAGGGGGTCATTATTCTATGGCATGGAAAAGTGACCCCCTTTACTCATATAGTTAATATACAGGGGTCATTATTCTATGGCATGGAAAAGTGACCCACCTCACTCATATAGTTAATATACAGGGGGGTCATTATTCTATGGCATGGAAAAGTGACCCCCCTTCACTCATATAGTTAATATACAGGGGGGTCATTATTCTATGGCATGGAAAAGTGACCCCCCCCCTTCACTCATATAGTTAATATACAGGGGGGTCATTATTCTATGGCATGGAAAAGTGACCCACCTCACTCATATAGTTAATATACAGGGGGGTCATTATTCTATGGCATGGAAAAGTGACCCCCTTCACTCATATAGTTAATATACAGGGGGGTCATTATTCTATGGCATGGAAAAGTGACCCCCTTCACTCATACAGTTTACATACAGGGGGGTCATTATTCTATGGCATGGAAAAGTGACCCCCCTTCACTCATATAGTTAATATACAGAGAGTCATTATTCTACGGCATGGAAAAGTGACCCCCCTTTACTAATGTTAGTTAATATACAGGGGGGTCATTATTATGTGGCATGGAAAAGTGACCCCCCGTCACTCATTAATATACAGAGAGTCATTATTATACGGCATGGAAAAGTGACCCCCCTTTACTAATGTTAGTTAATATACAGGGGGGTCATTATTATATGGCATGGAAAAGTGACCCCCGTCACTCATATAGTTAATATACAGGGGGTCGTTATTCTACGGCATGGAAAATTGACCCCACCTCGCTCATATAGTTAATATACAGGAGGGTCATTATTCTATATGGCATGGAAAAGTGACCACCTTCACTAATATAGTTAATATACAGGGGGGTCATTATTCTATATGGCATGTAACAGTGACCCACCTTTACTCATATAGTTAATATACAGGGGGGGTCATCATTCTATGGCATGGAAAAGTGACCCACCTCACTCATATAGAAAATATACAGGGGGGTCATTATTCTATGGCATGGAAAAGTGACCCACCCCCTTCACTCATATAGTTAATATACAGGGGGGTCATTATTCTATGGCATGGAAAAGTGACCCCCCTTTACTCATATCGTTAATATACAGGGGGGTCGTCTAGGGGCGCCGACTAACAAATTGAGCATCTAAGATGTGATGTTGCTAGAGGAGTCGTCTAGGGGCGCCAACTAACAAATTGAGCATCGAAGATGTGATGTTGCTAGAGGAGTCGTCTAGGGGCTCCGACTAACAAATTGAGCATCGAAGATGTGATGTTGCTAGAGGGGCCGTCTAGGGGCTCCGACTAACACATTGAGCATCGACGATGTGATGTTGCTAGGAGTCGTCTAGGGGCTCCGACTAACAAATTGAGCATCGAAGATGTGATGTTGCTAGAGGGGTCGTCTAGGGGCGCCGACTAACAAATTGAGCATCGAAGATGTGATGTTGCTAGGAGTGGTCTAGGGGCGCCGACTAACAAATTGAGCATCGAAGATGTGATGTTGCTAGGGGTCGTCTAGGGGCGCCGACTAACAAATTGAGCATCGAAGATGTGATGTTGCTAGAGGGGTCGTCTAGGGGCGCCGACTAACAAATTGAGCATCGAAGATGTGATGTTGCTAGAGGGGTCGTCTAGGGGCGCCGACTAACAAATTGAGCATCGAAGATGTGATGTTGCTAGAGGGGTCGTCTAGGGGCGCCGACTAACAAATTGAGCATCGAAGATGTGATGTTGCTAGGAGTCGTCTAGGGGCGCCGACTAACAAATTGAGCATCGAAGATGTGATGTTGCTAGGAGTCGTCTAGGGGCGCCGACTAACAAATTGAGCATCGAAGATGTGATGTTGCTAGAGGGGTCGTCTAGGGGCGCCGACTAACAAATTGAGCATCGAAGATGTGATGTTGCTAGAGGGGTCGTCTAGGGGCGCCGACTAACAAATTGAGCATCGAAGATGTGATGTTGCTAGAGGGGTCGTCTAGGGGCGCCGACTAACAAATTGAGCATCGAAGATGTGATGTTGCTAGAGGGGTCGTCTAGGGGCGCCGACTAACAAATTGAGCATCGAAGATGTGATGTTGCTAGAGGGGTCGTCTAGGGGCGCCGACTAACAAATTGAGCATCGAAGATGTGATGTTGCTAGAGGGGTCGTCTAGGGGCGCCGACTAACAAATTGAGCATCGAAGATGTGATGTTGCTAGAGGGGTCGTCTAGGGGCGCCGACTAACAAATTGAGCATCGAAGATGTGATGTTGCTAGGGGTCGTCTAGGGGCGCCGACTAACAAATTGAGCATCGAAGATGTGATGTTGCTAGAGGGTCGTCTAGGGGCGCCGACTAACAAATTGAGCATCGAAGATGTGATGTTGCTAGAGGGGTCGTCTAGGGGCGCCGACTAACAAATTGAGCATCGAAGATGTGATGTTGCTAGGGGTCGTCTAGGGGCGCCGACTAACAAATTGAGCATCGAAGATGTGATGTTGCTAGGGGTCGTCTAGGGGCGCCGACTAACAAATTGAGCATCGAAGATGTGATGTTGCTAGAGGGGTCGTCTAGGGGCGCCGACTAACAAATTGAGCATCGAAGATGTGATGTTGCTAGGAGTCGTCTAGGGGCGCCGACTAACAAATTGAGCATCGAAGATGTGATGTTGCTAGAGGGGTCGTCTAGGGGCGCCGACTAACAAATTGAGCATCGAAGATGTGATGTTGCTAGAGGGGTCGTCTAGGGGCGCCGACTAACAAATTGAGCATCGAAGATGTGATGTTGCTAGAGGGGTCGTCTAGGGGCGCCGACTAACAAATTGAGCATCGAAGATGTGATGTTGCTAGAGGGGTCGTCTAGGGGCGCCGACTAACAAATTGAGCATCGAAGATGTGATGTTGCTAGAGGAGTCGTCTAGGGGCGCCGACTAACAAATTGAGCATCGAAGATGTGATGTTGCTAGAG
>CM026404.1:9405626-9502199 GCA_014843695.1 Archivesica marissinica | reverse complement strand
CTGTCCCTTGTCTACCATAAAGTGCTTTGATATATATAGAGTGTACAAACCTGTCCCTTGTCTACCATAAAGTGCTTTGATATATATAGAGTGTACAAACCTGTCCCTTGTCTACCATAAAGTGCTTTGATATATATAGAGTGTACAAACCTGTCCCTTGTCTACCATAAAGTGCTTTGATATATATAGAGTGTACAAATCTATCCCTTGTCTACCATAAAGTGCTTTGATATATATAGAGTGTACAAACCTATCCCTTGTCTACCATAAAGTGCTTTGATATATATAGAGTGTACAAATCTATCCATTGTCTACCATAAAGTGCTTTGATATATATAGAGTGTACAAACCTATCCCTTATCTACCATAAAGTGCTTTGATATACATGTATATAGAGTGTATAAACCTGTCCCTTGTCTACCATAAAGTGCTTTGATATATATAGAGTGTACAAACCTATCCCTTGTCTACCATAAAGTGCTTTGATATATATAGAGTGTACAAACCTATCCCTTGTCTACCATAAAGTGCTTTGATATATATAGAGTGTACAAACCTGTCCCTTGTCTACCATAAAGTGCTGATATTTATATATGGAGTGTACAAACCTGTCCCTTGTCTACCATAAAGTGCTTTAATATATATAGAGTGTACAAACCTGTCCCTTGTCTACCATAAAGTGCTTTGATATATATAGAGTGTACAAACCTGTCCCTTGTCTACCATAAAGTGCTTTGATTATATAGAGTGTACAAACCTGTCCCTTGTCTACCATAAAGTGCTTTGATATATATAGAGTGTACAAACCTATCCCTTGTCTACCATAAAGTGCTTTGATATATATAGAGTGTACAAACCTGTCCCTTGTCTACCATAAAGTGCTTTGATATATATAGAGTGTACAAACCTGTCCCTTGTCTACCATAAAGTGCTTTGATATATATAGAGTGTACAAACCTATCCCTTGTCTACCATAAAGTGCTTTGATACATATAGAGTGTACAAACCTATCCCTTGTCTACCATAAAGTGCTTTGATATATATAGAGTGTACAAACCTATCCCTTGTCTACCATAAAGTGCTTTGATATATATAGAGTGTACAAATCTATCCCTTGTCTACCATAAAGTGCTTTGATATATATAGAGTGTACAAACCTATCCCTTGTCTACCATAAAGTGCTTTGATATATATAGAGTGTACAAATCTATCCCTTGTCTACCATAAAGTGCTTTGATATATATAGAGTGTACAAACCTATCCCTTGTCTACCATAAAGTGCTTTGATATATATAGAGTGTACAAATCTATCCCTTGTCTACCATAAAGTGCTTTGATATATATAGAGTGTACAAACCTATCCCTTGTCTACCATAAAGTGCTTTGATATATATAGAGTGTACAAATCTATCCCTTGTCTACCATAAAGTGCTTTGATATATATAGAGTGTACAAACCTATCCCTTGTCTACCATAAAGTGCTTTGATATATATAGAGTGTACAAATCTATCCCTTGTCTACCATAAAGTGCTTTGATATATATAGAGTGTACAAACCTATCCCTTGTCTACCATAAAGTGCTTTGATATATATAGAGTGTACAAATCTATCCCTTGTCTACCATAAAGTGCTTTGATATATATATAGCGTGTACAAACCTATCCCTTATCTACCATAAAGTGTTTTGATATAATATATATAGTGGACAAACTTCTCTATTGTATACCATATACTATTTTGAGTGTCTAACATAAGCCCGTATAAAGTTTGTGCAGACAATATATAGCTGCTGGGTGTATATAATAAACAGATACAGACGGCTCAGTAGTCCACGTTGGACTGCGAATCCAGGGATTGCAGGTCCAATCCCCAGTCTGACCCTAATAATATTAACATGTATCTGTCTGTATCATTGCACTATCGTATAAAATCTAAAATGACTAATCTCTTCAGGAGGTGTTGCTCATATGGGTAACTGATAGTGACTATAAAAACACACAATAAACAGATCTATCTATGATAGCTGATATACATAATAATGAACCAATTAGATGATCAGTGAAGTTGGAATAAGCTGCCTTCATTACCTGAGCAGAACTACACCACTGTTTCCAATAATACATTTACTTTATTACTTTACAAAATTATGACACATTGGTATTATTATATTTGGTATAAAACAACGTATGTTGCATGTTTATAATAAGGAAGATTTGGATGTTTTAAAATGGGATAAAAAAATTTAAAGTGAGTTTTTTACCAAGATATGTTCAAGTAGTGCAGTTTGGTTATCTTCACTTAAATCTTTGCATGCTGGGTAAAATAAAGGCTATAAATAGATGTAGTTCAAATAATTGCAGCAGCCGACAATCCAGTATTTTAAATGTGTTTTTCTTATTTTGAAAACTCTGGATATGTGTCCTGGAATTTTATAGAGAAGTTTGTCCTTATAACACAATTCATGGCTTCCTTGACATATTTGACTGTTATTTTCACTGTTAGCATGCAAAGAGTTAAAGGAGATGGCTGCACATTTTGAGGCATTGAGCAGGGATCATTTTAGAGGGCGATGTGGGCGAAATAGTCGCCCTAGGGACCCTGAGGGCCTCTTGGGGCCTCACTTATCTCTAACAATTTTTTTTTTTTTGATTTTTACGATTTTCAAACAAAATTTTGTCTAGTAAGATACACTGGCCCATTATAAAGCACTCCTTCTATTCAAATGTTGTATTTAATGGTTGTACTGTGCATTTTAACCCTATTTTGCAGAAGTATATTAAAGAACACCATTTAAGGAAGCGATCACGCGCTTTCTCACTTCTCCCAAAAATTCTGACCTAGAATGACCCCTGATTGAGCTCAGCATGATCTTGTTAACGTATTCCCAATTGCAAACAGCATAGAACGTGCCATCTGATCAGGCTCTATGCTGTTTGCTATTCGGATAGTGGAACTAATACACACTGAATAGCAAAGAACATAGATCCTGATCAGATGCGGCGTTAGTGTAAGACAGGATTTTATTTCATCTCGTTATCGGTGATCACTCGATGAAATAAAATCCTATCTTACACTAATAAACACAAATATCCTCTATACCTTACACAAAATCCTATCTTACACGAATAAACACAAATATCCTCTATACCTTACACAAAATCCTATCTTACACGAATAAACACAAATATCCTCTATACCTTACACAAAATCCTATCTTACACGAATAAACACAAATATCCTCTATACCTTACACAAAATCCTATCTTACACGAATAAACACAAATATCCTCTATACCTTACACAAAATCCTATCTTACACGAATAAACACAAATATCCTCTATACCTTACACAAAATCCTATCTTACACGAATAAACACAAATATCCTCTATACCTTACACAAAATCCTATCTTACACGAATAAACACAAATATCCTCTATACCTTACACAAAATCCTATCTTACACGAATAAACACAAATATCCTCTATACCTTACACAAAGTCCTATCTTACACTAATAAACACAAATATCCTCTATACCTTACACAAAGTCCTATCTTACACTAATAAACACAAATATCCTCTATGTAGAAAAGGGTTAATCTGCACATACCCACTTTGGGTTAACAATCTCTTTCTGAAATACATTCCCATCCAACAGCGGAAACCAGCTGCTTTAGTTATACAAATTTATTTTGGCTCGATTGCGAAACAAGTTCTTATAACTTAGGGGTCACTCTCGAGACCTCATTCCTGATGGAATCCATCGCCAAGAGGCAACGTGGAAATTAAATGCCTTGCCTAAGGGCACAATCGTAACTGGCTGCTTTGTTTCAGAAGATATTGATATGTTCAAAAAAGACTGATGTAATGAAAAATTATGCAGATGTTATGCGACAAGATACATGTATATTATCGATTTAGAATGATTGATGACTCTGGTGAGTTGGATAATTATTTATAAATTAACTTTTTTGCATGCTGGGTAAAATAAAGGCTATAAATATTTCAAGTAATAGCAGACAGCAATTATTTTGTTCTGGTTTCTGAACTGGTTTGTAATACTTGCCATGACTGGCTCATTGATTGAGAACTGGTTTGTAATACTTGCCAGGACTGGCTCATTGATTGAGAACTGGTTTGTAATACTTGCCACGACTGGCTCATAGATTCAGGACTAGTTTGTAATGCCATGACTGGCTCATTGATTGAGAACTGGTTTGTAATACTTACCATGACTGGCTCATTGAGATAAGTTGGACAGTAACGTTTAAAATCTTCTGTACTTTCAGACGAGATGAAGACATCCAATAGTGAATACAATTTTAATGTTTATAAATGTACCTGCTATCTGAGGGGAGAACGAAAGACTCCACCACAATAACATGCGTAAAGTGCACTACAATATGGCTGCAGATTGTGACAATACGGGTGTTAGTGATTTTCAAGTAGCCAATGATGAACCAATATCAGTAACAACAAAGGAGGTCCAGCTCACTGCAGCTGTTAAAGCTAGTGGAACCAGGGATGGACCATTTGCAGTAGAGGACATCCAGCCCACTGTAGCTGTTGATGATTTTCAAGTAACACAAACCAATGACATACCATTATCAATGCCGGCAGATGAGATCAACCCCGCAGCAGCTAGTATGATTCCTGAAATGGACACTGAAGAACAAACGAAGGAACTCAATAGCTCATCATTCCGTATGTTCGCTTTAACTTGTGAACACATTGTCAGTTGTAATAGGTTTATCTTGTGAACACATTGTCAGTTGTAATAGGTTTAACTTGTGAACACATTGTCAGTTGTAATAGGTTTAACTTGTGAACACATTGTCAGTTGTAATAGGTTTATCTTGTGAACACATTGTCAGTTGTAATAGGTTTATCTTGTGAACACATTGTCAGTTGTAATAGGTTTAACTTGTGAACACATTGTCAGTTGTAATAGGTTTAACTTGTGAACACATTGTCAGTTGTAATAGGTTTATCTTGTGAACACATTGTCAGTTGTAATAGGTTTATCTTGTGAACACATTGTCAGTTGTAATAGGTTTAACTTGTGAACACATTGTCAGTTGTAATAGGTTTAACTTGTGAACACATTGTCAGTTGTAATAGGTTTATCTTGTGAACACATTGTCAGTTGTAATAGGTTTATCTTGTGAATACATTGTCAGTTGTAATAGGTTTATCTTGTGAATACATTGTCAGTTGTAATAGGTTTATCTTGTGAAACTTGTCAGTTGTAATAGGTATCTTGTGAACACATTGTCAGTTGTAATAGGTTTATCTTGTGAACACATTGTCAGTTGTAATAGGTTTAACTTGTGAACACATTGTCAGTTGTAATAGGTTTATCTTGTGAATACTTGTCAGTTGTAATAGGTTTATCTTGTGATACTTGTCAGTTGTAATAGGTTTATCTTGTGAATACTTTGTCAGTTGTAATAGGTTTATCTTGTGAACACATTGTCAGTTGTAATAGGTTTATCTTGTGAACACATTGTTAGTTGTAATTGGTTTATCTTGTGAATTCATTGTCAGTTGTAATTGGTTTATCTTGTGAATTCATTTTCAGTTGTAATAGGTTTATCTTGTGGATACATTGTCAGTTGTAATAGGTTTATCTTGTGAATACATTGTCAGTTGTAATAGGTTTATCTTTTGAACACATTGTCAGTTGTAATAGGTTTATCTTGTGAACACATTGTCAGTTGTAATAGGTTTATCTTGTGAACACATTGTCAGTTGTAATAGGTTTATCTTGTGAACACATTGTCAGTTGTAATAGGTTTATCTTGTGAACACATTGTCAGTTGTAATATTTTATCTTGTGAACACATTGTCAGTTGTAATAGGTTTATCTTGTGAACACATTGTCAGTTGTAATAGGTTTATCTTGTGAACACATTGTCAGTTGTAATAGGTTTATCTTGTGAACACATTGTCAGTTGTAATAGGTTTATCTTGTGAACACATTGTCAGTTGTAATAGGTTTATCTTGTGAACACATTGTCAGTTGTAATAGGTTTATCTTGTGAACACATTGTCAGTTGTAATAGGTTTATCTTGTGAACACATTGTCAGTTGTAATAGGTTTATCTTGTGAACACATTGTCAGTTGTAATAGGTTTATCTTGTGAACACATTGTCAGTTGTAATAGGTTTATCTTGTGAACACATTGTCAGTTGTAATAGGTTTATCTTGTGAACACATTGTTTATAAATAATAATATGTACACAATAAATACAAGTGGATTGAAATGAAAGCTAAAAGCTTAATGGATTTCTCTCCAAACAGTATATTTAATTGAATTTAATTAAAATTTTAATTACTATTAATATTCAGCTCTAGCTGAGGAGGAACAGTTACTAACCATTAAGCAACAGTCTGCAAATAACTGCATAGATGTCGATGATGATGTGGAGGAAGATCATATCAGCGTCACAGATGCCCGGCACCATGACAAAATTAGTGACTATCATGAGAATAGTACACATATAGATACGACGGCCCAGTCGCATCATACTGTGGACGCTGGTACCACAGCCGTGTATAAGAGACGCTGGTATATACTGTGTATATTGAGCTTGTGTGTGACTCTGCAGAATGCAGTGTGGGCAACGTGGGGTCCTATTGCAGAGTCAGCCATGGTAGGTAGATACTTGTAAATCGCATGACTTTTAATCTATACAAATTTATTTTAGCTCGATTGCGAAACAAGTTCTTACAACTTATATTAATCACTCTCGAGACCTCATTCCTGATGGAATCCATCGCCACGAGGGAGAGAGAAGAGGCAACATGGAATTTAAATGCCTTGCCTAAGGGCACAATCGTTACGGCTCCAGCGGGGCTCGAGCTCCGGACCTTTCGCACCTGAAGTGAACGCGCATCCACTGCGCTATCACGACTTCCACACATGACTTTTGTGTCGTATAGAATATTGACCCACGAGTCATTATTCTATAGGAAAAAGCGACCCGTGGGTCCATATTCTATTATAGAATATTGACCCCACTTGTAGAATAACCCCACCCCCCACCCAAAGCCTACAAAAACTATGTTATCAATATATTTTATTAATAATTGCATAAGCTATAAAATTAACAATTATTAATAAAATTATATGGAATTTATGTATGAAAAAAGACATACACCCAACTTAATTGGTATTTGAAACCATGCAGCTCAAAATAAATACCATAAAATAGCACTGTACTAACCATTCTTACCAATTTAGTTCACCTAAATTCAATGCATATTTGTTAGATATTGTGGTCCAGTCTTGTCTACCGACCATTGATGATGATTGTGCTTATTTACCCTCGCCTCTGGCGAACCATATGGGCGAGCATACTAAGAAGTTTAGTTAACACTCATATATTATAAACTAAGGTGAGGTATATTAAAGTTGTGTGCGTTAATAATACGATTTGAATGCTCAGCCCGGCCATAGATTAGGCTACAAGCGCCAAAATGTATAGGGTCAGTACAGGAGTCACTCTATACTGTCTCACATCTCATATTCGTAGATGTATGAATATGTTTGATGTATAATATTATTTGCATGCTCAGCCCGGCCATAGATTAGGCTGCAAGCACCAAAATATATAGAGAGTCAGTACAGGAGTCACGCTGTACTAACACGCATCTATATTCAATAATGTGTGAATTAGATGAGTACTGTTATTTGATAACTCAGCCTGACCATAACTTAGGCTACAAGTATCAAAATACATAGGGTCTGTTTAGGAGTCACTCTAAACTGTCCACGTATCTCTTGCAATTTTATAACCTTTTTTTCCATGTTCCATGATATCTATTTCTTCGCACGCAACGTGCGACCAATTCTCAACCCAATCTATTAGGTTTATTGCCGTTTATATGTCATTTTTTATGGTTCAAACCGTTACAAATCTCCAAAAACGGACATCAGAAACAGTTTAACATTTGAATGTTTTCGGCTAAATCCAGCATTTGTAAGGATATCAACCATTCATACATCAGTCACCTTATAAGCACAAACCTTTAAGCACAAATTATTTTCCATAAACAAATAGGTTACTAGGTCAAATAAATAATACACATCGGGTCTCCATGGCAATTAATTAGATTGTACTAAAGCTAATTACGGTACTCAAACATGAAAACAGATTAACAAACCTCCGATTCCTTACAAAGAACAATTATATAATGTCCAGCGATAATCCATTTCAAAACAACACAATTATACGGCTGTCCGATTAGCGCAGTGGTTAGCGCGCTCGCTTCTCACCAATGCAACCTGGGTTCGATCCTCGGACCGGGAAGTATGTGAGATGGTACGGTGGTCGCCAGATCGGACATGTGGGGTTTTTCCGGGTACTCCGGTTTCCTCCCACATGAATGACCACATATACGCTTTCATCCGCTCCAATGAGAGTGATTAATATAAGTTGTTAGAACTTGCTTCGCTATCGTAAAATAAATAAAGTTTAAACTTTTTTAATTAAACAAACTTAAACAACAAAAGTGTTTGTGTTCTAAGATCTGCACCGCTCATAATGAATATCATGGTGTGATCTATTTGCCTGCTGGTTATGTGTAATTTATTTGTGAAAACACCGAAAGTGTTAAATTTCAGGCGAAGCTACAGTTGTCTATGGTTGTTCACATGTATTTCTACAGATGGATCTGTAGTCCAGTGGTTAACATGTTGGACTTGTAATCCAGGGATCACAGGTTCGATTCCCCGTCTGACCCTAATCAAATTAACAGTCTTTCAGATGGGACTTTAAGCTGAGATCTCATGTTGGTGCTTTACACTGTGCACGTAAAAGAACCAAAGGAGACTCTGGAATGTTCTTGCAGTTTGTCTGTGTTTGTTCACATGTATTTCTATGTTCTTGCAGTTTGTCTATGTTTGTTCACATGTATTTCTATGTTCTTGCAGTATGTCTATGATTGTTCACATATATTTCTATGTTCTTGCAGTTTGTCTATGATTGTTCACATGTATTTCTATGTTCTTGTAGTTTGTCTGTGTTTGTTCACATGTATTTCTATGTTCTTGCAGTTTGTCTATGTTTGTTCACATGTATTTCTATGTTCTTGCAGTTTGTCTATGATTGTTCACATATATTTCTATGTTCTTGCAGTTTGTCTATGTTTGTTCATGTGTATTTCTATGTTCTTGCAGTTTGTCTATGTTTGTTCACATGTATTTCTATGTTCTTGCAGTTTGTCTATGATTGTTCACATGTATTTCTATGTTCTTGCAGTTTGTCTATGATTGTTCACATGTATTTCTATGTTATTGCAGTTTGTCTATGTTTGTTCACATGTATTTCTATGTTCTTGCAGTTTGTCTATGATTGTTCACATGTATTTCTATGTTATTGCAGTTTGTCTATGTTTGTTCACATGTAATTCTATGTTCTTGCAGTTTGTCTATGTTTGTTCACATGTATTTCTATGTTATTGCAGTTTGTCTATGTTTGTTCACATGTATTTATATGTTCTTGCAGTTTGTCTATGATTGGGACACCACGATGATCTTTATTATTATTAACTGTGGAAACATTGGTGTCCTGTTGCCTGTATTGTTTACTGGACATATGATCAGCAGTTATGGTGAGTCAGTTAAATTAGAACGTGCTTATGTTTATCGCAGGTTCGATCTCCCTTCTGACCCTAATAAAATTAACAGTCTCGTGTCGTTGCTGTACACCGTGCATGTAAAAGAACCAGAGGAGACTCTGGAATGAGTCTCTGTCTGTATCATTGCACTCTCCTCCAAAAATCTAAAATGACTAATCTCTTCAGGAGGCGTCGCTCATATGGGCAACAGGTAGCGACAATAAATAAGCATAAAAGATTGAATTGTCATTCAGGTTCTATCCTCCATCTGACCCTAATAAAATTAACAGTCTTTAACCCATTCAACACCAAGTAACTCACATGGACTGGTCCATGATATTCATAAACCAATAAATGAATCAGAAAATCACATTTGGACAAGTTCATTTATCAAAATGGGTAATTATGTCTAAAAATAGTCATATCACTGGCAAAAAGTGCAGATCCTGATGAGACGGCTCGTCACGAGCCGGCTCATCTGGATCTACACTTTTTGTAAGCCTATTTAGAGGTCTGTGGTGTTGAAAGGGTTAAGATGGGACTTTAAACCGAGGTCTCTTGTCGGTGCTTTACACCGTGCATGTAAAAGAACCAGAGGAGATTCTGGAATGGGTCTCTGTCTGTATCATTGCACTTTCCTCCAAAAATCTAAAATAACTAGTCTCTTCAGGAGGCGTCGTTCATATGGGCAACCGGTAGCGACGATAAATAAATGTAAAACACACATTTGTCACTCATTTTCTTATTAGTCCCCATACTCTTTCATGCAACTATGTTCAATTAAGCTTGTCAAGTGATTTATCAATTGATGGCAATTGAACAAAGTGCAATGAACATTGAAATTACCGGTACATAGTTTTATCAGTTTCCACATGCAGCAGTCACCTTAGCAACAATTATTACCAGTATGCACAAAAATTCATTTTGACTATGTTTGTAATACGACCAAAAACAAAAATGTTTGTAACGTCCATTTTTTAAATGTTCATGCTACTATGTTTGTAACGTCCATTTTTTAAATGTTCATGCTACTATGTTTGTAACCTCCATTTTTTAAATGTTCATGCTACTATGTTTGTAACGTCCATTTTTTAAATGTTCATGCTACTATGTTTGTAACGTCCATTTTTTAAATGTTCATGCTTCATGTTTTCATGTCAGTTTTGTTGTTTTAAATGTATTAAAGTGTGTGGAGGCCGAAGCCATCCACGTTAACTTTAAGCATGCCCAATGTAGTTCATACCCCGATGGAAGCTATTCACCCGCAATGCATTACTTATATTTACATTAATAATTCTTTTCAATGACACAAAGAAAATATGACACACTTTGCATTTAAAATATTTTTAGTCCAGATTTTATGCCTTTTCTCGCGATGAACGCTGCCAGCACTGCGAATGCGCATGCCCGTAATATCGAGTGTACATGTCAGCTGCATATCATTAGTTGGAAACCTTCATACGAAATTGTATACAATCAGGACACATACGTTCATCGAAGGAAATGCAATAACAATGGTAATGTTCAGTTTTGAAGTAAAACTAAGAGGAATAGTCCACAAATGAAATGACTTTGTGAAATGACTAGTGGAAGTATGTATATTTATGTACCAAATCATCAATAAGCTATAAAATTTCTGTCTGATTAGCGCAGTGGTTAGCGCACTCATTTCTCACCAATGCAACCCGGGTTCGATCCTCTGACCGGGAAGTATGTGAGATGGTATGGTGGTCGCCAGATCGGACAGGTGGGTTTTCTCCGGTTTCCTCTCACACGAATGACAAAATATATGCTTCCATCCTCGCCAACGAGAGTGATTAATATAAGTTGTTAAAACTTGCTTCGTAATCGTTGTAAAATAAATAAAATTTAAAAATTATAAGATTTCGATTTAATCCATTTTCGTTTTGTATACAATATATATGTACTGTACATTATGAATGAATAAATACCGGTATGTTACTTATACATGTTGTTATGTATTATTTCATTTGTATGCATGGAATGTGATGAACATTAATCCATTGCGTATTTACAGGTTTACGGTTGTCAATGGTTGTGTGTGCCTTGTTTCTGGTTATTGGTACTGGCTTACGAGCAATTCCGAGTGACACAGCTGGTACAATGTAAGCACATGTGCCTCCATATACCACATGCTGCATCAACTCTAATCTCTTCTCTTTCATTTAACAATCGTTGTAAATAATTAGTATTCAATACCATGTACCAGATAACTTTTTTTTATTCTCTCATTTCATGACATACATTAATAAATTAGGTATTACAATCAATACAATACATGCGGCTCATAATATCACTAACATAATTATACATATATAACAATGATAAACCTTTGCATGACTATGGTTCCGTGTAGAATAGTATATCTCCACTGCAAATGTATAAGTTAGCTAGCTAAGCATGCCGGAGCGTCAACATGTTACGCTACGTTATATTGTGTGTACCATTCTTACATACATAATATAACTGTTCTATTTCTAAACAACATGTTACACTACGTTATATTGTGTGTACCATTCTTACATACATAATATAACTGTTCTATTTCTAAACAACATGTTACGCTACGCTATAATGTGTGTACCATTCTTTCATACATAATATAACTGTTCTATTTCTAAACAACATGTTACACTACGTTATATTGTGTGTACCATTCTTACATACATAATATAACTGTTCTATTTCTAAACAACATGTTACACTACGCTATATTGTGTGTACCATTCTTACATACATAATATAACTGTTCTATTTCTAAACAACATGTTACACTACGTTATATTGTGTGTACCATTCTTACATACATAATATAACTGTTCTATTTCTAAACAACATGTTACACTACGTTATATTGTGTGTACCATTCTTACATACATAATATAGCTGTTCTATTTCTAAACAACATGTTACACTATGTTATATTGTTGTACCATTCTTTCATACATAATATAACTGTTCTATTTCTAAACAACATGTTACACTATGCTATATTGTGTGTACCATTCTTACATACATAATATAACTGTTCTATTTCTAAACAACATGTTACACTATGCTATATTGTGTGTACCATTCTTACATACATAATATAACTGTTCTATTTCTAAACAACATGTTACACTATGCTATATTGTGTGTACCATTCTTACATACATAATATAACTGTGCCATAGTACTTAACATTGGATTCATTCTTAAACTCACTAACAGTGATTAATCTCTTCAGGAGGCGTCGCACATATGGGCAACCAGTAGCGACGATAAATAAACGTAAAACACAAATTAATCTCACTACAGAAATAATTATTTTGTTTCAGCATTATAAGAGAAAGTTGATGGTGTTGGGGGTGCAGGGTTTGGAGTTATTGGTACAATATGAAAGCAATAATAGTTTGCATATCTCAGAACAGAATATAAGAGAAAGTTGATGGTGTTGGGGGTGCAGGGGTTGGGTATTGGTACAATATTTCGCATGTTGACAGTGCTTACTTGTTTGTATTATGTCCTATACCATTTCTCAGAACAGAATAGAAAAGAAAGTGAAAGCCCAGGAGTTCGCGCCCAGCTGTAGCCGTTATGAATGTGCCCTTAGGCAAGGCATTTAAATTCCACACATTGCCTCTTCTCTCCATCTGTTTTTTGCTCATTTTCCTATTTGGCAGTTATAGCGTGTAGCATATAAACCAAGCACTTGTTACTGTCAGCGATGACTTCATTGGTGTACAAATTCGAAAAGAGGCAGTACTCGAAAACAGAGTGATTGTCGATAATCTGAACCACATTGGTGGTGTCCTTAAGCAAGACACATATATCTACGCAGTGGTTTCCATCATGAATGAGATCTCTATAGCGATTAATCTGAAGTTTAAAGAACTTGTTTCACAATCAAGTACACAGTGTCCCTTCTCTCCTCATTGAGATGGTTTCCATCATGAATGAGATCTCTATAGCGATTAATCTGAAGTTTAAAGAACTTGTTTCACAATCAAGCTAAAATATAAATATGCATAAACTAGTAATAAAGCTTAATTGGGTAACGTTTCTTTTTGTGGGCTAATTTCAGATTGATAGGTGCGGGACAGTTTTGTAATGGTTTGGCAGGTAGTATCACACAGGTGATTCCCGCAGCCCTCTCCGAGACCTGGTTCCCTGTCAATGAACGGGCTACAGCCACAGCAGTAGGTGTCATCTCAAACTCAGTCGGTAGCATTGTTGCGTTTATGCTAGGTATGTCAGATGTTTTGTCTCTACATTTGTAGGGAAGGGCGGGTGTATTGGAGGGCGGGGGGGGGTAATATAAATTTGCCTTTGTCCATCCATTAATATGGATATCCAAAAGATCAGAAGTGTAGTGCTCCTCAAATATGATGTCACAGATTACACAAATGACCAAGTATGAATCTCGGATGTGCCTAAAGGAGCCGTTTGCCTCATCAGATTGAGTTTCTTCTTTGTGTATACAGCACTCCTTCACTTATGAAGATTAGGTGCTGGCAGTTAGGAATTTGATTGCAACCAGTATGAATCTCGGCGGTTGCTTTGGTTACCTTTCACAGTATAGAGTATGGAGGATTTGTGTCATAGACCACACTGGATGGTGCTTTGGTTACCTTTCACAGTATAGAGTATGGAGGATTTGTGTCATAGACCACACTGGATGGTGCTTTGGTTACCTTTCACAATATACAGTATGGAGGATTTGTGTCATAGACCACACTGGATGGTGCTTTGGTTACCTTTCACAATATACAGTATGGAGGATTTGTGTCATAGACCACACTGGATGGTGCTTTGGTTTCCTTTCACAATATACAGTATGGAGGATTTGTGTCATAGACCACACTGGATGGTGCTTTGGTTTCCTTTCACAATATACAGTATGGAGGATGTGTGTCATAGACCAATACTGAGGTGGGACATTTCTATTCAATTTTACGTTATACTGCCGAACAATCAATTTCTGATTATAACTGTTTGGGACACACTCAATCCCGATGTAACCCACCAAGTAAGAGTGAGGCAGTGTGGAATTTAAGTGCCTTGATTAAGAGAACAATTCTAATGGTTATATCTGGGGCAAACTCTGGGCCTCTCACACCTGAAGCAAACACTCTACCACTGCGCTACCACATCTTGCAGTCCATGTTATTGGGCTTCCATGACCTTGTCTTGTTTCTTCTAGATTTAGAGAGAGTTTTATTGAGGTGTAATCAATACTTCAAGAGTGACTGTCGGACCAATATAAACTATATAATGTCGACAGTTTCATGAATTATTCCGTGTTTGAGGGGTCGCATCATATAAAAACCCAATTAAAATAATTTTCCTGTAACATTATGATTTCATTCTAGTACTAATTTTCTAAAATTTCATTTTTAATATATAAGTTTATCTCTGCACTGCAGACTTGTCTAATAAACAAAATATATTGATTGTATTCCAGGTCCACACATAGTCAGTGAACCAAGCAGGTAAGTTCAGTTTCTGTATTCCAGGTCCTCACATAGTCAGTGAGCCAAGCAGGTGAGTTCAGTTTCTGTATTCTAGGTCCACACATAGTCAGTGAACCAAGCAGGTGAGTTCAGTTTCTGTATTACAGAACCACACATAGTCAGTGAACCAAGCAGGTGAGTTCAGTTTCTGTATTCCAGGTCCTCACATATTCAGTGAGCCAAGCAGGTGAGTTCAGTTTCTGTATTACAGAACCACACATAGTCAGTGAACCAAGCAGGTGAGTTCAGTTTCTGTATTCTAGGTCCACACATAGTCAGTGAACCAAGCAGGTGAGTTCAGTTTCTGTATTCAAGAACCACACATATTCAGTGAGCCAAGCAGGTGAGTTCAGTTTCTGTATTCAAGAACCACACATATTCAGTGAGCCAAGCAGGTGAGTTCAGTTTCTGTATTCAAGAACCACACATATTCAGTGAGCCAAGCAGGTGAGTTCAGTTTCTGTATTCCAGGTCCACACATAGTCAGTGAGCCAAGCAGGTGAGTTCAGTTTCTGTATTCAAGGTCCACACATATTCAGTGAGCCAAGCAGGTGAGTTCAGTTTCAGTATCCAAGATGAATGCTCAAATCAAGTTCCCCATATACCGTCTACATCTGTTATATCAAAGTTGGTTATGTCAAATTCATGTTTCAATTACTATCATTTTGCATATAGCTGACTATGTTTAGGTCAAATTTCTTTAATTCAAATCTTCCTTTATATCAATTTACCTTATCAAAGACGTACCGAGGTGTCTGTGCAAACTATCGATAAAGATAGGTTTACTGTGACAGTAATTACAATGTGTTCACTACAGGTACACACTAATCAATAATCACCAGTTAACCAATAATTGCATAAACGACTGATCGTGATACTTTGTCAATAATGGGTGAAACAAGTATAACTCCCTGTTGTACCATGTCCACTTATTCACAATGTCTCTTGCAAGCCAATGCACTGAAACTAGTGAAGGATCCTCTAGCCAACACAGGGGAGGGGGTTGTCTAACATGGCACTACACTTTGGAAATGCAGCATTATTACATCAGCGATTTTTTTTATCACAGTTTTGTATATAAATGTTATCTACATGTAGGCCCTATGTGCTGCACTTATTAAATATGATATCATGATTATAACAGACAATAACAACATGGAAAGTGATTTATGATGAGACAAGTGTAGACAGGTTAAGACTTGCGATCTCCGAGAAACATCATCTTGGGAAATATGGTCAATACTGCTTACGTTGAGCTTCGGTATTGTCGAGGTATTTTGTTTGGTCCGACAGAATTTGACAATGCAGATGTAGACTGTATTATGAATGTTTCAGTATCCAAGATGAATGCTCAAATACAAGCCTCCTACACTCAAACTCAAGTTTACCAGATGTTATGAATGTAATGAATGTGACTGGGAACTCCTGCAATGACACTAATCAAAATGGTTTGTAAAGCATGTTATATTTATGACATTTCTTTCTACAATTAACTCTTTGCCTGCTGAATAAATAAAATCACATTTGCAAGCAACATAGATCCTGATCAGCTGCGGCGTAATGTGTCTCATCAGGAGCTATGTTGTTTGCTATTCAGTCAAGTGTTTTAGCTCCACTATCTAAATAGCATAGAGACTGATCAGAGGGAACATTCTATGCCATCTGATCTGGCTTTATGCTGTTTGAAAAAGTGATTTTATCTGCTGCTAGCATGCAAAGGGTTACTACTTACTTGTATAGCAGTATTCAGACTTGTCTCTCAGTAGTCAGAATGGACACTACGGATCGTCTCTTACCACAGTATTTACACAACATATGATGTGGTGGCTGAGTGGTTACGGTCGTTAACTTCAAATCGCTTGCTGTAAATTCAAATCCCACTGTTTCATGTGCAGAAGAGTTAGGCATTAACTTCCTGTGTCATTAGAGTTAGGCATTAACTTCCTGTGTCATTAGAGTTAGGCATTGACTTCCTGTGTCATTAGAGTTAGGCATTGACTTCCTGTGTCATTAGAGTTAGGCATTGACTTCATGTGTCATTAGAGTTATGTATTAACTTCTTGTGTCATTATAGTTAGGCATTGAGTGTGTGTCATTAGAGTTAGGCATTGACTTCCTGTGTCATTAGAGTTAGGCATTGACTTCCTGTGTCATTAGAGTTATGTATTAACTTCTTGTGTCATTATAGTTAGGCATTGAGTGTGTGTCATTAGAGTTAGGCATTGACTTCCTGTGTCATTAGAGTTAGGCATTGACTTCCTGTGTCATTAGAGTTATGTATTAACTTCTTGTGTCATTATAGTTAGGCATTGAGTGTGTGTTTGGTTGGTTGTTTGTGTTTGGTTGGTTGTTTGTGTTTGGTTTGTTTTTTTGTGTTTTGTTGGTTGCTGTGTGTCATTAGAGTTAGGCATTGGCTTCATGTGTCATTAGAGTTAGGCATTAACTGTGTGTCAATAGAGTTAGGCATTGACTTCCTGTTCCATTAGAGTTAGGCATTAACTTACTGTATCATTATGGTTAGGCACCCACTTCCTTTGTACATAGGGTTAGTGCTATATTTGTTTTCAGAGCTATTTTTATCATTCTATTGATATGTCAAAATCTAAGTTTAACATTATATTTGGACAGCTATTCCCTCTTAAATAACAGCAGTTATTTGCAGAACCTCACAGCATAACTTCATTTAGGAAAGAGGTAACCATACAAGCAGTTTGCTTTCTCCTCAATCCTACATGTATGTACATAATATTTAAACTTGACTATGTTTATTCAAAGAAAATAATATTGTTTAAACTAACCTCATGTGAACGTTTCAAGAAAGGTTAAGTTATTTACATATTAGGCAGTAATTAGCTCACTGATGCTCGTGAATGAATCTAACCATACAAAACATATGAAGTGTGTGTCTGATTAGCTCTAGTTAAACGTGTTGTTTATACTAACTATATAATTATGTACCAATAATTTTGCATTGAGTGATTGTTTTAAAATGAATTATTTCTTCTAGTATTTGTTGTCTGCTTTTAAACTATACTGTCTTAACTGAATTTTGCATTTATTTTCAGAGTTCCAGACAATCTCACATCAAATTTGGATTTTAACAATGATTGGTAAGGACAACTTGTTTGTATGTGAATGTACCTACAAGAGCCCACTTACTAATAACTGTCCTGCATGCAAGAACCCAGTGCATGCCTAGACTGTACCACCATGTTCCCAGTTCATAGTCGGTACTACCCTTCAGGCTTACTGCACCTTTCATCAAAATAAAAAAAGGTCAAAAATTAGGTTAATAGTTCAAATTGCAGTGGACGTTACAGGGGTTGGCAAATCAATATTCTTAAGTTGACCGAGTCATACATTTTTAGGTGCAGACAAGTGGATTTCTAAAATCTAGTTGTCTATGAACAGTGTCTGTTATGTGTTATACATGAATAACTGTTGTGCCTCTAATCAAAAGATGCCTATAATTTGTAGACAGTCATTAATCTTTACTGCTTTAGTAATATACTTTGCAATTAATCGTGTTTTAAAGTGATCATTGCAATAACCATGCATACAATGTGACGGGATTTAGTGTTCCCTGTGACATGATTTAGTGTTCCCTGTGACAGGATTTAGTGTTCCCTGTGACAGGATTTAGTGTTCCATGTGACATGATTTAGTGTTCCATGTGACATGATTTAGTGTTCCCTGTGACAGGATTTAGTGTTCCATGTGACATGATTCAGTGTTCCCTGTGACAGGATTTAGTGTTCCATGTGACATGATTTAGTGCTCCATGTGACAGTGGCAGTATGTATAGAAGCAAATGTTTCTTATAAGATACATGACTCCTACCATGACCCCTAAGTATACTTGTGTTTTTATATATTACAAAACAAAAGTTGTAATTTTTGTCAGCATTTCTATGCCTTACAGAATACTACAACACATGGCAACAGTGTGGAATACGGAGCTGTAACAGCTACAGTAAAACCTGTGTTAGTGGTCACCTCCATTAAGCAGCCATCCTGTATTAAGCAGCCAATTTTCAGATGCCCAATTGGCTGTTTTACTATACATTTCACCTTTATTAAGCAGCCATCTGCGCTAAGCAGCCACTTTCTGTGATTCCCTTGACTGGCTGCTTAACCCTTTCCTTCATAGAGATTTAGGTTAATATACTATTATATCTCCATACAAACGAAACCCATTTAGTTATCATGCAGTGGATAAGTAGTCGCCATATCTATCCCACCTCCACTGTGGTGGGACTATTACTGGGACTACATGAGGTTCTGGCCTTTATTATGAACATTGATTTGACTACTACATTAAAATGTACGTATTGGTAATGGCATGGAGAGGTGCTTCTATGAAGGAAAGGGTTAAGACAGGTTTGACTATAGTGACATTCAATTAGACGTAACATAAATAGTGTGTAATAGTGTAAGCATTTTCTACCTGTATACCCACCAGTAGAGCAATGTAGCCAGGAACCGAGATCAAATAGGTCCTGGTATAGCCTATATATATATGTGTGTTTAGTCGGGCTGGTAGTTTTGGGGCTCTTTCAACAATTACAATAATTAATATTTTCAAGATGAGATATATTAGGAAATATAATGGCTGTTTAACCAGGTTTGTGCAAGGAGAGCTTTTTGGAGAAAATTGTGTGTTTCATAATTGGAGGACTACATTATGTTTTACGTTTATTTATCGTCGCTACCCCTATGAGCGATGTCTCCTGAACAGATTAGTCATTTTAGATTTTTGGAGGATAGTGCAATGATACACAGAGAGAGCCATTCCAGAGTCTCCTCCAAAAAAAAAAAAAATGAAATAATTAAAATGCAAAAAATATCCATTTGCTCTATAAAATGTTGACTGCTAGAGAGCTGAAAGGTCAGTACATAATTACCCGGTATACGTCTCAACTCATTAAATCAGAAATCGCTTCTATACCTCAACAATTTTAAGGGGCAACATGCCCTCGGACCCCCCTAGATTGCTTCGGTTGAAATTTGCCTCTGGCTACCGTACTGAAAGTGCAGATACTTCAATTTTTATTGCCCTTTCTTCAAAGCTTAGCAGATTTAGCACGCTTGAATAATAGCTTCTCCATAGAAATAGACTTTTCTGCTTCAGACAGTTTCCATAACTATTGATACCGTAAATACTCACATTATATGTTATGTTATATTTCGGGTTTTACGCCTGCATCAGCACCATTTCGGGCTATATCGCCGGCAGGCAGTTTATCTAACAACACCTTTCCTGGGCAGGCTCCAGCGGTTAACCAGTACTTGGGTGCACCAACCTCTATAAGAAACTGCCAACATTTTCATATAAATGAGACACGGCATGAGCGGGGCTCGAACCCGTGACCATCAGTGATGATAGGTTACAGTGGTATACAAGTCAGCGACCTAAACCACTAGACCACGGAGGCGGACTACATACTCACGTATAACACGATCTCGACAATAAGACGACCCCTCCAACGTTATCATAAATCAGTATTATTTTGCATACACCCGCGTACAACACCCGAGTTGGGAAAATGGAAACCACTGGCAGTAAAGACCAAACAGCGTGAGTCACGTTGAATACATGTACTTACCTTTCAGAATTTGGAGTTGGCGTCATATTATTGATCCTCACTTTGGCGTATTTTCCAGCCAAACCGCCAAAACCACCTAGCAGATCGGCAAGCGAAGAACGAGTAAATTTTACTCAAGGCCTATGTACAGTTATCAAGTATGAGGATTGCGTTCTCAATGTGTAGTACTCCACATGCATAGTGTAGTAATGTCAACGTGTAGTCTGCTGTACACAATGTGTAGTACTCCACATGCATAGTGTAGTAATGTCAACGTGTAGTCTGCTGTACACAATGTGTATTGCTCTACATGCATAGTGTAGTAATGTCAATGTGTAATCTGCTATACACAATATGTATTACTCTACATGCATAGTGTAGTAATGTCTTCGTGTAGTCTGCTGTACACAATATGTATTACTCTACATGCATAGTGTAGTAATGTCAACGTGTAATCTGCTATACACAATATGTATTACTCTACATGCATAGTGTAGTAATGTCTTCGTGTAGTCTGCTGTACACAATATGTATTGCTCTACATACATAGTGTAGTAATGTCTTCATGTAGTCTGCTGTACACAATATGTATTACTCTACATGCATAGTGTAGTAATGTCATCGTGTAGTCTGCTGTACACAATATGTATTGCTCTACATACATAGTGTAGTAATGTCTTCATGTAGTCTGCTGTACACAATATGTATTACTCTACATGCATAGTGTAGTAATGTCATCGTGTAGTCTGCTGTACACAATATGTATTGCTCTACATACATAGTGTAGTAATGTCTTCATGTAGTCTGCTGTACACAATATGTATTACTCTACATGCATAGTGTAGTAATGTCATCGTGTAGTCTGCTGTACACAATATGTATTGCTCTACATACATAGTGTAGTAATGTCTTCATGTAGTCTGCTGTACACAATATGTATTACTCTACATGCATAGTGTAGTAATGTCATCGTGTAGTCTGCTGTACACAATGTGTAGTACTCCACATGCATAGTGTAGTAATGTCAACGTGTAGTCTGCTGTACACAATGTGTAGTACTCCACATGCATAGTGTAGTAATGTCATCGTGTAGTCTGCTGTACACAATGTGTATTGCTCTACATGCATAGTGTAGTAATGTCAATGTGTAATCTGCTATACACAATATGTATTACTCTACATGCATAGTGTAGTAATGTCTTCGTGTAGTCTGCTGTACACAATATGTATTACTCTACATGCATAGTGTAGTAATGTCAACGTGTAATCTGCTATACACAATATGTATTACTCTACATGCATAGTGTAGTAATGTCTTCGTGTAGTCTGCTGTACACAATATGTATTGCTCTACATACATAGTGTAGTAATGTCTTCATGTAGTCTGCTGTACACAATATGTATTACTCTACATGCATAGTGTAGTAATGTCATTGTGTAGTCTGCTGTACACAATATGTATTGCTCTACATACATAGTGTAGTAATGTCTTCATGTAGTCTGCTGTACACAATATGTATTACTCTACATGCATAGTGTAGTAATGTCAACGTGTAGTCTGCTGTACACAATATGTATTGCTCTACATACATAGTGTAGTAATGTCATCGTGTAGTCTGCTGTACACAATATGTATTGCTCTACATACATAGTGTAGTAATGTCATCGTGTAGTCTGCTGTACACAATGTGTATTACTCTACATGCATAGTGTAGTAATGTCAACGTGTAGTCTGCTGTACTCAATGTGTAGTACTCTACATGCATAGTGTAGTAATGTACGCTGTACTCACAAAACAAGCTTAAATGTATGCACATGTGCCTATACCAGTATCATCTTCTTCTTGTCGTTCGCGAATCACATGGACAAGCCGGCAGCAAACACGAAATGGGCCGTCCTCCTCAGATCCTCCCGGCAGCCATGTAACTTCGTCTGGAGAGAAGTATCTGTTGCCCAGGTTGTTTTCCTCAGCCCATGTAGATTGGGACACTCCTGGAGGATGTGTTCTGCGGTCTGGTCCCCTATTTTGCAGCTGCAGGCAGTTGATGGAGCTAGTCCGAGCTTCCGACACATATGGAAGTTCAGGCGGTTATGCCCTGTTCTAAGCCGGAATATCGTGACTTGCTCCTGTCTGGTGAGAAGGTGGTAGTCATCCTTCTCGACTGTTGCCTTTGATGCAGATTTGATTATGGTGCATTTCTCCTTGTAAGTCAAATCTTTGTCTGGTTGCCTCTCGGTAGAACCTTGCTTGGCAAGCTGGTCAGCGGCTTCATTTCCAGGGATGCCTATGTGTGCAGGTACCCACTGGAGGACAGTTCTTTAGCTACGCTGACTGTTCGAAGGGCTTCCATCAGGTGGGGTTCTTTGTTGTTAGACAGGGCATCCAGAACTGAGAGCGCATCAGTCAGGAAGACAACCTGGGCACACTCCACAGTGTTGTGTACTAGAGATGCTGCTGTTTCAAGGGCCTGTACTTCTGCCCCATAGTTGCTGCAGTGTACTCCAGTAGGTAGAGTAGAGCAACGGACTGTGTGTGTCCATCTGGCAAGCTGGTATACCAGTATCATGATCATTTACATGTTTCAATTTTGTACATTTCTGTTTGGTACAATAGACTTTTCAAACTTATGGACTCAACCTGATGTCAAGTCTTTCATTTCTCCCCTTGATATTGTACAAACTCAGTCTGTTTGTGATGGAGAAGATCACGCACATTTCCTGGATAGAAACCAAAACTGATTTCCTCGACCTCCGCAAGTGATGGACAACTTTCTCATATATTATCATTCTGATAGGGAGCGAACCTGCGGCCCTGATGATAGCGGTGAAGGCGAGTTCTAACAGCAGTGGGCTAGACCACTCGACCACGGAGGCTCGATTGAAAAGAAGCGTATGATTGAAAAAGAAAGCCTTTGAATGAAAAAGAAAGCCTTTGAATGAAAAAGAAAGCCTTCGAATGAAAAAGAAAGCCTTTGATTACAATGAAACCTTTGGTTAAAAAGAAATCTTTGATTGAAAAGAAATCTTTGATTGAAATGATTGAAAAGAAATCTTTGATTGAAAACGAAAGCCTATAATTAATATGAAATCTTTGATTGAAAAGAAGCCTTTGATAGTGTTAGTGCTAAATGTGTAATGTGTTATTTCAACTTATATAGTTATTATTACTTATAGGCAGCCATTAATAGTTCTAGCAGCCATGTCCTGTGCCGTTCCGTGGGCTGTATTTGGGAACTGGATGGGTCTCGTCAACATTAATTTACATGACATCGGCATATCTCAGGTATATTCCATTGTGTTTTTGCTGCAATAGGATGTACATACGATTTTAACGTCAATGTTTTTTCTGTGTTATTATATATGATGTATTCTCAGTATGCTATTTTTAGTCCGGAACTAATGTGCAGTAATTGGTAGTCATTAGTAAATTTGGACATTGCCTGCCACAACATAGGTTATGGACTCATGGATTTCACATCTCTGTAGCATTGGTTATGGACTCATGGATTTCACATATCTGCAACATTGGTTATGGACTCATGGATTTCACATACCTGCAACATTGGTTATGGACTCATGGATTTCACATCACTGCAACATTGGTTATGGACTCATGGATTTCACATACCTGCAACATTGGTTATGGACTCATGGATTTCACATCACTGCAACATTGGTTATGGACTCATGGATTTCACATACCTGCAACATTGGTTATGGACTCATGGATTTCACATCACTGCAACATTGGTTATGGACTCATGGATTTCACATACCTGCAACATTGGTTATGGACTCATGGATTTCACATCACTGCAACATTGGTTATGGACTCATGGATTTCACATACCTGCAACATTGGTTATGGACTCATGGATTTCACATCACTGCAACATTGGTTATGGACTCATGGATTTCACATCTCTGCAACATTGGTTATGGACTCTGATTTCACTCACTGTAACATTGGTTATGGACTCATGGATTCACATCTCGACATTGGTTATGGACTCATGGATTTCATATCTCTGCAACATTGGTTATGGACTCATGGATTTCACATATCTGCAACATTGGTTATGGACTCATGGATTTCACATATCTGCAACATTGGTTATGGACTCATGGATTTCACATCATTATTGTTATGGACTCATGGATTTCACATACCTGCAACATTGGTTATGGACTCATGGATTTCACATCTCTGCAACATTGGTTATGGGCTCATGGAGTTCACATATCTGCAACATTGGTTATGGACTCATGGATTTCACATCATTATTGTTATGGACTCATGGATTTCACATACCTGCAACATTGGTTATGGACTCATGGATTTCATATCTCTGCAACATTGGTTATGGACTCATGGATTTCACATCTCTGCAACATTGGTTATGGACTCATGGATTTCACATATCTGCAACATTGGTTATGGACTCATGGATTTCACATCATTATTGTTATGGACTCATGGATTTCACATCTCTGCAACATTGGTTATGGGCCCATGCATGTCACAGTATTGCAAGATTGGTTATGGGCCCATGCATGTCACAGTATTGCAAGATTGGTTATGACTTTGGTTTTGCAACAAATACAATTGCGTGATAACACAACCGTTGTAGAAATTGTGCCAGTCAGTTTGAGCACAGACAAACGTAACAGTGCTTTGATAATATATGTACAATTGGTGATGAAAATAAATAAAACAATAAATACAATTGTTTGTAAAAAGTAAAAAAATAATGCATAAACGATTTATCTTTTCTATAAATTATTTGTGTGTTTGCTTTTCTTCTGCCCAATTATATATACGATCAAAGCACGTAATCATTATGTCTTCTATATAAAAAAACTTGTTTAGTTTTTAATATTATTTTTTCAGCACCAGTTATACTATCAGAGCACTGTTACGTTCACAGTTTAGTACATACCCCCCCCCCCGAACCTGCCGAATCCCTGTGGTTATGTTTGCCGAATCACTGTGGTTATGTTTGCCGAATCCCTGTGGTTATGTTTGCCTGTGGTTTTGAACAGGAATATATAAACAGGATTTTTAAAATTTTGTTTGTATTTTGATTAACCAGAATTTTGTATGTATCGTTTATCTGCAGAATCAAGCAGGTTGGTTTGGAGTATATGCTTCAATAGCTGGTGTTGTTGGGGGAATCGTCATAGGAAGGTAAGTTTCTTATAGGTGAAGTCGTATTTTAATTCTTATATTTGTATGTATGTATGTTCCATTAATGTCAAACCCCTTGCTGGGACCTGGAATTATTTTCCTGGCCAGGCTTATCAGACCTAAGCGGTTAACCAGTACTAAGCAACATACGTGGCCTGACCGAGTATCAAACCCGGGACCGTTCGATTTCAAATCCGACACTCTACCACTGAATCACGGACGCCATTTTGTCTGAGGTACAACCTTGTTTGCTACACATTTGGTAATAGCAGTTCATATTTGGCACATATACACATAATAAAGAATCTCTAAAAACTATAACATAAAGGTATCAATATTTCGTGGTCGAGTGGTTAAGTTCGCTGACATGTATACCACTGTAACCTATCATCACTGATGGTCACAAGTTCGAGCCACACTCAGACCTTGTCTCTATATATGAAACAGTTGGCAGTTTCTTACGGAATTTGATGCACCAAGTACTGGTTAACTGCTGGAGCTTTCTCAGGAAAGATGTTGTTAGGTAAACTACCAGATGGGGTAAAAAACCAGACCACTAGGTTAACCCTTTCCCTCATAGAAGCATCTCTTGACGTCATTACCAATACCACATACATTAACCCTTTCCCTCATAGAAGAACCTCTTGACGCCATTACCAATACCACATACATGAACCCTTTCCCTCATAGACGCACCTTTTGACGCCATTACCAATACCACATACATGAACCCTTTCCCTCATAGAAGCACCTCTTGACGCCATTACCAATACATTAACCCTTTCCCTAGTAGAAGCACCTCTTGACGTCATTACCAATACCACATACATTAACCCTTTCCCTCGTAGAAGCACCCCTTGACGTCATTACCAATACCACATACATTAACCCTTTCCCTCGTAGAAGCACCTCTTGACGTCATTACCAATACCACATACATTAACCCTTTCCCTCATAGAAGCATCTCTTGACGTTATTACCAATACCACATACATTAACCCTTTCCCTCGTAGAAGCACCTCTTGACGCCATTACCAATACCACATACATTAACCCTTTCCCTCGTAGAAGCACCTCTTGACGCCATTACCAATACCACATACATGAACCCTTTCCCTCACAGAAGCACCTCTTGACGCCATTACCAATACCACATACATTAACCCTTTCCCTCGTAGAAGCACCTCTTGACGCCATTACCAATACCACATACATGAACCCTTTCCCTCATAGAAGCACCTCTTGATGCCATTACCAATACCACATACATTAACCCTTTCCCTCGTAGAAGCACCTCTTGACGCCATTACCAATACGACATACATTGACCCTTTCCCTCATAGAAACACCTCTTGACGTCATTACCAAGCTAAGCCAATGTTCATAATTAAGGCCAGAATCTCATGTAGTCCCAGTAATATCTATGGAGGTGGGATAGATATGGCGACCACGTATCCACTGCATGATAGCTATATGGCTGTCGTATGTATGGAGATGTAATAGTATATTAACCTAAATCTCTATGTAGTCTCAGTAATATCTATTGAGGTGGGATAGATATGGCGACTACTTATCCACTGCATGATAGCTATATGGCTGTCGTATGTATGGAGATGTAATAGTATATTAACCTAAATCTCTATGAAGGAATGGGTTAAGTTGAGATATAAGATGTCTATCTTTGTTTGTTATGGTGAGAATTGTTATTCCAGAATTGCTGATCAGTTCCAGCGGCGTCTAAAGCTATTTGTTATGGTGGTGTTCTTTCTTGCTTTGTTGGACAGTGTGTGGATAACTTGTATGAGAAATGACTTCATTCCTAGATCTATAGGTACTATCTCAACTGTATATGCCAAAAGTATAATCCTCTCGTACACGTGATGTAACCCCTACATGGGGGACTATCTCCTGTAACCCTTTATTCCACAACAGCAGAGGCTAATTACTCATTTTTATCTCCATGTTGCTGATAGGCAACTGGCACACTGGACTACATACTCAATAAAAAAAAAAAATTTAATAATATTATATTGCATTTTTTCATACAATACATTACATATATACATATAATACTGAGAACAAATCAGAGATTAATATGTAATTATATGATTACAGTATACGATACATTTGTTTTGTCAAGGGGGAAAACTTGGGCTACAAGTTATAACAGCATTATTTACAGCCCTCCCCTCCACTCAATAATTAATATGGTGTCCGATTAGCGCAGTGGTTAGCACGCTCACTTCTCACCAATACAAACTGGGTTCGGTTCGATCCTCGGACCGGGAAGTATGTGAGATGGTACGATGGTCGCCAAATCGGACAGATGGGTTTCCTTCCACACGAATGACCACATTTACGCTTTCATCAGCGCCAACGAGAGTGATTAATATAAGTTGTTAGAATTTGCTTTGCAATCGTTTTAAAATAAATAAAGTTTAAACTTTAATAATTAATATCTCTGGGAATAGATAATTGCATTGCAAGGTGGCTATATGTTGGAAGTGATAAAAGTGTTGTATGGCCTTAATATGGAGTAAGAGGATAAGAGTATATCAATTTCTTTAAAATGGCCATGTTTTCATATTCATCAACATTCCATCTTGAGAGAACCGTGCCTGCCTGCCTGTGCCTGCCTGTGCCTGCCTGTGCCTGCCAGCCTGCCTGCCTGCCCAACTGCCCGCCCGAATACCAACGCGAGGATTGCATCTCTCTCAATGCTAGTGTCTAGTTGTTGTTTTTTCAGTTATCATTAAGCAGCCACCTATGTTAAACAGCCACCCTACAGTAGTTCCCTTGGAATGCTGCTTAACACAGATTTTACTGTTATAATTATTCACAGAAGGTGTTTAAGCGCTATTTTAAAATCTGTGATATATGTTTTCAGCATTGTTTGCTGTGTCGATCTCTATCCTCAGTGTCATGTTGAATGCTGCACTTCCGCTGTGTTACGAGATGACTTGTGAGTGTGGTTACCCCATACATGAAGGAATCATCGGAACATTTATTAGCCTAGAAATCAATACAGCAGCTGTGATATTTCTACTGTTAAAATTCATACCCAATATAGGTATGTATTTTTAATTCTCCGTTTTGTTCCTATGTTTCCAATGAGAGACATCGGTGAGTTACTGTCCCTGAATACTCTCTAAAAGTAGATAGGTCTTATTAAGTGTTTTCCTCTGTTTTTATCGTTGTTTCCTTGCGCAACATGCTAACAATTTTATACCACTATTTATTCTTCTGATTATTAAATTACTGTATCTTGACAGATCTCCTACAGTAGCCTACAGATGCAATGGCTACTTATTTGTAAAATAACGTGATCACTTAATTAACACGTTTTTGATAAATCACATTTATCATACCGCAACACCTGGTTAGGGCACACCAGTAAAAACAAAGGATTCTAACTAAAAGGACCTATTCACATATTGGAATAAATCAGACTTTATCTGCCAAGGGAGGTAATAAAAAATTACAGATGTCTCTCATTCAGTAACTCTGGCACTATGAGAGCGTACCATCGAAAAACCTGTAATTTACTTATTATCATGAATTACGTTCCATCTGTCAGTAATTTCATTAAACATTTGCATGTATACAGGTATTAGTTCCACACCGTCCAATATAATATTTATTACTGTGTATTTTGAACTGCAAGGAGAGAAACTATATAAAGCTCTGCTTCCGTTTTAATCATTTCGGACGGATATGTAGTCCAGTGGTAACACGCTGGACTGGTAATCCAGGGATCGCAGGTTTGATCCCCCGTCTGACCCTAATAAAATTAACAGTCTTTCAGATGGGACGTTAAACCGAGGTCCCGTGTCGGTGCTTTACACCGTGCACGTAAAAGAACCAGAGGAGACTTTGGAATGGGTCTCTGTCTGTATCATTGCACTATCCTCCAAAATCTAAAATAACTAATCTCTTCAGGAGGCGTCGCTCATATGGGCAACCGGTAGCGACGATAAATAAACGTAAAAACACATTAATCCTTTCCTATATACTTACTTCTGTACATGTATTGTTTTGTGAATGTATAAAGTGGAATGAATATGTTTAAACCAAATATTTGCAGATTTTCACCAAACTTGAATAATTGCAACCTTTCTGGAAAACAGTACCATACATGTATTACACTTACTAAGTGCCGATTCATATAATTACATGGACATTCCTGGTAGTCAGGTGTGCTATTTAGGGCTTGTGGACTGTTACCTATGGAACGTGAGGTCGACTGTTCAAACCTAGTCTGATGTTCATTCTGATATGGCTAGTTAGTGATCTGTCAACTAGTTAAATAATGGTTGCTGGTTGCCTATCAACATGGTGCCTGGCCTGCATGGATCCGGGAAGTACTGATGTTCATAAGAGGTGTCTCATTGAAAGTCAGAGATCTTTTCAATAGCTGGAAGCTTTACAACAGTCCTCATATGATCAACACTGTCATGATAGCTACGACCAATCATGGTACTTTATTTGCTGCAAAGCATACAATTGCATAAATATTAAGACTTAAGTAGTTACCAGTACGGCGCTAACCCATTGTGGTGTTTGGACAGCCAGATAATGTGTATTATAAAAGTAAATATTACTAGTATTGAATTATAAGTGTGATATGGATGAGTTGGAAGTTGGTCGGGGGGATACGGGTTCTAATCGGAGAGCCAGATAATGTGTATTATAAAACTAAATATTGTTGAATTGCAGGTGTGATATGGATGAGTTGGAAGTTGGTCGGGGGGATACGGGTTCTAATCGGAGAGCCAGATAATGTGTATTATAAAACTAAATATTGTTGAATTGCAGGTGTGATATGGATGAATTGAGCGTCGGTCAGGGTATAGACGCTAATCGGAGAGCCAGATAATGTGTATTATAAAACTAAATATTGTTGAATTGCAGGTGTGACATGGATGAATTGGGCGTTGGTCGGGGTACTCTTCATGAGCATTGTGTGCCTAACTTTTCTAAAGGAGAAGTACCATAGAGCAGATGTTGACCTAAAACCAGTTGAACGCGGGAGATAATGATCGCATCATAATGAACTGATATAAATCAACTTACCAGTACAATCCTGTGTTAAGGCAAGGATTTCTGAAAAGTGGAGGCAAGGATTTCTGAAAAGTGTAGGAATGGACAAAATGGGGATATATTCTTTGCATACAATGATGTGCAATTAAGCTAACTATAGAAGACGGACTCGTTTCTTACTATGTAAGTTATCTCATGCAGTTGATCACCATGGCAACGGGAACATATACAGTTGTATAGTGTGCTTCAAAGGGTTTGGCAGTGCTCATGCTATAGGATGCATTTCCTCACTCAGCTGACGTGCTCACTCGAAATTACAGACATTCGCAGTGTTGGGCAGTGTTTCTTATATAATCTTTGAATAATGAATATTTGGTCTTCACAGACATTAACCCGTAATATGCGGAATAGATTGAAAGGAATGTGCAAAACAACATAGATCCAGATCAGACGCGGCATAGTGCCGATCTACGTTGTTTGCTATTCTGCCAAGTGGTCCACTATCTGAAGAGATAACAGTATAGAGCCTGATCATTCTGTGCCATCTGATCTTGGTCTATGCCATTTGCAAAAAAACGAATATACTTGTTTCCACAGCACAGTAAGGGTTAAACACGCCCAATGTAGTTCATACCCCGATGGAAACTATTACCCCATGATTCATTCCTTAAGTATTAAAATTGTGTTTTAAAGGGTCGCATTTCATGCTAATATCGGTCATAAGATGAAAGGATATTGTTATGTATATAATTATTCGGCCCATGTTCATTTTTTACCTACTAATGTAAGTTACCACATGTATGTAAAATGGCAACTTTGTAATCAGATAATTACTGTCAAATCTTACAGTCTACAGTACTAATTTAAACTGCTTCGTGTTTGTTATTGCATAAATTAAAAAGAACAGTTATTAGTACATGTAATAATTTATTTCAACATTGCAACATGAGTATCATTATGTGTCCGTTTGATTTTTAGAATATTTACAATTCTGTTTTCACATCTCATTTACCAAAACTTCAGCACCTTCTGAATTCACAGTATAATAAAAGGTGATCAAAAATAATGTTATGTTTATTCCACTAAACATCTAGTTATTATAATTGCGATAGACAAAACCATCACTTTTAGATGATGGGTATTTTAATTTTCTTAGAAAACTCAGTCGCCCAAATGCATTTTGGCGACTTTAAATAAACTTCTTAGTTAGTGTTATGTTTATTGGATATACACTTCTTATTCACAGAACAGTGCTTTGATAATAATATTATAATTGGACCTGAAAAAAGTATTTAAAAAAAGCAACCAACATAACCTTCAGACATACCAGTACCGGTAAATAAAAAAATTGTAATACTATTTTGCAGTACCAATATTGTCAAAGCACTGTTATGTCCATCTGTACAGTCAAACCTGTCTTAAGCAGCCAGCCAAGAGAATCACAGAAATGGACTGCTTACAGATGTATAAATAAATATTGGGTTTCTGGAAACTGGCTGCTTAATACAAGTTGGTCACTAAATGGAGGTGACCACTTACACAGGTTTGACTGTATTATTATTCAGATCGAGGTAAATTATACACACAACATGCATCGACCAATGCTACATTACTTTTGAACCAGCATTGTAGTTGTTCTATATCATGCAAGCATCAACTACTATTTGTAGCCAGGGAAAGGTCAAGTCTCACCCACGTCTTCCAAAAATATGAGCCTGTCTTGAGCAATGTTTGCTGGTGACTGTGTTTGTGCGAGTGTGAGGATTGCCGTGTGTGTTTACGTTTATTTATCGTCGCTACCGGTTGCCCATATGAGCGACGCCTCCTGAAGAGATTAGTCATTTTAGATTTTTGGAGGATAGTGCAATGATACAGACAGAGACCCATTCCAGAGTCTCCTCTGGTTCTTTTACGAGCACGATGTACAGCACCGACATGAGACCTCGGTTTAAAATCCCATCTAAAAGACTGTTTTTTTGTTGTTGTTTTTTTTATACTTTATTTATTTTACAACGATTTTACAACGATTGCGAAGCAAGTTTTAACAACTTATATTAATCACTCTCGTTGGCTCGGATGAAAGCGTATATGTGGTCATTCATGTGGGAGGAAACCTGGCAACATATAATAAGGAGAGAAACTATATACGCTCTGCTTCCGTTTTGATCCTTTCCTATTCTTTGATTTTGTGTGCATGTATTGTTTTTTGAATGTAGTGGAATAAATATGTTTAAACCAACATATAATAACAGCATTAAACAGAAGAGTTTGTGCCTTTATTCAACATTACTTGCTACAACATGTATTAAGAGTTGTTATGTTTTATATGAATTATGTAATAATTATTATGTTTCACATGACATGTGAAATTACAATTAACGACGTCACTTGTTTTTCTATTACCTCCCTTGTAAGATAAAGTCTGATTTACCCCGACATGTATATTGGTCTTTTTAGTTGGAATAATTTGTTTTTACTGTTGTTTAATAACCAAATACTGCGTCATCAATATGATTCTATGAAAATGATGTTAAAGCAGCATTACATCAATTCAAGGGAAGTAACTATTTTACCCAAAACATCCTTTATTACGATATAATGCTGCTTTAATTAATTGATACCAAATGTTTACAGTAAATTATCCATTGTACATGTATATACATTGTACTGTAGGATATCTATCGAGAATTAGCAAGTAAATAATTATAAGATGAGAAATCGGTTGAAAATTGATAGCATATGGTGCAAAGGAAACAATGGTAAAAACAAAGGAATCCAATTCAGAAGACTACCCGGTATCCTCCTTAATGAAAATTCAAGGGAAGTAACTGGCCAATCTCTTATTATGACATGTGTGCGCAGTCATCGGAATACACATTTAATGAACAGATAGCAATATGTATGCATATAATACTAAGCATAGGAATACATTCTACAGCTCATTATTAAAATTCCTGATTTGTCACATAGTAGATGGAGTGGCCTCCCTTGCTATTAATCACATATTTCTGCTTATTTGGCATACTGTGATAGCCTGGGTTCCAGTCTGTCGATTTTTTACTTCTGGCAATTGACAGCCTGGGGAAACCTGATTTCCGAGCATAGCCATATATACATACACCCACATTTTTGTGGGTGTTAATTTGAAGAACGACAACTCTTCTCTGCAAAATACGATCGTTAAAAATAGGAACGGAATTATTTCCGAAATCACCAAACAGGCATGGTTATGCACAATCATTCCCGAAAATATGCGAATGCTCCCATAGCTTCAATTACATTGCCAAAATTTGTCAACATGGAATAGTATTGTTTAGCCTCCATGTTTCTGATGTACTATATTCAGTGTATCTATTCCATGATCTCCTATATGTATTGTCTATCTTCCATGATCTATATGTATTGTCTATCTTCCATGATATATATGTATTGTCTATCTTCCATGATCTATATGTATTGTCTATCTTCCATGATTCCAATCTCCTATATGTATTGTTTCCAATCTCCTATATATATTGTCTATCTTCCATCATCTATATGTATTGTCTATATTCCATGATTCCCATCTCCTATATGTATTGTTTCCAATCTCCTATATGTATTGTTTCCAATCTCCTATATATATTGTCTATCTTCCATGATCTATATGTATTGTCTATATTCCATGATTCCAATCTCCTATATATATTGTCTATCTTCCATCATCTATATGTAATGTCTATCTTCCATGATTCCAATCTCCTATATGTATTGTCTATCTTCCATGATCTATATGTATTGTCTATCTTCCATGATTCCAATCTCCTATATGTATTGTTTCCAATCTCCTATATATATTGTCTATCTTCCATGATCTATATGTATTGTCTATATTCCATGATTCCAATCTCCTATATATATTGTCTATCTTCCATCATCTATATGTAGTGTCTATCTTCCATCATATATATGTATTGTCTATCTTCCATGATTCCAATCTCCTATATGTAATGTCTATCTTCCATGATTCCAATCTCCTATATGTATTGTCTATCTTCCATGATCTATATGTATTGTCTATCTTCCATGATTCCAATCTCCTATATGTATTGTTTCCAATCTCCTATATATATTGTCTATCTTCCATCATCTATATGTATTGTCTATATTCCATGATTCCAATCTCCTATATATATTGTCTATCTTCCATCATCTATATGTATTGTCTATCTTCCATGATATATATGTATTGTCTATCTTCCATGATTCCAATCTCCTATATGTATTGTTTCCAATCTCCTATATATATTGTCTATCTTCCATCATCTATATGTATTGTCTATCTTCCATGATTCCAATCTCCTATATGTATTGTCTATCTTCCATGATCTATATGTATTGTCTATCTTCCATGATTCCAATCTCCTATATGTATTGTTTCCAATCTCCTATATATATTGTCTATCTTCCATGATCTATATGTATTGTCTATATTCCATGATTCCAATCTCCTATATATATTGTCTATCTTCCATCATCTATATGTATTGTCTATCTTCCATCATATATATGTATTGTCTATCTTCCATGATTCCAATCTCCTATATGTATTGTTTCCAATCTCCTATATGGATTGATCACCATCCATTTGTGATTACACCTTGCTTTACAAACACAACTGCAATGGCGAGGATGCCACCAAACTGCAAGAAGACCTCACTTTCCCTCGAGGAATGGGAATCCAAGAGGTATTCTCTGTACTTAGGATTACACCGAGTAAGCAACAAACTACTTCCTCCATGATCAACGTCTTCAAGTAGTCAACAGCTGCATGTACCTCGGTATAGCCCTAAACAGTGACCGTCAATGGGAGAAGCAGCCAAAATATCTAGGTCACTGGGTTTCCTCAGACGTAACCTGAGAGACTGCAGCAGGAACGTCAAAGAGACTACATACATTTCTACCATTCACCAAGGTCACATTCTACAGACTACAGAATAGTACACACACAGATGCAAACCCCCACTCTGGTATTTGCCATAAGAACAAATACTTGATTTCACATGACCTCGATTTGACCTTGAAAGGTCAAGGGGTATGGCTTATTTGAAAAGCCATATGACGTTTCCTACAAGCATACATAGTTTATTTACTATAGAAGTCAATGGGAGTGAACACTTCGCTTACCGACCTGACCACATGCCTAGACCGATTTCTCCCAAAATCGTAGCACTTCCTCATCAACCCTATATATAGGCCCCTACAGTCTACATCCGCTATGTCAAAGTCGGTTATGCCGAATTCTTCCGTTATCTCGAAGTCGGATCAAAGTCTCGTTTCAGATACTACCATTCTACATATAACTGGCTCCGTTTATATCGAATTTCGTCAGTCAAGCTTCATTATGTCAAAGTATTTTGCTTGGTCCGACAGAATTCGACATAGCACTGTAATTACAAAGTTTCAGCAAAATTCATTAGCAATTAATCACAGCTAACGGATGCAGATAGCATAATTGTACAAACGATTCCGGCTCACTTCATCTAGACAGTTGTGAGAGAAGTTACTGTCCCATCTCAACCCCCACACACCTATGTATGAAAGAATAGTGCACACTTATGTTTCTCATCTCGTGAACAACATCCGTGGTCCAGTTTTAGAGCATCGGATTTGGAATCGAAGGGTCCTGTGTTTGATACTCGGCCAGGGAACGTATGTAGTATCATTGAGCATGGCACCTCACACACATTGCGCTTAGTACTGGTTAACAGTTTAGGGCAGCTAAGTATGTCCAGGAAAACACGTACGCCACACGGCCAATGAGTAACATATGTTATGGAACATACATACACACTAAGACTGCGTTTCACCATGAAGAAGCTGATAAGGCAGTCTGTCTTTAGCTCCAAATGCCCACTTAGACTAGCCTCTCTTTGTAAAATGAATATTCATGACACATATGGAAACCTGAATGGTCAAACCATTCCAAACAGGGAGGGGATTACAGTCAGTTGAAATGGTACTGAGAAGCTTCTTAATAACCCGAACCCCCATTAGGCTAGTGGTCCTGACCAAATCAAGCAACTCATAATTAAAACACTGTCTAAAGAACTCTTCCTTATCCTTGAAGTCTTATTCCAAAAATCCCTTAATGAAGGATCACTGCCATCCCAGTGGAAGTCGGCAAATGTTGTTCCCATCTATAAAAACGACGACAAGTCAAACCCCGCCAACGATAGACCTATCTAATTTACGTGTGTTCTATGCAAGGTTTTAGAAAATAGTATGTTCTCTTCTTGTTCTCTTCCGCCACTTCACACTTTACAAGAGTATGTAACACTTGCAACCCGGCTTTAGGGAAATAGGTCATGTGTGACACAATTAGTAATGCTAGTTAAGCATGGTTACCTCAGTCTACAATAGGCCTAAGCAACACGTAGCTTTTTATCTTATTAGATTTCAGTACGGCTTTCGATACGGTCATCCATGAGAAAGTACATGTACTAATAAAAATACATAACTGTGGAGTGAGAGGTCAATTAAGGTGGATTAAGAGTTTCTAGATAACAGACTCGGTAAGTTGTCCTTAATGACACAAGTTCAACAGCCATTCCCGTGTCTTCTGGAGTTCCACAGGTATCCGTAGGCTACTTGGACCCCTGCTATTATTAGCTTATATAAAAGAGCTCCCACAAAACATCAGTTCCAAAGTCGGTATCTTTACAGACGATAGGCCTACTACATTATATCTACCTCTGACATCTACAAATGAGTCGGTCATCCTACAAAGCGATCTTTATGAGGTCACAAGAGTGGGATTTGGAGTTGGACATTGTCTCTAACCAAATATCATGATGCCCACATCAGTAGTAGCCTAACTAGTAGGAAACATCCTATCCCCAGTCAATATCATCTCCACGGAGTCCTATTTAGTTAATGCAAATTTATTTTAGCTCGATTGCGAAAACAAGTTCTTACAACTTATATCAATCACTCTCGAGATCTCATTCCTGATGGAATCCATCGCAACGAGGGTGAGAGAAGAGACAACGTGGAATTTGTCTAAGTGCACACTCGTAACGGTTCCAATCACAGGCACCAGACACATAGCCTATGGTCATATGACCATATACCATTGTGTCTGGTGCCTGAGGTTCCAATGGGGGCATACTTGAGTTGGTTACCTCAGTTAAATATATTGTCGTGGATATCTCAAATAATATCATGGGAGGACGCTCACATCAACAGGTCAACAAAGACAGCTAGTTGTTCTGCCTAGCTGATTTTAAACTATCTTATATTTTGCTTTAAACTTCTCGTCCCTTTGTTGCAACATGTCTGCATCTTCTCGGTGGATCTGACAAGTAAAGAGAGATAGAATTAGATAGAGCGATTCATCTCGACGATGACGACTGCGGAAGCATTTTACACAGCACCATCGCGTGGGTCGGCCATTTTCTTAAAATAAATTACGACGCACAAAGACAATCGATATATATTGCTTTTGGTAAGGACTGCACACAGTACGTACTGACCCAGTTTCACACAGCTTCAAGCATATTGCTAATATATGTCTAGTCTAAATTTATCCAAATTAATTAACCGTTTCCGCTGCTCGCCAATGCAATTTATGTCTAATTTCTAAATAAGATTTGATTTGTAAATTCAAAATTGTTTGTCCAAGCAATTATGGAGGGGGGGGGGGCGATATTGTGTTGAAATGTCTTATTTTAGTGTCCTGGAGTAACTAACAATACACCATTGTACTATATCTATTATAGAAAGGATATCTGCTGAATGTTGTACATGTATTAACTATTTGATTATCAAAGTGGCATCCGTGGTCCAGACTCCAGTCACGGACCAGTGTTAGAGCGTCGGATTTGGAATCGAACGGTCCCGGGTTCGATACTCGGTCAGGCCACGTATATAGTGTCATTGAGCATGGCACCTCACACACATTGCTTAGTACTGGTTAACCACAATCTGATAATACCGTATATCACACCTTTTAATGGTTATAGCTCAATACTATAGAATACTATTGATTTGAGTAACATCAAGGCCAATATCAAGTGGGATTGTGTATTCATGATGATGATTTGAAAACGCAGTCACTTTAATTTAGTTCACTAAATGTGTTTGTTTTACAATAAATAAATTTAAAATAAAATATTGTTTGCTTACAAATAAATGCACTCTTAGTGACTCTATACAATAAATAAATTTAAAATAAAATATTGTTTGCTTACAAATAAATGCACTCTTAGTGACTCTATCGTTATAAGTTATAACTGCAATTATAATCAAAAGGAAATTACGATCCAATTAATTGCATGTGGCAGGCATCTAAGACACCAATCTAGTCAGGAACCTAGATGACTTCTATCATAATTGATTTGTCAATAATAGGCATAATTGCCTTGTTTGTGTTTCGTCTACTATTTATGTAGTAGTTTGTTTGGGAACGCAGAGGTGATAAAACACCTCCGTGACCATAACAATAAACTACTATATAAATAAAGTTGACGAAACGACTACCTGTTTTATACACAATAGGCAGTTCCATGGTGTCGGACGTACACAGTGGTGAACTTAAAGCCATGCCAGGACATGTAAAACACCTAAAGCTAGTTGATTACTTTGTCACAGTCTTTAGACCAGTTAGATCAATTAATTAAACAAACAAGGACTGACATTAACCATCTTACTATACGCGCCAGGACATCAAATACCCTGGTGTCGGACGTACGCAGAGAAACGTACTTTTTGGAACACTAACTTCTGTACTGAAGAAGCATGTGATTTGTGGGGATGTTTGGCATCATATTTCTGCTTTTCTTATTCAATAGACTTCTCTCTATAAAATACAAGAAGAATAGCACTTTTGGTTGAATGTATCTTCATACCAGGTGGAGTACATGTTGGTGTCGGACGTACAACTCTACGGTGTCGGACGTACGTGTGCGAAATAATAATGATTATCGGTTGAATATATAACCAAATTCAAATAATTTATTGGCAGCATTGAACATAATTTATTATGTGACAATTACAAAGCTGCAAGCAACATTATAAGCATGATAAACTTCTTATCTATGAAATACTAGTAGTAGTCACTAACTGCTTATATCTATAAACATTTGGCTTGAGATTCAACATGTTAAATGTTTGTGTTTCGTAAACATGACCGCATGAACACATTTACATGGAAAACATAAATTGTCCTCGGTTGCCAACAACAATTGGGCCCGCAATTTTCTTCACTACTTCCGATCTGTTGTAATAGATTTTGTCCTCTGGCCGTGGCCACTTCCAGTTGTTCCCAGACCTGTGCATTACAGTGACTTGGATGGCTCGGGTCTTCTGTTCCGTTTCCTCGCGAAGTTCTGTTATTTCTCCGGGATATTCCTGCTGTTGGAACTTGACGACAACCCAGTCACGTACATGCAGATTGAGTTGGACGTCTTGTGAAGCCATGTGATGTGTTGTTGCACCATCAGCTGTATCGTCCTCATCCATGGTTTCTTCTGAAGTAGTGGTATGGAGATCATCCCTGATTCGCACCTCGCTGAAGTCCCGAGCATCTGATGTCACACCAGTCAGCAAGTGACACAAACCTTTAGGTTTCACAAAGTGGAGTTTGTGTGTATTGGCCACGGTGGTGGTATCACTCCACTGAGCTTCCAAGACTTCCTTTGACTGATGAATGCTCTCCTTGGTGATGAAGTTCACAGTTATCTCGGGATTTCTTGCCACTGCAGCATCGAAGAAAGCTTTTGGGGTCGAAGCTTGCACCTTACCACTACGGACGTAACGCCAAACAGAACGTTTCACAGTGCCACCTATACCGTCGACGACACCTTTGCCGTGGGAAGTGGCAAAGAAATGCCATTGAAGTTTGATGCCAAATTGTTGTTGCCACCCAAACAAGTTCGAAAACAGAAAACGCTGCTTAAACTGTGAGCTCGCACCGTCAGAGTACACGTCTATGTGTTTGATGGATGGGTGTTTCTCCTGTAGCTTTGCGAATATGTGCGACATGAAGGCGTGTACACCGAGTTTGGTGTGTTGTAGTTCATCAGAGATGATCACAATGCTTTCTCTGGTGTTATCTGTGGCATCGATCCAAGCATGAGCTGTGAATACGGTGGCTTGCCCGTGACCCCAGTGGACACTCTGGATTTCGTCTTGTTCATGCAAGGTAGCATTTTCGGAGAAATCCACTTGCAGCAGTATCTTTCTCCCATCTACTTCATTCTGTAGCTTGATCATGTGAGCTGCCCGTTTCCTTTTGACGTACACGTGGATCAGGAAAGACTTCAGCTGCGTTTTCAAGTCTTTGAAGACTTCTGCTGCTCCCGCGGTGACCAGAACTTTCTCGACCCGATCGTTGGTCTGCCACTGCTGGTACTGGATCTGCTCATCACTGTTTTCGGCGGGGGGAGCAAACTGATCGATGTTGTCTTTGCACACTGTGCACTCTTGGGTCATACACAGCTTAGATGCTGGATCGCAGACGACGGACTCCGTGAAAGCTGATATGTTCTCGTTGACGCTGCACACATTCTTCAAGGCCACTAGTCGGAGGCGGATATTTTCGTGGTACGTGCAGATACAGACGTTGTGGGGGAGCGTATCGAACAGCTTTACTTCTTTGGGACGTAAATCACAAAATTTGCTCAGGCCTATCGTACCTTGATTGATATAGTCTTGGCAGTACAGTTTGTGTGCTTCAGCAAGGGACATCAGCATGTAACGACACTGCAACACGGTTTTCAGCTTCTGGCCTTTCTCGTCTTTACTCCGGATAATCACGCGGTCTTTCCTTCCTGGTGCTTGCCACGAAATCTCATCCTTGGTATAAAAGCTGGTGACTTTCGCTTTAGTGTCCTCGGACAGACCTCCCCTTGGTGATTGGATCTGTGGGGTTACGACTCGGATTCCAGCTTCTTTTGCCAGTGCAGCAGCAATCACCTTTCGCTTACGTGGAGAAGTCGGCAAGGTCGACCGTGCGCGTTTCACAGCCTTTCCCATCGCCTGAGGAGACTTATACGGCATCGGAAGATGGTAAGGGGCTTTAGGTTCTGTTTGGGTATTGTGTCTGGAACGTAGTTTCCGCACTCTGGCATTTTCGTTTGTCCTGTACAGATTCCACTCCGACAGAGTCATCTTCTCTTTGGCGGTACCACGTGCTCTGGCCTTCCTCTCCCTGTCTTTTTCGAGTACGAGTCTTCTTTTTTCCGGATCACTCTTTTCTCGCTGACGTTTTCTGGCCATCTTCTCTTTGTTGGTTAAAGTCATGTTCTGAAAATAATTTTAAAAGAACCTCCCATAAATTTCAATATTGTTTTATGTTGTTATATGTTACCAGAAACCCAAACCCATAACCAATGGTTATGGGTTTCTGATGTTACTAATATTCAAACATTCTAGAATTTTGGGGGTTGATAGACATGATAGAGTGGCATGGGGAACAGGTAGCAACAAGGTCCTATAAACCATGATAACAAATGTTCAAAAGGTTAGGTCTGAAACATGTGAAACATGGATCATTACAACCAGTTACTCAATGGCTCAGAGCAAAATTAAGAATACGGTTCCTCCAGCTTTATCATACATCTGGATTTTAGCAATATATATGAAACCGCATACAGGTACATGTATGTAGGCCACAGATTAGAGCTATATGACATACTGGTCTAAAGTTGCTGAGCCTCTGAATATACTCTTAAAGGTTATCGAAGGTTAAATAATAGACTTGATTTGAAGGTTACTCAAGAGATCCAAGGTCACCATTAGAAAGCTCATAAAATGACTTTATATATTGTTGTCAAATGCCCATGGACAATGAGCCTTAAACTATGACCATTTCCTGTGCATATTAAAATGAACTTTGAAATCCATGACCTTGAATTTTCAATATCACTCAAGGTCATATACAAAGGATGGCTAAACATGCTAAAGGGACAACATATGTTATACAATGCCTATTCCTATATGATATAAGCTTATTGGCTTGTTGGCCTGCTAGCTAAAAACAAGATAATGGCCATTTAGGGTATTGCAAGTTACATATCATTTTCAGGAAAATAGTATCTTGCGCAGGTAATAAATGTATATTTTTACTTATTTATTCTTATAGAATATATGTAGGACTATTATACTTTACCTTGTTTCTTCAGATGGCAAGGATGTCTGTGGATTTAGCAATGCAGCATGTGGTGCAAAACGATTCAAATTTTAAAACTGCATGTATGTCAACAGGAAGTTGAAAAAAAGAGACACCTGGTGAATGAAGTGGAAACTATTACCATGAATTTGGTGTCGGACGTACGGTGTCGGACGTACAGATATTACCTGTACTTACTCAGGTGTTGCATGAACTAGAAATTTCTTAATAACTGGCATATATATTGAGGATACCAAGTGTGCTTTGTACCTGATCAGTAATAGATATGAGACAGCAGAGAAAACTTGTATGTAGAAAGAAAGGTGTATTTCGGTGTCGGACGTACATATTCCATTGAATATGATATATCGTGGATAATGACATTATTTCTACTCAAACGGACAAAATAAAATTATTATGTTAAAATATAAGTCTTCTACTACAAATTAGTTGATCTAGACAAACCATTTAGTTATTAGTAATGTGTTGTATACAGTAATTCATCAGATGTCATTTTCACAATTTTTTTTTAGTGTAAAGTTCCGCTCGAGTTCATATATTTTATATGATCATAAATAATATTAAAATTAAAATGCAGCTGTTATTTCAAATATACAGGTGTTAGTAAAAAAAAAAATAATTTTTAAAAATTACAGTACTGGTTGATGTTTGCATGGAACTGCCCCAATAGTAAGTTTGACGAATTTGTAGTTTGACGAAACACCCAACAACCTTTGACATTAATGGAACATCAATATCGTGGCTGAAATTAGACAAGATACAAGAAGCTTTATTTAACGTCGGATTACATTTACAAATAACATTAGCTAATAAGCTATTTTTCCGACAAACCTATATTAATAATCAAAACATAAGAAAAAACAGCTAAGAAATAAAAGTTGGTTTAACCCATTCAACCCCAAGTAACTGACATGGACTGGTGCGTGATATTTTCAGACCAATAAATTAATAAGAAAATTACCAGTGGACCAGTTCATTTATCAAAATGGGTAATTTTATCTAAAAATAGTAATAATTATTACTGGCAAAAAAGTGCAGATCCTGATGAGACGGCTCGTCACGAGCCGGCTCATCTGGATCTACACTTTTCATAAGCCTATTTAGAGGCCTGTGGGGTTGAAAGGGTTAAACATGAATACAACACAGGACATAGCATAATTAAAACATGTTAAAGCGAGCACCTAAAAGACAAAAATAAAATTAATACATTGTGTTAATAGTTTTAACAATTTAAGGATAACATACAGCTTAAGATACAAGCAACTATATAATATAGATAAATCTTAAGAATTCAAATAGAAATACACTATTGATTGATACACTGTGTTGTAGTTGCTGATCTTGGCCCGTGGCCTAAAAACACTGACACTGTGGAACTCGTGATAGCGCCGTGGATGTGCATTCGCTTCAGGTGTGAAAGGTCTGGAGTTTGAGCCCATCTAGAGCCGTTACGATTGTGTCAGTAGGCAGACAGGCATTTAAATTCCACGTTGCCTCTTCTCTCCGTCGTGGCAATAAATTCTATCAGGAATGAGGTCTCGTGATTAATATAAGTTGTAAGAACTTGTTTTGCAATCGAGCTAAAATAAATTTGTATTAACTAAATTAGTCACAACGACACAAGTCCATCTAGTTGATTGACAATGTACATATTTTCATATCTCAAGTTGTTCATGGTCCATTGATCGATCATCAGATTTTGAATTGAAAGATCTCTGGTTCGATACATAGTACATTCTAGGCCGTGGAATTCACGCTAACTTTCTAAAGATCTTTCAATTATTTATTGGCGGATAAAACATGGTTGGAGTTCCGACGTAGTTAATTCCTACGCTCAGAATGACAAACAATTTTTTATTCAATTGTAAATTTTTTTTTTATTATAAATAACCCAAATACAAATATTATTTCAATTATAGCATTTTGACCAAAATATGTAAAACTCCCAAAAGCGTTGGTGTTATTTTTTAGAAGGCATAAATGACGTCACAAAACTACAAAATTGCTAGTAAATTTATGTCACCTTTGACATCACAAGTTTTATTGCAATTTTAAACCTGGTAAATTCCTTCTTTGCGTATACATACAAACAAAATTCCGAGTCATGTTAGAATAATGAATGAGGTAATTTCCTTTTTTGCAAGATAGTGTGTATAAAAACGGTTATATTAAAGACATATCCATTGTCCTGCAATGTTGGCATCCTTCTTGTTTCAGATTCCTTAGAAAACAGCCAACATGTCATTTCGAGGTGGAAGAGGAGCTGGCAGAGGAGGAGGAGGACCAAGGAAACCATTTTCTGTCTCGACAAAACTTTATATTGGAAATATCCCAGAGACATGTAGACGGGTGGAACTCCAGAAACTGTTTGAGAACTATGGCAAAGTTGTCGAGTGTGACATTGTGAAAAACTACGGATTTGTGGTATGCTATACAGCTTCATTTAGAATGTCATTTCTCCGTGGTGGAGTGGTTAAGGTCGCTGACTTGTTTACCACTGTAACCTATCATCACTGATGGTCACAGGTTCGAGCCCTGCTCAGACCATGTGTCATTTATATGAAAAAGTTGGCAGTTTCTTACAGAGGTTGGTGCACCCAAGTACTGGTTAACCGCTGGAGCCTGCCCAGGAATGGTGTTGTTAGGTAAACTGCCCGTCGGCGATATAGCCCAAAATGGTGCTGATGCAGGCGTAAAACCCGAAATATAACATAAACATAACATTTATTTGATGCTGATAAAAAAATTATGATTAAGCATAGCTGCTGTTTGGCTTTCTAGTATTTTCAATGTGTACATACATGTTTACTTTCACCATGTTGATGCCTGTAGTATTGTATTTCAGCATTATGAAGTGGAAGATGAAGCCAAACAAGCTTGTGAGGAATTGAACAACACAGAGTTTGAAGGATCAATTCTGTCTGTAGAGGTTAGCAGTGTTAATTATTGTCCAAGCCCCACTTGATGAAATTTGGTTGTTCCTGCTAATGATCACGGGCCAGTCTATTAGGAGCACATCAATCGTAATGTTACACCTGAGAACAAAGAGAATAGGACGGGGTTCAGTCTAGGTCAGAATTTTTGGGAGAAGTGAGAAAGCGCGCGATCGCGTCCTTAAATGGTGTTTTTTAATATACTTCTGCAAAATAGGGTTAAAATGCACAGTACAACCATTAAATACAACATTTGAATAGAAGGAGTGCTTTATAATGGGCCAGTGTATCTTACTAGACAAAATTTTGTTTGAAAATCGTAAAAACAAAAAAACACATTTTTGGGAGAAGTGGTTAACAAAAAACTGGGAGAAGTGGGGCCCCCCGAGAGCGAAGTCAGGGTCCCTAGGGCGAAGTGGGGCCCCCAGAGGGCGAAGTCAGGGTCCCTAGGGAGAAGTGGGGCCCCCAGAGGGCGAAGTCAGGGTCCCTAGGGAGAAGTGGGGCCCCCCGAGAGCGAAGTCAGGGTCCCTAGGGCGAAGTGGGGCCCCCAGAGGGCGAAGTCAGGGTCCCTAGGGAGAAGTGGTGCCCCCAGAGGGCGAAGTCAGGGTCCCTAGGGCGAAGTGGGGCCCCCAGAGGGCGAAGTCAGGGTCCCTAGGGAGAAGTGGGGCCCCCAGAGGGCGAAGTCAGGGTCCCTAGGGAGAAGTGGGGCCCCCAGAGGGCGAAGTCAGGGTCCCTAGGGAGAAGTGGGGCCCCCAGAGAGCGAAGTCAGGGTCCCTAGGGAGAAGTGGGGCCCCCAGAGGGCGAAGTCAGGGTCCCTAGGGAGAAGTGGGGCCCCCAGAGAGCGAAGTCAGGGTCCCTAGGGAGAAGTGGGGCCCCCAGAGAGCGAAGTCAGGGTCCTAGGGGAAGTGGGGCCCCCAGAGAGCGAAGTCAGGGTCCCTAGGGCGAAGTCAGGGTCCCTAGGGCGAAGCAGGGCCCCCAGAGAGCGAAGTCAGGGTCCTAGGGCGAAGTCAGGGCCCCAGAGAGCGAAGTCAGGCCCCAGAGAGCGAAGTCAGGGTCCCTAGGGCGAAGTCAGGGTCCCTAGGGGAAGTGGGGCCCCAGGAGCGAAGTCAGGGTCCCTAGGGCGAAGTCAGGGTCCCTAGGGAGAAGTGGGGCCCCAGAGAGCGAAGTCAGGGTCCCTAGGGCGAAGTCAGGGTCCCTAGGGAGAAGTGGGGCCCCAGAGAGCGAAGTCAGGGTCCCTAGGGCGAAGTCAGGGTCCCTAGGGAGAAGTGGGGCCCCCAGAGAGAGAAGTCAGGGTCCCTAGGGCGAAGTCAGGGTCCCTAGGGAGAAGTGGGGCCCCCAGAGAGCGAAGTCAGGGTCCCTAGGGAGAAGTGGGGCCCCCAGAGAGCGAAGTCAGGGTCCCTAGGGAGAAGTGGGGCCCCCAGAGAGCGAAGTCAGGGTCCCTAGGGCGACTATTTCGCCCACATCGCCCTCTAGAATGATCCCTGTAGGATAAGAAACAATACAGAGGAGAGGATTTTTAATATGGCTAACATTATATTATACCGAATGTTTGATTCTAGAAATAAAATATGTTTAAACTTTAAAATGTATAAAATAGAAATGTGAACACGTTTATGTTTGTTTGTTTTATAGTTATCTCACAGTCGAGTACGACAGAAGCCAGGTATGGGAGGTAAACAAGAATGCTACAGATGTGGAAAAGAGGGTCACTGGTTAGTGTTCATGTTCCTGATATGATGCATGTTGTTAGCATGTTCTTTTTTAAGCCTCAAATTGCTTTGTTGTTATCTTGCGTAGCTTCAAATAGATATTTCATAAACTTAATAAAGTAACAATATTAAATTATATGTAATTCCTCGCCGGGCAAGTCACATGGACACATTTTGCACGAATATGACATTTATTTTAATTTATTCAAAACAAGCTGACTACGGAATGTTGAAATATGTGCCTTTCTCCATGAAAACAAGTTCTTCCTGTATATATCCATATAATGTAAATATGCAGTCCGGCGTTTCATTATTTTTCGCTCCCCAAAATCGGAAAGTTGTCATTTTGATATATGAACTTTTGTGTATGTGTGTTTTACGTTCATTTATCATCACTACCAGTTGCCCCTATGAGCGACACCTGAAAAGATATTTTTAGATTTTTGAAGGAAAGTGCAATGATACAGACATACCAGACCCATTCCAGAGTCTCTGATTCTTTTACGTGCACGGTGTCAAGCAGTGACAAGAGACCTCTGTTTAAAGTCCCATCTGAAAGACTGTTTAACCCATTCAACCCCAAGTAACTGACATGGACTGGTGCATGCTATTTTTAGACCAATAAATTAATAAGAAAATTACATTTGAACCAGTTCATTTATCAAAATGGGTAATTTTATCTAAAAATAGTAATAATTATTACTGGCAAAAAAGTGCAGATCCTGATGAGACGGCTCGTTACGAGCCGGCTCATCTGGATCTACACTTTTCATAAGCCTATTTAGAGGCCTGTGGGGTTGAAAGGGTTAATATTATTAGGGTCAGACACGAGATCGAACCTGCAATCCCTGGGTTTGCTCTCCTAAGGTTGACTACTGACCCTATGACACGAACAACAACCTTTTGGTCCGCCTCCGTGGTCGAGTGGTTAAGGTCGCTGACTTGTATACCACTGTAACCTATCATCACTGATGGTCACGGGTTCGAGTCCCGCTCAGACCGTGTCTCATTTATATGAAAAAGTTGGCAGTTTCTTACGGAGGTTGGTGCACCCAAGTACTGGTTAACCGCTGGAGCCTGCCCAGGAAGGGTGTTGTTGGGTAAACTGCCCGCTGGCGATATAGCCCAAAATGGTGCTGATGCAGGCGTAAAACCTGTAATATAAAAAATATATATTTGAAGCATAGCAGCCGCTGTAGGAAGAGTATATCATGCCTTTAAACAATTTTTTTAATTAGCTGTGTAAAAATGTACTTACTGCTCGATCAAACTTCCAGTTGCTACTTCTACTACAATTTGTTTTATTTCCTTACAGGTCAAAGGACTGTCCAAAGGGACCGTAAGTACAACAGACACTTGTTCTCGCGTTCAATCTGAATCCTAAATCTAGCTATCTTACATTTGTTTAATGCTAATTTATTGCATTGATCATGATAATATTATAACATACAAAATATAGGTATCAAAAATATAGCATGATAATACAAATGGTTTGGGTCACATGTTCTATCAACATTAGAAAACGGCCCGCACCAAAGATATGTAACATAATTTATAACTAGTACATGCGAAAATACATTCCAGGGTCTTGGTGCCATGCTTTGTGGGATATGTAAAACGTTAATCTGATAATAGAAAAGTGTCTTGCTTGTATGAATAAAGTAGTCAACACACTAGTTGTGATTGATATGGTAGTATGAAAGAATATCAGGTACAGCGCTGAAGCTAATAGTTCACCTCGCCTCGTAGCATGTCCGGTACAGTGCTGAAGCTAATAGTATACTCGCCTTGTAGCATGTCCGGTACAGTGCTGAAGCTAATAGTTCACTTCGCCTCGTAGCATGTCCAGTACAGGTGTGGAGCTATTTAAGAAGTGTGTCCACGTCTCTTATATTTCATAATTCTGCTAGATCTCCTCATATTTTGGGAACATATCTCCTTTTTCCAAAAATATGTTAAATTTGAAATGTTGATTCTAGATACTGTCATATTGCATCTCCACTTGCTTTGTCAAAATTTTCTTGGGACGAAATGGGGGGATCCACCCTTCTCGCACTCTCCCACCGTTTGTCCACTCTGTAGCATAACATATATCATTATTTTCGCAATCAAGCTAAAATAAAATTGTATAAACTATTATTTTCATTTTAAATCTGTGGAGACACAATGTAATGGTGCATGTCCGGTACAAGACTGGAGCTATTAGTGGATCTGTCTGGGAGCATTACCATGATGTAACTGGAGACCAGTCAGTTAGCGGAGTTGTTCTTTCTCACTTTTAATAGGAGTTATAATGAGATGACCCGGAGCTTCACTATAATGAAGCTGCGTACACATTCAAATGAAGCTGTGTACACATTCAAATGAAGCTGTGTACACATTCAAATGAAGCTGCGTACACATTCAAATGAAGCTGTGTACACATTCAAATGAAGCTGCGTACACATTCAAATGAAGCTGTGTACACATTCAAATGAAGCTGCATACACATTCACTTAAAGGAACTGTTTGATGAACTGCATCTGTTTTGAGAATTATTGGAATTTTCCCCTTTTTGAACAGGAGTAGACCAAAGGGTTATTCAGACCGCTCAGATCCCTACGACTACTACAGGGACCGATACCCTCCCCCACCTCCACCAAGTCGTTACTCGCCCTACGCAGACCCATACGACAGAAGACCACCAATGCCGAGAGATCCTTACGCATATGCTAGAGAAAGGGATCCGTATGCAAGGCCACCTCCAGAATACTACGGCAGACGGTTAGTTCAGTTGGTTAATATTGTGGTCAGTGATACAGTTACACATATCCTACAGTCAACATTATTGCCATATTCACACATATCCTACAGTCAACATTATTGCCATATTCACACATATCCTACAGTCAACATTATTGCCATATTCACACATATCCTACAGTCAACATTATTGCCATATTCACACATATCCTACAGTCAACATTATTGCCATATTCACTCTGTGACCAAATCGTGTGTTCTACCAGCAGTTTTGAAAGCTTTTAGGCTTATCGTGTCGGTTAGTCCATCAAATGATCTCTACCATTTCTGTAGTTGCAATGACTTTGTAACCTGTGAAATGATTTGATCGATGCCTCGTACAAATGGTACATTCAGTGAGACAACATGTAGCCTCCAACTCGCATCTCAAGATTGCTTTGGGTGGTTCTTCACACATGTGTTAAATATTAGCCATAGCTAGACTGTATCAAACGCAGTTTTCACCTTAGAAGTTTCAAACTGTCAAAGAGATTAGTTTGCACAATCTAATTTTTGAACAATCCTTTCACTTCAAGAGAAAAAAATGAAGAATTTCTTTTTTAAAAATTAGTCTGTTTACAATTGTATTTTCGTGGTGCAAATGAAGACTGTGCTATATTTTTCAGCAAATTAAATGATCTTAAAATGTTAACCACAATGAAATCTATAGCTTTTGAATTTTTCAGGGACCCATATGCAGCATATGATGCAGCACCAAGAAGAGCAGCAGCGTAAGTGATGATTTAGCTATCCAGATGGCTTGCGGAAGGTCGGTGGTTCTACCCGGGTGCTTGTCTGTGCATTAAATACTGCTCGGATGGGGGCCTTCCTCCATCAGTAATAGCTGATGTTGCCATATAACTTGAGGTGTTGGTGCGAATTTAAGCCCCAAAACAAAAGTGATGTTTGAACACCTTTACCACATGTAGGCGTATCTTCATGCCATATCCAATACCGCATACATTAACAATGTAGACCAATAGTCATAATATAGGCCATGATCCCTAGTCCCAGTAATATCTACAGAGGTGGGGTAGATATGCCGACTGGTGGCCGAGTGGTTACTAGCTGTAGGCTTCTAATCACTAACTGGGATGTCGAATTCTTTCATGTGAGGGAGCTATCCAACTGGTTTTCAGACGGTCGGTGGTTCTACCTGGTTGTCCGTCAGTGCCTGCAATACTACTCGGAAGGCAACCTGGGTCTTCCTCCACCAATAATAGCATATGACCTAAGCTGTTGGTGTGACTTTAAACACCAAAAACAAACAAACAAGATATGCCTACTGAAGAGTAGTTAAATCGTTGCAGTATGTATAGAGTTATAGTGGTATAGTAAACTAAATCTCTATGTAGGAGAGTTAACCCTTTCTTTCATAGGGATTTAGGTTAATATACTATTATATCTCCATACTAACGACAGCCATTTCCCATATCTATCCCACCTCCATAGATATTACTGGAACTACATGAGATTCTGGCCTTTTGAACATTGGTATGGCTACTACATTGTCAATGTATGTCGTATTGGTAATGGAGTGAAGAGGTGCTTCTGTGAGGGAAAGGGATAAAGGAAAAACATTTGTATGAATTGTAGGACTTTCCCAAATATGGTCTAGTATCTGTGTATTAACCCTTTCAACACCAAGTAACTCACATGGACTGGTCCATGATATTCATAAACCAATAAATGAATCAGAAAATCACATTTGGACAAGTTCATTTATCAAAATGGGTAATTATGTCTAAAAATAGTCATATCACTGGCAAAAAGTGCAGATCCTGATGAGACGGCTCGTCACGAGCCGGCTCATCTGGATCTACACTTTTTGTAAGCCTATTTAGAGGTCTGCGGTGTTGAAAGGGTTAACCTCTACCAATCTGTTGACCTGTCACAGGATACATAAGTCGCGTGAACTAAATATAGCATATAGGCATTGTGACTTCATTAATTATTAGTTCATTAAGCGAAATTTAGACGTTAGTTCATTAACTCTTTCAACACCAAGTAACTGACATGGACTGGTCCATGATATTCTTAGACCAATAAATGAATAAGAAAATTATGTTCGGACCAGTTCATTTATCAAGATGGGTAATTTTGTCTAAAATTAGTAATACTACTTGCAAAAGGTGCAGATCCTGATGAGACGGCTCGTCACATCTGGATCTACACTTTTTGTAAGCCTATATAGAGGTCTGTGGTGTTGAAAGGGTTAATCTAAAATTGTAACATTGACCCTGTGAATTGTCATCATTTATTTTCAGAGATCCATACCTCGATGACTATTACCGACGACCAAGTTCAAGGTAAGAGCGTGTTCTCTGGTGCTCGGCTTATATATTGATAAGTAAAATGTGTTATTCTAAGATTAGGCCAGATCTCTGTATTATTTTTTCGGAAATATGACTTGGAATGGAATATCTTTTATGATCGCTTACAAGCTATTTCTAGAACGAAAATTGTGAAACGAAACCATTACGCGTTCCGAGATATCTTTGTTTTATGCAATGTGCTTTGCAGATCCTATATTCGAAAACGTTGTAATTATCTTTGAATGTAGCAACATGTGTTTTAATCCATATCAACACTATGTAATCGATAATTTAATTTTCTAACAGCTATATGCCGCTGCCTCCGGGTACGTCAGGCGCCCATTTGTCACCACCTCGGACCCGCGTAGCTCCTTATTAAACCGGGGCTCAGAAGTCGGACGCGAAGATGATAGACGTTCAACACACATCTTAAACTTGATGTATCGTGAAAATGGAAGTGAACGGAAATCGGAAGACTTAAGTCTTACTCGTGAAAACGAAGAACGATGACATTTGGGTGTTCACGTGTTTTTTATACATTATCATCGTGGTTATTTGTTTCATAGCTTTAAGAACAATCCTACGTGGAAATCTAATATTTATACTTAATATTTTACGGGAATATTAATGTTTAAAAGATTCATTGGACAGATCGGCAGGCATTTATGTCGCTTTTCTCTTATAGTTTCTGATACGGTCTTACCAATTATTAGTAATTCTTGTACATGTAATCGTGTTGTGTAATAAATAAAAGAGATTATTCGTGAAGAAACATGTCTGTTTACGGTAATTCGTTTTCTAAATGCATTGAACTCGCATATAGTTCACACATGACAACTTAGTGGCTATTTGGGTGCAGCTCATGTATTTATTGCACATAGAATGGTGCTGCCACAATCGGAAGATACTTTAAGATACAACCATTCAGTTTGGGCAGAAACATGCATATGTTCTGACTGTTCGGTAGATATGCTTTCTAATTTGCTTTGCGCCATTATTTGATATGACTGATGATTTTTAACATCTACTGTAATTTCCAAGAAATGATAATTTTCATGTCAATTGATATATACACTATTATTTGTCGTACATAAATACACTATAATGTGTTGTATATAAGTTAAAGTTACACTATTATTTGTAGTACATAAATACACTATAATGTGTTGTACATATGTACACTATAATGTGTTGTATATAAGTTAAAGTTACACTATTATTTGTAGTACATAAATACACTATAATGTGTTGTACATATGTACACTATAATGTGTTGTATATAAGTTAAAGTTACACTATTATTTGTCGTACATAAATACACTATAATGTGTTGTACATATGTACACTATAATGTGTTGTATATAAGTTAAAGTTACACTATGCATCTGTTATAAATGACTGTTTGTAGTCGACTCATTGGGAACATGTTCAAAACTCAATTTATACTGTTGTAATTGTGTTTCTCGGCGGGGGGGGGGGTGCATTAACATTTTTTATATACAACAAAGCGGGTTACGTCCCAGACTATTTATTTTTGTGAAAATGTAGCTCGTATTAAAGAAATTTGGGGAGAGTCCATGGGGATTGTACGCATGTATTAATGTTGTATCCATTTAGGCTTCAGAAATGAATCAATCTTGTGGCATAAATCATGTGTAACAATAGTGTAGTAATGTAGTAAGAGTGTATCAGCGGTACGTGAAGAAGTTAAGAATTTCGTCGGAGAGGGAATTAACGAAGATAAAACCAGAAGACGCTTTTATGCCTATCGGTAAGCGGATATGTTATTAGATGCGGAATCGTGAGGCATTCGCGACGGTCTTGTCGTCGATGTGACTCGTGTGCGTCGAGCGTGGTACTATGCTACAGTTTGTTTAGTAGATTTAGATTGATTTTCTTTGGTAAACGTAATGATTTAAATCCACTTTCATTTTCAAATTTTAAATCTAATAAAACATGATTGAACTGGCATAGCAACACCTGAAGTTCTGAACGGTGAACGGTTGCAACTATTGTAATTGGAAAGCTTCATAAACTGGTAAAACTGCCCTGCACATGGTCCATTACAATAACTGTCAAACCTGTGTTATTGGTCACCTCCATTAAATAACAAACCTGTATTAAGCAGCCAGTTTCCAGACTCCCAATATGTACCTGTGTTAGTGGTCACCTCCATTAAGTAACAAACCTGTATTAAGCAGCCAGTTTCCAGACTCCCAATATGTACCTGTGTTAGTGGTCACCTCCATTAAGTAACAAACCTGTATTAAGCAGCCAGTTTCCAGACTCCCAATATGTACCTGTGTTAGTGGTCACCTCCATTAGACAACCTGTATTAAGCAGCCAGTTTCCAGACTCCCAATATGTACCTGTGTTAGTGGTCACCTCCATTAAGTACAACCTGTATTAAGCAGCCAGTTTCCAGACTCCCAATATGTACCTGTGTTAGTGGTCACCTCCATTAAGACAACCTGTATTAAGCAGCCAGTTTCCAGACTCCAAGTACTGTGTTAGTGGTCACCTCCATTAAGTAACAAACCTGTAACAAGCAGCCAGTTTCCAGACTCCCAATATGTACCTGTGTTAGTGGTCACCTCCATTAAATAACAAATCTGTATTAAGCAGCCAGTTTCCAGACTCCCAATATGTACCTGTGTTAGTGGTCACCTCCGTTAAATAACAAACCTGTATTAAGCAGCCAGTTTCCAGACTCCCAATATGTGCCTGTGTTATTGGTCACCTCCATTAAGCAGCCAACCTGTATTAAGCAGCCAGTTTCCAGACTCCCAATATGTTGTTTTATGATACATTTGACCTCTATTAATTGGCCACCTGTGCTAATCACCCACTGTGATTCCCTTGGCTTGCAGCTTATTACAGGTTTGACTGTACATTCTTATATCGTATGCTTTGCTATTTTCTGATATAATCAGCAGATCAACTATATATAGTCCACCCTGTCCTGATGACCATCACTCAATGTAATGACTCTTAATTCTTTGCTTGCTAGCAGTAAATAACTGGCAAATACATCCTAGAATTTCATTAGAATTGTAGTAACTGCACATGTAGTAACTACACAAGTCCGCCTCTGTGGTCGAGTGGTTACGGTCGCTGACTTGTATACCACTGTAACCTATCATCACTGATGGTCACGGGTTCGAGCCCCGCTCAGACCGTGTCTCATTTATATGAAAAAGTTGGCAGTTTCTTACAGAGGTTGGTGCACCCAAGTACTGGTTAACCGCTGGAGCCTGCCTAGGAAAGGTGTTGTTAGGTAAACTGCCCGCCGGCGATATAGCCCAAAATGGTGCTGATGCAGGCGTAAAACCTGAAATATTGCACGCTATATTTGCCGAGTTTTCAGTTACAAATGAACAAACCACATTACTGAAATGTCTGTCTGCTATAATTATTTAACTATTTATAGCCTTTATTTTAGCCAGTAGGCAGAGTTAATGAGCACCATTTTGATCGAGCTATCATCATTTTACGCTTTTACAGGGGGGGGGTAACCCATTAATAATAACCACTCTACCATTACTGTGGTTGATCGTTAATGTGTTTCACTAAAGTTATCATACTGTTTGAACTGGCGTTCAAATTATTTAACAAATGCTATCTATATAGAATTGACGTGGAAACTGAAAGTTTGATTACAGAGGAAATATTTTCCCCATGTGGTTTTTGTACTTTTACATTCACTACTTTCTTTGTAAATCGATGTCTAAAATTGAAAGTGAACATTCCTTTATTCATTGTCATTCATAAGTAAGTGTAAATCCGAATAGTTAACATGTCTAGTTACACATGTAGAGTGCGGTTCTTCACACATGTAGAGAGTGGTACTTCACACATGTAGAGAGTGGTACTTCACACATGTAGAGAGTGGTACTTCACACATGTAGAGTGCGGTACTTCACACATGTAGAGAGTGGTACTTCACACATGTAGAGAGTGGTACTTCACACATGTAGAGAGTGGTACTTCACACATGTAGAGAGTGGTACTTCACACATGTAGAGTGCGGTACTTCACACATGTAGAGAGTGGTACTTCACACATGTAGAGAGTGGTACTTCACACATGTAGAGAGTGGTACTTCACACATGTAGAGAGTGGTACTTCACACATGTAGAGGGTACTTCACACATGTAGAGAGTGGTACTTCACACATGTAGAGTGCGGTACTTCACACATGTAGAGAGTGGTACTTCACACATGTAGAGAGTGGTACTTCACACATGTAGAGAGTGGTACTTCACACATGTAGAGAGTGGTATTTCACACATGTAGAGTGCGGTACTTCACACATGTAGAGTGCGGTACTTCACACATGTAGAGTGCGGTACTTCACACATGTAGAGAGCAGTACTTCACACATGTAGAGTGCGGTACTTCACACATGTAGAGAGTGGTACTTCACACATGTAGAGAGTGGTACTTCACACATGTAGAGTGCGGTACTTCACACATGCAGAGTGCTGAGAGTCTGTCCAAACCAAATCCCTGTGATTAAAAGGTTATGATGTACTTGGTTGGTTGCGTATGGAAATATTTTACAGATGAAAAGCCAATTTTCTAGTTGCTTGTTTCCATGTAGCTGCTGTTGGTCTGGGACAATTAATCAGTAATCCGTGTATTCTAGACAAAAATGATTTGAGCGATAAAAAATATTGTGGTTAAAACATGTAAAGTTTGCTTTGCACAGGTGAATTTGGCAGGATCCCGATAAGAGTTACTGGCTAACGATCAGAGTTACTGGCTAACGATCAGAGTTACGGGCGAGGATTGAGCAAGTGGCGCCACCTACGATGGCATCAGCAGATTGCTGGTAAATCATTCTGTCTGTAAAATTTGTTTGCACTTTTAGATGAAACTCTTGTTAGATAAAGAGGAAGTTGCACGATAAGTCGAGTCCGCCTCCGTGGTTAAGGTAGTTAAAGAGGGTGTTGCACGATAAGTCGAGTCGGCCTCCGTGGTTAAGGTAGTTAAAGAGGGTGTTGCACGATAAGTCGAGTCTGCCTCCGTGGTCAAAGAGGAAGTTGCACGATAAGTCGAGTCCGCCTCCGTGGTCGAGTGGTTAAGGTAGTAAAGAGGAAGTTGCACGATGAGTCGAGTCCGCCTCCGTGGTTAAGGTAGTTAAAGAGGAAGTTGCACGATAAGTCGAGTCCGCCTCCGTGGTTACGGTCGCTGACTTGTATACCACTGTAACCTATCATCACTGATGGTCACGGGTCGAGCCCCGCTCAGGCCGTGTCTCATTTATATGAAAAAGTTGGCAGTTTCTTACGAAGGTTGGTGCACCCAAGTACTTGTTAAGTAAACTGCCCACCGGCGATATAGCCCAAAGTGGTGTTGATGCAGGCGTAAACCCTGAAATATAACATAACGATAAGTCGATGATATGTTTATGATATGTAGCGTCGGTGTCTAGTTAAATATCTACAATTGTTAGCTGATCCACAATGTTTGTATATATTGACGAGCTCTACTTTGTGGTGGGCATGATCTAACCCTTTGCACGCTAGCGGCAGATAAAATCACTTGCAAACAGCATAGAGCCAGATCAGAGAACATGCCGTCAGGCTCTGCCATTTGCTATTCGAATAGTGGAGCTAAAACAATTTTGCTGAATAGGAACAACATAGATCCTGATCAGATGGTGCATTACGCCACGGCTGATTTGGATCTTTGTTGTTTGCAAAAGTGATTTTCATTCGTATACTGTGTATAATAAATATCGTAGGACAAGCAAAGGTTTTTCATGTAAATAATGTGTGAATGAATCTTATTTTCCAGAACTGGAATGTGTACTGGGACAATTAACTAGAGTCTATTGATGCACAGGTACTGGGAGATTGCTATAGATCCAGCATGCCACAACTGTTCAAACTGATATATGAATATTTTCGTTGTAAATGAATTCCTACATTTTCATTTAAAATGTTTCCAAAATTATCACAAACAAATTTTACACAATAAAATGGAGGTTGATTGTAGTTTCGTGACGTCATTTACGCACTACTCTAAAAGATGACACCAACTATTTTTGCGCTGTATATATATTTTGGGCATGTTAGAATCGAAACAATATTTGCGTTATTGTGTTTGCGAATAAAACGTGGTTAGTCGTTCTGCGAGCTGGAATTACCCACTCGACTGTGTGGTTAGTTCCTATGCGTCAGAATTCCAAATCATGGTTTAACAGAAACAAACAACAGAAAGACGAATATTATTTCTTAATTGGTCGAGTGGTTAAGGTCGCTGACTTGTATACCACTGTAATCTATCATCACTGATGGTCACGGGTTCGAGCCCCGCTCCGGCCGTGTCTCATTTATATGAAAAAGTTGGCAGTTTCTTACGTAGGTTGGTGCATCCAAGTACTGGTTAACCGCTGGAGCCTGCCCAGGAAAGGTGTTGTTAGGTAAACTGCCCGCCGGCGATATAGCCCAAAATGGTGCTGATGCAGGCGTAAAACCCGAAATATAAATTTCTTAATTGAATTTGACGTACCTAGTAGTTATCAACAAAATGTGCCAACTAACTGAGCTTTTCAACTGTGGTGAGACAGCCAGTGCCTCTTGTGTTCAAATAGAGTCCGACATGTAACATGTTTCAAAACATCTTCCTGAAATGTGCACACCACTTTCCATGTCTATCCGTAATACATTCTTGTTGTTTATTAATATGCAGGTTGCCGATGCAAGCACGCTTGTCAGGATTAATACACAGGTTGCCGAAGCAAACACACTTGTTGGGATTGCGTGATTAATATACGGGTAGCCGAAGCAAGCACACTTGGAGGAAACTGGCTTCAAGACCGCATTTAATTGTTACTAGTTATTGAATAAATCTAGTTGAGCAACCTTTCTCATTTGTAATTGACCTTTCTGCAAACGCTACTTAGGCACGCCCCCATAGTTACAGGTGCTCGCTGTAACTACGCGAGACAAGCTATCTAACAAAATGGCGTCTTAACGCAGACCTGCATCGAGTTAATCTAGATAAAATTCCGTGGAATTTCTCAGTTTTATTTTACCCAGATATTAATATTATTAGCTATTTAGGTAATTAGACACAATTATGAATGGGACTATGTAGCCGTGTGTTTGCCATACCAGGAGTGATTATCTATCTAGGTTTCAGGCCACTAATCAAGATTAATTAAAGTGAATGGGGGAGAATAAATAAATCATTGACCGTCATTAAAATAATATATTTATTGTACATCAAAGCATTAAATTATTTACAATGACATAAAATTACATAAAAAGGTACATAGATTAATACAATGACAATGAAATGTACAGTGTGTATCTATTTTTTTATTGTATTTGTATTGTATAATCAGCAAAAAACGCATGGACATATAGACGCCATGGTTGTAATGAAATTGATGTGAAGAGCATGATATTTATACATGATGTAAGGGCTTGGACATAAGGCACGGCTCAGCTCTAAAGCTGATAAAACACGGGCATACAAGCCAGCATCACAAATGTTTGAGCCGACCAATCAAGGTGTGAAAAATAATATATTCTCCAGTATTTGATTAATTTGTCAACAGCCCATCTCATAATTGGCGTAGGCGTGATAATATACTATTAGACGAATCAACCACAATGTTTCACTCTATATTGCCTTGTATACGAAGAAGTAGTTATACGAAACCACTGACACCCGAACAACCACATCGTGTCAACTTTGACATTAAAAGACATGAAATATGCCACCGTCTTGAGAGACTCGACCCTATGCCTCCTAGAAGACTCGAACATTAGGCCCAAAAACTGAACACCAGTACGTTCACTGAGCTAATATGGGAATCCCACAGCTCTGCACATGCATGGGTACTATTACTTCTATCTGATCCCTAGTCCACCATCCACGACAATATGTATGAACCACATGTATAATTTTAATCACCATTATACTCACATATCTCTTGTGAACAGTAGATCTATAAATGCAGAATATATTGTTTCGAAATATTTTATTATGCATAAATAAATTAATTTCAACTTACTTGTGTGCAAATATATATGTTTGCATTAATTTTGGATGTATTCAGCTTGTCGTCCACACAACTTAATCCACCTTAGACATTTTTCAAGATTTGTCTTGGGTTTGGAAATGGCACGAATTAAACGTCACCTATTAATCGATCTGGATATCTACTATCACTGGCACACAGCATACATTAATAAAACAGCCCGTAACTACCATTGTCAATGACAGACAGCATTAATTAATTTGTAATTATTTTTCAAAAAATAATTTCAGATCACGATCACTCGTTATCAGATTTGATTAAAATTTTACTAAATAACTCGTTTGTCTGACAGAACGATAAAACAATGACTCGGTGTAGTAATCAATACTATAATTGTGTGCACACATTTTATAATTGACCAATTATTAGCACAATCAGTGCTAAATTCCGATGTGCAACACTTTGATCTTGACAGTAGGCCTCTAACGGGATATTATGTGGCGGTCTCTGTGATGTACCAGTAAGTTGTTGATTACTTCCAATAAACAGTGTGACACGCTTAAATTTGATTGCTGTGTTTGCGATAAAAGAATGACTATATGGGGTCAGTCGGTGTTTTTATAGATGCATTGTTTTTAAAACAGATGTCTGGCATTTTGTGGTTCATATACACACTTTTAGATTTGTCCAAGGATTTTGAAATGGGTTGAATTTAACGTCGATCACCAGGATATCGACTAATTTTGTACTATAACTAACCCACACACCAAAGCTACACATTTTCAACATCATTAAAACAATTTAAAACCCGTATTTTCGATCAAATTCACGCCTTTTCAAATGTGTCTACTCGTTACTAGTTTGTCTAATATGCATTGTTTGTCTAACAAGATGGCGGCGATAAACCGTTGCCGGGGGTGTGCGCGAATGGTGTGATGCGATTGGCTAACGCCAGCTGTCAATCAAAATCGGCAGAAAGGTCAATTGTATGCTGAATATCATAGTTGTCATGGTAATGTTGTAATAGGCAGGTTATGTGTCCCAGGTAAACCATGACACCACATTCCAATTGCATGTTATACAGTCTTATTTCTATTGGATTATGTTCAATAGAGTTTCAAAATTATGGTCGGTCACTTCACAAGTTTGAACAGAATTAAGAGTGACCTTAATGGTTGCAATTTTTTTTTTTACACCAGGCTTTCGTCAATACACAACTTTTTTATGCCCCGAAAGGGAGGCATATAGTTTTCGCACTGTCCGTCTGAGCCAATATTTCTAGTATTTGCAGCTTCTTCATCTATGGCTATAAGCCATCGTGGCGATGGATTACATCAGGAATGAGGTCTCGAGAGTGATTAATATAAGTTGAAATAACTTGTTTCGCAATCGAGCTAAAATAAATTTGTATAAACTAACACATATTGTGATATTTCTTGGTTTAAATACATATTTAGCTTGCATATATTCAAATCAAAGTTGCAAGGATTTAATACAATTTACTTTTGTTGCAGAATAAAAGTTTTATTCCAGTTCAAAACAGGAAATTTGACTGCAGAGTGTTCCGACATTTAAGCCAAACATTTAAATTGATAGTTTTTCAACAATGTACATTAAAAATGTTTAAAAGTTTGGATTTCTTTTTACTGTCAGAAACAGTTTTGGTCGACACTGGTTTTATAATGAATGCAATTACATGATTCTGATGCTAATGGCTGGTATTAATTAAACCAAATCCACTTGAAATTGTTTTCAAAACCCAGTTGCTCCAAGCATTCATTCATGTGAATATGAGCGATATGTTTTACACCTTGTACATACATATGTTCCATTAATGATTTATGTCCAACCCTTTTTATGGACCTAGGCACGTTTTCCTGGCTAGACGGGCTTTGCCAAGCTATCTAGTACTAAGATATTTGTGCGAGGTGCCATGCCCAGTGACACTACATACATGCCGTGACCAGAGTATCAGTCCCAGATCCAATGCAAAATCCGCTGCTCTACTGGATGCCACACTCCCGACTCGGTCTGACTACAATATGTGGTTCATCTGCTGACAAACCCCAAATATGGATGGCTAGGATTGATCAATAGTGAACTGACACGTAGACACTAATGCACCCAATGGTTCACAAGTAATGAGCAGATTTGAGAACATTGGCTGTTGATATGTTATGTTGTATTTCGGGTTTTACGCCTGCATCAGCACCATTTCGGGCTATATCGCCGGCGGGCAGTTTACTTAACAACACATTTCCTGGGCGCTCCAGCGGTTAACCAGTACTTGGGTGCACCAACCTCCGTAAGAAACTGCCAACTTTTTCATATAAATCAGACACAGCCTGAGCGGGGCTCAAACCCGTGACCATCAGTGATGATAGGTTACAGTGGTATACAAGTGAGCATCATTGACCACGGAGGCGGACTACGTAGACACTAATGCACCCAATGGTTCACAAGTAATGAGCAGATTTGAGAACATTGGCTGTTGAACCCAAAATCAAGTTGGTTCATCTGACCTGTGATGAACCAACATCTCCACAATTCGAAGACTTGTTGATACAATGTGCCATGGTGGCAATATTGGGCAAAATAAATTGTCAATAAATAAGAGTTAAAGACATAGGGGATATTTGTGTTTATTGATAGGATTTTATTTCATCTAGTGATCACTGTAATATGTATTTCCACTTCTGTTAGTGTGAACGTCCGTAATAAGAAATAGTTCCGGTATAATTTTCACGTTTCGGTTTGCTGACAAAATTAAAAACTAGACAACTAATTCATTAGAATATATTAATTTATAATTAACTGTTCATGCTGCAACCAGTGGCAGAGAAAATGCCATATTTCACTGAGAAAACTCAAATTCATTGGAAGGCATAAAAGAAATACGAGTATGGTCCGGTATTTATTTTCTAGTTTTTAACATTTTATTGTCCAAACTGCAAAAATCACTGCTATGATCCATATTCCAAAAACTCAAGTTTACTAATGTAACAAAGTTCATTCATAAGGTATCTGGTCTTGTGGTTGGTGGCTTTAAATGGTCTGGGAATTGTTCAATGTGATGCTGAAATGATAAACACACAAATATTGATGAATATTCTTTCAATTGTACTGGCTATACAAATATTAATGAATATTCTTTCAATTGTACTGGCTATACAAATATTAATGTATATTTCAATTGTACTGGCTATACAAATATTAATGTATATTCTTTCAATTGTACTGGCTATACAAATATTAATGTATATTCTTTCAATTGTACTGGCTATACAAATAATATGCATTGGTAATGTGGTAACAACTGAGGCACCAGGTGTGTGGGGGTCATACTATACCCATGTAATGTGGTAACAACTGAGGCACCAGATGTGTTTGGGGTCATACTATACCCATGTAATGTGGTAACGACTGTAGCACCAGATGTGTTGGGGGTCATACTATACACATGTAATGTGGTAACGACTGTAGCACCAGATGTGTTGGGGGGTCATACTATACCCATGTAATGTGGTAACGACTGTAGCATCAGATGTGTTGGGGGTCATACTATACCCATGTAATGTGTTAACAACTGTAGCACCAGATGTGTTGGGGGTCATACTATACCCATGTAATGTGGTAACAACTGTAGCACCAGATGTGTTTGGGGTCATACTATACCCATGTAATGTGGTAACAACTGAGGCACCAGATGTGTTGGGGGTCATGCTATACCCATGTAATGTGGTAACAACTGAGGCACCAGATGTGTTGGGGGTCATGCTATACCCATGTAATGTGGTAACAACTGAGGCACCAGATGTGTTATGGCCATACTATACACATGTAATGTGGTAACAACTGAGGCACCAGATGTGTTATGGCCATACTATACACATGTAATGTGGTAACAACTGAGGCACCAGATGTGTTATGGCCATACTATACACATGTAATGTGGTAACAACTGAGGCACCAGATGTGTTATGGCCATACTATACACATGTAATGTGGTAACAACTGAGGCACCAGATGTGTTATGGCCATACTATACACATGTAATGTGGTAACAACTGAGGCACCAGATGTGTTATGGCCATACTATACACATGTAATGTGGTAACAACTGAGGCACCAGATGTGTTATGGCCATACTATACACATGTAATGTGGTAACAACTGAGGCACCAGATGTGTTATGGCCATACTATACACATGTAATGTGGTAACAACTGAGGCACCAGATGTGTTATGGCCATACTATACACATGTAATGTGGTAACAACTGAGGCACCAGATGTGTTATGGCCATACTATACCCATGTAATGTGGTAGCAACTGAGGCACCAGATGTGTTATGGCCATACTATACACATGTAATGTGGTAACAACTGAGGCACCAGATGTGTTGTGGGCATACTATACCCATGTAATGTGGTAACGACTGTAGCACCAGATGTGTTGGGGGTCATACTATACCCATGTAATGTGGTAACAACTGAGGCACCAGATGTGTTTGGGGTCATACTATACCCATGTAATGTGGTAACAACTGTAGCACCAGATGTGTGGTGGTCATACTATACCCATGTAATGTGGTAACAACTGTAGCACCTGATGTGTTGGGGGTCATACTATACCCATGTAATGTGGTAACGACTGTAGCACCAGGTGTGTTGGGGGTCAAGCTATACCAATGTAATGTGGTAACAACTGTAGCACCAGATGTGTGGGGGTCATACTATACCCATGTAATGTGGTAACAACTGAGGCACCAGATGTGTTTGGGGTCATACTATACCCATGTAATGTGGTAACAACTGTAGCACCAGATGTGTTTGGGGTCATACTATACCCATGTAATGTGGTAACAACTGAGGCACCATATGTGTTTGGGGTCATACTATACCCATGTAATGTGGTAGCAACTGAGGCACCATATGTGTTATGGCCATACTATACACATGAATGTGGTAACTGTAGCACCAGATGTGTTGGGGTCATACTATACCCATGTAAAGTGGTAACAACTGTAGCACCAGATGTGTTTGGGGTCATACTATACCCATGTAATGTGGTAACAACTGAGGCACCAGATGTGTTTGGGGTCATACTATACCCATGTAATGTGGTAACAACTGTAGCACCAGATGTGTGGGGGTCATACTATACCCATGTAATGTGGTAACAACTGTAGCACCTGATGTGTTGGGGGTCATACTATACCCATGTAATGTGGTAACGACTGTAGCACCAGGTGTGTTGGGGGTCAAGCTATACCCATGTAATGTGGTAACAACTGTAGCACCAGATGTGTGGGGGTCATACTATACCCATGTAATGTGGTAACAACTGTAGCACCAGATGTGTTTGGGGTCATACTATACCCATGTAATGTGGTAACAACTGTAGCACCAGATGTGTTTGGGGGTAATATTATACCCATGTAATGTGGTAACGACTGTAGCACCAGATGTGTTTGGGGTCATACTATACCCATGTAATGTGGTAACAACTGAGGCACCAGATGTGTGCGGGGGTCATGCTATACCCATGTAATGTGGTAACAACTGAGGCACCATATGTGTTTGGGGTCATACTATACCCATGTAATGTGGTAACAACTGTAGCACCAGATGTGTTTGGGGTCATACTATACCCATGTAATGTGGTAACAACTGAGGCACCAGATGTGTTTGGGGTCATACTATACCCATGTAATGTGGTAACAACTGAGGCACCAGATGTGTTTGGGGTCATACTATACCCATGTAATGTGGTAACAACTGTAGCACCAGATGTGTGGGGGTCATACTATACCCATGTAATGTGGTAACAACTGTAGCACCTGATGTGTTGGGGGTCATACTATACCCATGTAATGTGGTAACGACTGTAGCACCAGGTGTGTTGTGGGTCAAGCTATACACATGTAATGTGGTAACAACTGTAGCACCAGATGTGTTTGGGGTCATACTATACCCATGTAATGTGGTAACAACTGAGGCACCAGATGTGTTGGGAGTCATACTATACCCATGTAATGTGGTAACAACTGAGGCACCAGATGTGTGGGGGGGTCATGCTATACCCATGTAATGTGGTAACAACTAGCACCAGATGTGTTGGGAGTCATACTATACCCATGTAATGTGGTAATCGTATACTTTACCCGTGTAACTTTCATGGCAATGCCCTCCGGTAGGTTTCTCTGTGCATATTCAAGAAACGTTTCTGCTGTCGATCCAGTCAATTTGGAAAACTGAAACAGTTTAATGAAATTCTGTAATTTCAATGTTTCGATAACTCGCATTTTTTTTATTGGAAAACAACATTACGCAGGAATTTATTTAAGATGTGTGATATTGGATTTATGTAATGATGACAAGATGGTTTTGGGGGATTAAAGCCGCACCAACAGCTTAGGTTATACAGTGACTCTCCAGCTATTATTGGTGGAGGAAGATGCCTCTCCGAGCAGTGTTTCAGACACGGACGGGCAAACCGTGTAGAATCTTTGATTCGAACCTGTAGTGGTGAAGGGCAAACATTTGTCATAGACCGTAACCACTTGGCTATTACCATGTGAAGAATCAATCGAGCAGAACCAGAAGTCGATATGCACAACCAGGCCTGATACTGATCACTCCTGTGTAGTTATGAACAAATCCGGCCAGGGTTTTAGACGATCTTGTGACTGCATCGTTATTTTTAATGTTCAAAGGGCCATAACTTCATAAAGAAATAGGCCAAATGGAGTGCGAAGACGGCATGCACAACTAGGCTCAATAGTGGGTTCTATATTTAATAATTGTACCCGATCATTAGTGTCTGCACATTCCGTGTTTTTGTTGGTCCAGTAACTTGAGCATATAATCTGCTGGCCACAAGTCAATAAATAAAATGTGGTAATTACATAAATCTACATTCGTTTTCAACAGTTTCCGGTGTAAATAATTAGTTTATTTAACCCATTTCATTCTGGATACCGTTCAAACAGTATTTGCAAAGAACATAGAGCCAGATCAACCGCCACGGAACATGCCGTCTGATCAGGCTCTATGCTGTTTGCTATTCAGATGATCTTGCTAAGACACTGGGCTATGCAGCAAACAACATAGATCCTGATCAGCATAAATCGTCACGACTTGAATGAAATGGGTTAATCGGCGAAAAAATGACCGTTTCTCGGAGATAGATTTATCGTATTCTGACTGTTTAGACCGATCATTGACCGGGTCAGAGAGGTGACGTTAAATATACAGGAAAATCTCCTGAGGAAATGAACTGGCTTGTTTATTAGAAGTAACCATTTATTAGAGTTGACCTTCAGGCTGTCCAATTAGCGCAGTGGTTAGCGTGCTGGCTTCTCACCAATGCAACCAGGGTTCGATCCTCGGACGCAGAAGTATGCAAGATGGTATGGTGGTCACCAGATGGGTTTTCTCCGGGTACTCCCACACGAATGACCACATTTACGCTTTCATCCGCACCAACAAGAGTGATTAATATAAGTTGCTCCGCAATCGTAAAATAAATAATGTTTAAACTTTTTTTTTAGAGTTGACCGTTGGTGAAGGTTATACTGTAAAAATAAATTTATATATAAAAAAATGATCTTGGTGTGAATATAGTCGACTTGTGGCCGGATATATACGGTAATAACTGTTCAGATGGCAGGGACCAACAATATTCTCTGTATAGATAGTACCTCAAACACTAGGAAATGTGTCCTCTGTTCATACTGCACTCGATGTTTCTTGAAAATGTGGACAGACTTTAGCAAGGTCTGTCTGTAGAAGTCCGCTTTGGGTTTTGATCTGAAAATACAAAATCGGGGGGAAAATGTCATTACATTCAAAAGGTTGTAAAACCACATGTATCCCCAGACTGTGAAGAGTGGATGGAACATTGTGTAGGTATCTCTTGCCAATTGTACTATTGGGCTATCCTCGTGAACTGCTGAACATATTTTGCCATAACTTGCCGAATAAATTGGAAGGAATGTGCAAACAGCATAGATCCAGATCAGCCGTGGCATGCCGTAACGCCGCGTATATTCAGGATCTATGTTGTTCGCTATCCAGACAAGTGTTTTAGCTTCACACCATCAGAATAGCAAACAGCATAGAGCCTCATCAACTATGCTGTTTGCAAAAGCGACTTTAGTTGTGATTGGCAGGTTAAGGGTTAATCTGATGTATGACTTCTCCATATGCATAGTGTGTGTGCAACGCTCCAGGTGTGGATCAGGATAATATGCCCATGTCCACATGCTATGAAGATGTTATGTTATATTTCGGGTTTTACGCCTGCATCAGCACCATTTTGGGCTATATCGCCGGCGGGCAGTTTACCTAACAACACTTTTCCTGGGCAGGCTCCAACGGTTAACCAGTACTTGGGTGCACCAACCTCCGTAAGAAACTGCCAACTTTTTCATATAAATGAGACACGGTCTGAGCGGGGCTCGAACCCGTGACCATCAGTGATGATAGGTTACAGTGGTATACAAGTCAGCGACCTCGACCACGGAGGCGGATGCTATGAAGATGTATAGTCATAGTTCAATTGGAATAAACCTAAAGGGCTATAGTGTGTGTTTTACGTTTATTTATCGTCGCTACCAGTTGCCCATATGAGCGACGCCTCCTCAAGAGATTAGTCATTTTAGATTTTTGGAGGATAGTGCAATGATACAGACCAGAGTCTCTGGTTGTTTTACGTGCACGGTGTAAAGCACGGACATGAGACCTCGGTTTAAAGACCCATCTGAAAGACTGTTAATTTTATTAGGGTCAGGCAGGGGATCGAACCTGCGATCCTTGGATTACCAGTTAACGCGTTAACAAATGGACTACAGATCCGTCTGTAGGGCTATAGTATATGGTTCATATATATATATATATATACCTAAGTACAAAACGGGACATAACACTAGAAGTTATCTAACCTGAATGAATAATATGCAATTCTTCACTTGATGTCAAATATGTATACCTAGTCTCAATGAATACTCCCTAAAAGTAAAAGTCCTCTCAAGTGGTTTCTTCTGTTTTTATCGTTGTTTCCTTTGCGCAACATGCTATCAATGTTCATCCACTTTCTCATCTTATAATGAATAAATGACTATATCTCGACATGTGTCATGTCATTGAGATGACCAACTCGATCATTTGATGAGTTGCAGTTACTGTTTGGACAGATGTTTATGTGTTGCAGATGATGTTTAGTTTAATGGTTATATCTCCAAGTGCAGCCTTGACTTTGTATAAGCATAGTATTATACACTTAATTCTTGTAATGGTTATATCTCCAAGTGCGGCCTTGACCTTGTGTAAGCATAGTATTATACACTTAATTCTTGTAATGGTTATATATCCAAGTGCGGCCTTGACCTTGTGTAAGCATAGTATTATACACTTAATTCTTGTAATGGTTGTATATCCAAGTGCGGCCTTGACCTTGTGTAAGCATAGTATTATACACTTACATTCTTGTATATACACTTACATTCTTGTAATGGTTATATCTCCAAGTGCGGCCTTGACCTTGTGTAAGCATAGTATTATACACTTACATTCTTGTAATGGTTATATCTCCAAGTGCGACCTTGACCTTGTGTAAGCATAGTATTATACACTTAATTCTTGTAATGGTTGTATATCCAAGTGCGGCCTTGACCTTGTGTAAGCATAGTATTATACACTTACATTCTTGTAATGGTTATATCTCCAAGTGCGGCCTTGACCTTGCATAAGCATAGTATTATACACTTACATTCTTGTAATGGTTATATCTCCAAGTGCGGCCTTGACCTTGCATAAGCATAGTATTATACACTTACATTTTTGTAATGGTTATATCTCCAAGTGCGACCTTGACCTTGCATAAGCATAGTATTATACACTTACATTCTTGTAATGGTTATATCTCTAAGTGCGACCTTGACCGTGCATAAGCATAGTATTATACACTTACATTCTTGTAATGTTATATCTCCAAGTGCGGCCTTGACCTTGCATAAGCATAGTATTATACACTTACATTTTTGTAATGGTTATATCTAAGTGTTTTGCTGCTAATTTCACAAACTCTTCGTAACTCTTCAGTACTTGACGATCGTGACCTTTCATTTCCATCATTATTTTCTTGTATAGAACATCATTGTCTTCTTCGGTCTGCATAAACAGAAGATATAATACAACTTGTGCAGTGAGAGCATTTTTCTTAATACAAATTTATTTCAGCTCGATTGCGAAATAAATTCTTACAACTTATATTAATCATTCTCGAGACCTTATTCCTGATGGAATCCATCGACAACGTGGAATTTAAATGCCTTGCCTAAGGGCACAATCGTAATGGCTCCAGTGGGGCTCGAACTGACATTTCGCACCTGAAGTGAACGGGCATCCACTGCACTATCATGACTTCCACATAAATATTCACTACAGTATTAAGAAAATGTGCCATTGTGTTGAGGTCCCGTTTTAAATAATTATACACAAAATCTGTGAGTGACCGCTTTTATATTAAATATAAAATTCTTACCTCCAGCTCTACTGCATCTGTTTCAGGCTTAATTCTAAAATCAGAAAAATGTTATTATACCGGTCATAAAACATATTACATTGTAATCTATCCAGTCTACCTAGGTATACAAGCTGAAGACTTACGAGCTTCCTAACTTCTCCCTACCGTGCTGGATCTAGAGTACAATATGGGAGAAATAATCTAAACAAGCTCCCTCACTTCTCCCTTCAGTGCTGGATCTAGAGTACAATATGGGAGAAATAGTCTAAACAAGCTCCCTCACTTCTCCCTTCAGTGCTGGATCTAGAGTACAATATGGAAGAAATAGTCTAAACAAGCTCCCTCACTTCTCCCTTCAGTGCTGGATCTAGAGTACAATATGGGAGAAATAGTCTAAAACGATCTGCCTCACTTCTCCCTTCAGTGCTGGATCTAGAGTACAATATGGGAGAAATAGTCTAAACAAGCTCCCTCACTTCTCCCTTCAGTGCTGGATCTAGAGTACAATATGGGAGAAATAGTCTAAACAAGCTCCCTCACTTCTCCCTTCAGTGCTGGATCTAGAGTACAATATGGAAGAAATAGTCTAAACAAGCTCCCTCACTTCTCCCTTCAGTGCTGGATCTAGAGTACAATATGGGAGAAATAGTCTAAAACGATCTGCCTCACTTCTCCCTTCAGTGCTGGATCTAGAGTACAATATGGAAGAAATAGTCTAAACAAGCTCCCTCACTTCTCCCTTCAGTGCTGGATCTAGAGTACAATATGGGAGAAATAGTCTAAACAAGCTCCCTCACTTCTCCCTTCAGTGCTGGATCTAGAGTACAATATGGAAGAAATAGTCTAAACAAGCTCCCTCACTTCTCCCTTCAGTGCTGGATCTAGAGTACAATATGGAAGAAATAGTCTAAACAAGCTCCCTCACTTCTCCCTTCAGTGCTGGATCTAGAGTTATGTTATGTTATATTTCGGGTTTTACGCCTGCATCAGCACCATTTTGGGCTATATCGCCGGCGGGCAGTTTACTTAACAACACCTTTCCTGGGCAGGCTCCAGCGGTTAACCAGTACTTGGGTGCACCAACCTCCGTAAGAAACTGCCAACTTTTTCATATAAATGAGACACGGCCTGAGCGGGGCTCGAACCCGTGACCATCAGTGATGATAGGTTACAGTTGTATACAAGTCAGCGACCTTAACCACTCGACCACGGAGGCGGACTGGATCTAGAGTACAATATGGAAGAAATAGTCTAAACAAGCTCCCTCACTTCTCCCTTCAGTGCTGGATCTAGAGTACAATATGGGAGATATAGTCTAAACAAGCTCCCTCACTTCTCCCTTCAGTGCTGGATCTAGAGTACAATATGGAAGAAATAGTCTAAACAAGCTCCCTCACTTCTCCCTTCAGTGCTGGATCTAGAGTACAATATGGGAGAAATAATCTAAAACGATCTGCCTCATCTGAGCTTAATTGAAAAGTATCCAAATACATTTGTATGTTTGCGAGTTCTCTGTTTTACAGGCTGTCAGTTAATATGTTAAATACGGTACTTAAGATTGAACTTGCTATTCAAGCTGCCAATAGTAATGTGTTAGTGATCTAGTGGTTAACAGTTTGAACTGCATATAATATTAACAATCTTATGGATGAGATTATAAACGGAGGTCTAAAGTATCAAGCTATACACCAAACATGAAAACAAACCAGGATTGGTTCTGCAATTGGTGCGACTTCTATATCTTGCACGATCCACCCAAAAATAAAATAACTACAGTCAAACCTGTGTTAGCGGTCACCCCCATTAAGCAGCCAACCTGTATTTAAGCATCCAGATTCCCAAAATGTTGTTTTATTATACATTTGACCTCTGCTAAGCAGCGATTCCCTTGGCTGGCTGCTATAGACAGGTTTGACTGTATTCGTTGAGAACGATTAGTTAAAAGTTGGGGGGGGGGGGGGGGACGATAAATAAATTAATAAAAAGGTTGCCATTACTATAAGCATAAGTAATTGTAAACACACATGTCGATTTCATTCTGGATACATTTAAAGGCTGCATGCTGTTCAGGATCTAAGTTGTTTGCTACTTAGCCAAGTGTCTTAGCAAGATCATCTGAATAGCAAACAGCATAGAGCCTGATCAGACTGAATGTTCCATGGCGGCTGATCTGGCGCTATGTTGTTTGCAAATACTGTTTGAACGGTATCCAGAATGAATATATTATAAAACAAATTCTTTTTCCACTTACATGTCATTCTGCCTAAGATGTGAATATGTGAACAGATGCCTGTGAGGTCTGGTAGTACGATCTGGGACTTGAGAAACCTGAAAATGTTACATTTTATTTATTTTCCTTTAATGATAAATTATCACAGACACATGTACACTGTACAGTATCTGAGCCAGGACCGTTCCATCTCAAATCCGAGGCTGTGCCAGTGGACATGCTTGGTTGAGCATACATGTATTGTATTACTGTCCGATGGCAGAAGTCCAAGGAATTAAAGACAGCTTCCCTAGCATATGATGGTATACACAAAGTACTTTTAATAGTACATTTACATGTAAATAGCAGAGCTAACGTTTGTTGCAACTCGTGCGTCGTATAATTAGTGTCTACATGATTGTGTGGAAATAATTGAGAAATATTTACTTTCTGTGTATGATGATATTGTTCGTGTTGTAAAACAAACAGCCAGAATAATCTTGTTTTTTAATCCTTGTACTATATGTTTTTCAACTTTTATGGACAGAAAAGAGTTTGTTTTAGTTCAGTCTGCAGGGTTCCCGCCCTCTGTTGCCAATGGCGAAACTATTTGGCGCAAACATTTTTTAAAATATTTTTTTTTATTGGCACATCTTTTATCAAATACATGGCTTCAAATATTTTTTTTTTTTGTTCCAAGTTTTTTAAATTGGCTCCAGTGTTTTTCAATTGTCGACAGAAGTGGCGCAGACCAACATTCAGACAGAGTGAACCCTGTGTAGGGAGTTACAACACACCTACTAGTACATGTCGCATTTACCGGATTTACTGGAGAAAAGGGGAAATATATATATAAATGTAAAACAAGTGGTTAGAAATAAATTCTGAAATTCAGGAAAGATACTCAGGCTGACTTCTATTGTACGTGTGTACCTCTAGTGTTACAGACATGCTCCATTCTCTAAATCTACACAGACTAGAATCCTAGCGTATTGACATAGGTTATCCCTTTTGCATGAAATTCATATTGATGTATGTATGTATGTATGTTCCATTAATGTCAAACCCCTTGCGGGGACCTAGACATGTTTTCCTGGGCATGCTTAGCCGACCATAGCGGTTAACCAGTACTAAGCAATGTGTGTGAGGTGTAATGACACTACATAAGTGGCCTGACTGAGTATCGAACCCGGACCGTTCGATTCCAAATCCGACGCTCTACCATTGGACTCCACACTATTGATCTGGTTGCTATCGCCATAATTGAGAATTACCTAGTTCAACTCTGTCATTCTTTAACCTATTGGTTAATTACAGCAACAACAGATTACTAAAACTTTTCCTTTCCTCCCACAGGAACCATCTCCTTTTTGACATTGCCCATCTCCCTACCATAGAGCAGTTCAATGTGGCTGCTTACCGTATTGACCATGCCTATAACTTTTAACCCAACATATTTTTCATTTCTCTTATATTTTTCTTTAAACTTTTCATCCTTTTAATATATCTGCAGTTTGACACTCAACGTGACTACATCCTCGCGAGGGGTTTGACATTAATAGCTTGGCTAGGTTCACGACTCCGAATCATTAATCAGGCAACTGACATGTGTTCAATGGTAGGTTGTTCTGTAATTCCTGGATATTTCTTGGGAAGAATAACTGCAGCCTTGATGTAGCATTTGACTTTGGAAGGTACGGGGCTAAGCATATCTGGAGTGCAATATGTGTGAGATGCCTTGCTCAAAGACATTACATATGTGTTGTGACCGAGAATCTATGTAGTATGTATGTAGGCCTATGTTCCATTAATGTCAAACCCCTTGCGGGGACCTATACATGTTTTCCTGGGCAGGCTTAGCCGACCGAGTATCGAACCCAGGAATGTTCGATTCCAAATGCCACACTATGTTATGCTAAACTTGGCCAGGAAAACATGTCTACATCCCCGCAAGGGGTTTGACATTAATGGAACATACATACATAATCTCACTAGAGATCACTCGATTCCAAATCTAAGGCTCTACAACGTCACTGGGTCACGGACGAGACACTACTGATTATGGATTAGCTGGAGCTATGCACAGAGAGGTAGTCGTTAGTGACTCTGTAATAACTTCTTATTTAAATATACAAATAAAAGGAAATCACTGGCATAGAGCATATTTTTGTCTGCGGTCGATATGTCTTGAGGACGAATGATCCGACATTCTATGGAAATAGCCGATTTTAGCAATTTTCCGATTTCATTGAATTTGATTCTCTTTGACAACAACTGACTCACATGTTTGGATATGTTCTGTATATTATGACAGGCACACAGAAGTCTACGTGTCTTCAATTGTGCAGATACTAGGTTAAATTTTGTGGGCACATATTTTGTCAAGGAGGCTGCCATCTTTGATCTGCGGGACACATAAAACAAACAAGTAATGTATATATATGTGTGATTTATGTCATTATTGTTATTTTTTTATTTTTGATATAAAACCTTCAAGACTACTAAGAATTTATTTTAAGTTCTTAATTTATCTGAAAATCTATATCTCGGACTGAATGAGTTGCTACAACAAGGTGTAGAAATGATGGTTAGTAGATCTAATATTATTTGTATTTTGATTGTAATTTTCTAAACTGAGCTTCAATATGTTCATATTTTATTAATATGGATGTTTTTGTTGTAGGCAAAAGCAACAAGTATCAAAGAGGCGTTGACAAAGTTTGTAAGTATGAAACCATAACAAAACGGTGTCCACCACACTCCACATGTCCAGACACAAGACACATTTTTTTGCCCTATGGTCATATAGTAAGTAATGTTTACACGGTGTAAAACGACTAGAAAACATACGGCCAAATCAAAAGCCGAACGCCCAGCGAAAACGACAACATTTCATGTCCTGCTGTTCACGATGAAACAATGTGCCATTCTGGTGTTATTTGACCGATCTCCATGAAATAAAAAGTATTTGTTGATAGAAAAAGGTCTTCCGGTCGGGACCACGAGGGCATATCAGTGATCTGGTCGTTTTTACCTAATTTCTCGTTGATGTTTCTGCATGCATGTTTCATTTCCGTTGGTTGCCTTTAGTAAAAAAATTACTTAATATATGACCTTAGGGCAAGTTAGGCCAAACAAATTGTGTGTGTCTTGTGCCTGTGCCACACTACACATACCTTAGCATATTTACCATTTAGCTTTTGGGAATGCTTACATTTTGTAAAATGTTAGACAGACAATGAGACACCCCATTTCAATAATAAGGACAAGATACACAATAATTGTTTGTGCCCTATAATATTAAATAATACGAATACGGCGAAGACAGCTCAATCATATTTTTTTATTTCATCATAGTTTATAAATTGCAAATCAATGGTACATGTATACATATGTCATACACATAAAGATACAATACATAGCGCAAGTTTTAACAACATTAGACAACAGCCTGCACTAGCTCAATCATAGCATGCCTTTGGTGTGACACAACTCGGATAAATATGTAAACAAATGACTTGAAGAACGCCAAAAATTAAGGGGACATCACTGCGTCATATTCAATATTGCTGAGATTCTGGAAGTGATTCTATAGTCTGTAACAATCTTAGTGGGGAGTGCTTTAAATGGATTTTCATGTCAAATGAAATAAATTATGAAATGTTTTAATGCTGCTTAATATGAATAGTTGCATAGTTTTTGTTCCAGGGTCTGAAACTGAGTGCACAGACTCTTGGGGATCTGAACAAATTGTTTCGGGTTCAAAACCAAATATTTTATTTGTTTTAAGGAACATTTTAATACACCATAATTATGCTTGACTATTTGATATACATACAATTGTTTAGGCCATGTCAAAGCATGTTTAAAAATGAGCACTTATAAATGGTCAAATATTCCTTGGCATCACAAGTATATAGTAAAAGGTTATATAGATGTAGAGGTAGGGATTTCATTTTTTTGTTGTAGTTTACTGTAGTGAAATATATGAGTGTGTTCATTTGTTTTATTCTGTACATTGTATATATAGAATGAATGCAATAAAATATGATTAAACTAATATACTATGCATAATTATACAAGTGTGTTCATTTGTTTTATTCTGTACATTGTATATATAGAATGAATGCAATAAAATATGATTAAACTTATATACCATGCATAATTATACAAGTGTGTTAATTGTTTTGTTCTGTACATTGTATATATAGAATGAATGCAATAACATATGATTAAACTAAGTGAAATATATTCTTTAAATATACATCTACCACATTGACTGACAGTCACAACCCATGTTTTAGTATTTAATTTGGGTTCCATGATCATGTTGTGTACTTGCATATATATATATATTTGTCAACATACTTATATACAGATTTGTTTTGAATAATGTTTTCTCAAGGAGGATACAGATAAATGCAAAGCGAATGAATCGAAGAAGGTGATATTGTTAGGACAGATACCACCGCTAGAGAAAATGGATGCATCACTGTCTACGCTACAGCAATGCGAGTAAGTGATATTTCTTTATTTACATGATTGTGTAAATAGGTAATAATGAAATCATTATTTCTATAATAATACAATCTATATTTTACGAAGGTAGCACATAGAATTGGTTGATCAAAACAATGCAGGCAAGAACTTTATCACAAACTATTGTTTTTAGTCACTGTTTTTGTTTCGGGATTTTCATTGATTTTAACCCTTTCCTTCAATAGAGATTTAGGTTAATATACTATTATATCTCCATATAAACGACAGCCATTTAGCTATCATGCAGTGGATAAATAGTGGCCATAATGATATCTATCTCACCTCCATAGATATTACAAGTTGGGAGTACATGAGATTCTGGCCTTTATTATGAACATTGGTTTGGCTACTACATTTTCAATGTATGTCATACTGGTAATGGCATCAAGAGGTGCTTCTATAAGGGAAAGGGTTGATTTATCGGTTTTACCCTGTCGTCTGTTTCGATTAGGTAATTTCCCGAATGGGTGATTTTTACCTTGACACTGGCACGTCCAGATTTGGAATCCCATAAATGTCACCACTATTGTACTAAATCACTGTGCCGCTCTCGTCGGTGTTGCACAGTTTTGTACTTTTCATGTTTGCTTCATACCTTGAACGTTTATGTTGTGAAAGAAATTGTTTATTTCGTTTTTCACGGAACCTGGCTGAATCTTCGTTTGGCAAGTAAAGTTGTAATGTTTATTTGCTGTACAATATATCAATTATTATAGTGTTTGTGAGTATTGATAATCAGTATGTATATATATATACCATATAAGAAGTATGTGGAAGTCATGATAGCGCAGTGGTAGCGTGTTCGCTTCACGTTTTAGAAGGCCTGGAGTTTGAGCCCAGCTGTAGCCGTTACCATTGTAATCCATCACTACGAGGGAGAAGAGAAGAGGCAACATGGAATTTAAATGCCTTGCCTAAGGGCACAATCGTAACTGCTCCAGCAGGGCTCGAACTCCGGACCTTTCGCACTGAAGCGAACGCACATGCACTGCGCTATCACGACTTTGCTATGGTGATTTATAATGGAAACACGGAGATACAGAAAAGACGCATGAAAAGAAGACCGTCCTAGTTAACACATGTGATTATATATTATCAAAAAACACTAAGAATGTCTTATGTTATCATTATTTGCTGAAAAACCATGGTAACGTTTGTAAGCAGAACAATGACATGATAATAACATTTGTACTAATTATGACTTTAATTCTTGATTTTTTGAAATATGTTTCATAATTTGGTAGTGTTTACTGTAATTTCGTTAAGTCTTATTTCTTGTTTTATCATTAGATCATGACTGTATGCATATTATTACAGACATCTGTCAATGTCTACAAATTGCATAGAAAAGATAGCAAACCTAAATGGTTTGAGTAAGTTGTGTGTGTGTTAATGCTTGCTTATTGCAAGTAGAGTAAGATAGCCATCATTGTACAAAGTGGTTTAGACTTAGTCACAAGTATTGGGAACATAATGGTACAACATCTTGCCAACCAATTGATGGTTAGCAAAATGTAGCCGGCCAATCCTTGATCGGCAACAGGTAGCCAATCAAAAATTGATCAGCAACATGTAACCAATTATTGATCATGAACATGTAGCCAACCAATTGGTGATCAGCAACATGTAGCCAACCAATCATTGATCAGCAACATGTAGCCAACCAATCAATGATCAGCAACATGTAGCCAACCAATCATTGATCAGCTACATGTAACCAACCAATCATTGATCAGCAACATGTAGCCAACCAATCAATGATCAGCAGCATGTAACCAACCAATCAATGATCAGCAACATGTAGCCAACCAATCATTGATCAGCAACATGTAGCCAACCAATCAATGATCAGCAGCATGTAACCAACCAATCAATGATCAGCAACATGTAGCCAACCAATCAATGATCAGCAACATGTAGCCAACCAATCATTGATCAGCAACATGTAGCCAACCATTCATTGATGAGCAACATAAATAGCCAACCAATCATTGATGAGCAACATGTAGCCAACCAGTCATTGATGAGCAACATGTAGCCAACCAATCAATGATCAGCAACATGTAACCAACCAATCATTGATGAGCAACATGTAGCCAACCAATCATTGATGAGCAACATGTAACCAACCAATCATTGATGAGCAACATGTAACCAACCATTCGTTGATCAGCAACATGTAACCAACCATTCGTTGATCAGCAACATGTAACCAACCAATCGTTGATCAGCAACATGTAACCAACCAATCGTCGATAGCAGCATGTAACCAACCAATCGTTGATCAGCAACATGTAACCAACCAATCGTTGATCAGCAACATGTAACCAACCAATCGTCGATAGCAGCATGTAACCAACCAATCGTTGATCAGCAACATGTAACCAACCAATCATTGATCAGCAACATGTAACCAACCAATCGTTGATCAGCAACATGTAGCCAACCAGTCATTGATCAGCAACATGTAGCCAACCAATCAATGATCAGCAGCATGTAACCAACCAATCATTGATGAGCAACATGTAGCCAACCAATCATTGATGAGCAACATGTAGCCAACCAATCATTGATCAGCAACATGTAACCAACCAATCATTGATGAGCAACATGTAGCCAACCAATCATTAATGAGCAACATGTAACCAACCAATCATTGATGAGCAACATGTAACCAACCAATCGTTGATCAGCAACATGTAACCAACCAATCGTTGATCAGCAACATGTAACCAACCAATCATTGATGAGCAACATGTAACCAACCATTCGTTGATCAGCAACATGTAACCAACCAATCGTTGATCAGCAATATGTAACCAACCAATCATTGATGAGCAACATGTAACCAACCAATCATTGATCAGCACATGTAACCAACCAATCATTGATCAGCAACCTGTAACCAACCAATCGTCGATAGCAGCATGTAACCAACCAATCATTGATCAGCAACATGTAACCAACCAATCGTTGATCAGCAACATGTAACCAACCAATCGTTGATCAGCAACATGTAGCCAACCAATCATTGATCAGCAACATGTAACCAACCAATCGTTGATCAGCAACATGTAGCCAACCAATCATTGATCAGCAACATGTAACTAACCAATCGTTGATCAGCAACATGTAGCCAACCAATCGTCGATAGCAGCTTGTAACCAATAAATTGACGAATGACCATATTCATTAAAGGAACACCATTACCTTTACAATAATGTATGGACAATATTATGTTGTCCTTCATACATGTCTAAACCACTGTGTATAGTTCCCTAACTGCCTGGTTATTGAGTTTGTATGTGTTTTAAAAGCAACTGTAATGCTATTCTTTAATAACTTGTATGTTTTGTAACATATTGATGGTGGCTGTGCTGTGAAATAATGTCATGTGCTTGGGATAACATTTATTGGTGGAATGAGTTACAACTGTGTATTGGAATGAGTTACAACTGTGTATTGGAGTGAGAAAAGTAACTGAATTTGATAAGAGTTGTCATGCTGACATGAAACGATTACTTACACCATTAACTTCATATGGCCTGTGCTTAACGGCATTGGTCTAGGAACTTAGTTCAACCTGCCCAAATTTCCCAAGGACAAAACGTACAATGAGATTGTCGAAATTTTAAAAGGACATTATATGCCAAGGCCATTGATGATTTCTGAACGTTTTAAGTTTAATAAAAGGAACCAGAAAGAGGGGGAAAACAATCTCGGATTATGTTGTCGAACTGAACAAAATTAGCGATCTTCTGCAAATTCAATGATTTTCTTCATGATGCTCTCAGAGTATGTGGACTAAAATCTGAAGTGATACAGACAGAGTTATTGTCTGAAGATGGCTTGACATTCGATAAAGCTTGTCAATTGGCAGCAGCTATGGAAATGGCAGAGTGGGACACAGCTAGTTTTCAACCCCATAATGGGGTGGTCAATATCAATGCAGTGCACACAGGGAAGCCAAAGTTTCAAAAAAGCTATCAGTCGCAGTTGAAAAAAGGCAGTGAAGGTCACGTACAGGCGAAGAAAATGTGTTTCCGGTGCGGAAATTCTCACGACCTAGATAAGGTCGATTTAAAGGGGCCAAGTGCTTTAAATGTAACCGTAAGGGACACATAGCAAAACAGTGCCAGTTGGTGGCCAGGTCGACGAGATACATTGGAGAGACAACGAATGACAGCGACTTAAATAGTGTCTATCAATTTTCATCCTCTGGGAGGGCTTCTAGGAAAATTATGTTGGAACCTATTCTTGGAGAAAAGGTTGTACCAATGGTGTTAGACACTGGTAGTTCTGTTAGCATAGTCTCGGAGGATGTATACAAGGTTGTACCAATGGAGTTAGACACTAGTAGTTCTGTTAGCATAGTCTCGGAGGATGTATACAAGGTTGTACCAATGGAGTTAGACACCGGTAGTTCTGTTGGCATAGTCTCGGAGGATGTATACAAGGTTGTACCAATGGAGTTAGACACCGGTAGTTCTGTTGGCATAGTCTCGGAGGATGTATACAAGGTTGTACCAATGGAGTTAGACACCGGTAGTTCTGTTGGCATAGTCTCGGAGGATGTATACAGGTTGTACCAATGGAGTTAGACACCGGTAGTTCTGTTGGCATAGTCTCGGAGGATGTATACAAGGTTGTACCAATGGAGTTAGACACCGGTAGTTCTGTTGGCATAGTCTCGGAGGATGTATACAAGGTTGTACCAATGGAGTTAGACACTGGTAGTTCTGTTAGCATAGTCTCGGAGGATGTATACAAGGTTGTACCAATGGAGTTAGACACTAGTAGTTCTGTTAGCATAGTCTCGGAGGATGTATACAAGGTTGTACCAATGGAGTTAGACACCGGTAGTTCTGTTGGCATAGTCTCGGAGGATGTATACAAGGTTGTACCAATGGAGTTAGACACCGGTAGTTCTGTTGGCATAGTCCCGGAGGATGTATACAAGGTTGTACCAATGGAGTTAGACACCGGTAGTTCTGTTGGCATAGTCTCGGAGGATGTATACAAGGTTGTACCAATGGAGTTAGACACCGGTAGTTCTGTTGGCATAGTCTCGGAGGATGTATACAAGGTTGTACCAATGGAGTTAGACACTGGTAGTTCTGTTAGCATAGTCTCGGAGGATGTATATAAGGTTGTACCAATGGAGTTAGACACTGGTAGTTCTGTTAGCATAGTCTCGGAGGATGTATACAAGGTTGTACCAATGGAGTTAGACACTGGTAGTTCTGTTAGCATAGTCTCGGAGGATGTATATAAGGTTGTACCAATGGAGTTAGACACCGGTAGTTCTGTTGGCATAGTCTCGGAGGATGTATATAAGGTTGTACCAATGGAGTTAGACACCGGTAGTTCTGTTGGCATAGTCTCGGAGGATGTATACAAGGTTGTACCAATGGAGTTAGACACTGGTAGTTCTGTTAGCATAGTCTCGGAGGATGTATACAAGAGTATCCTAAATGAATATCCATTATTCAAGACGGATATAAAATTAGTCTTATTCCGAGAATAAAGTTGAAATATTGGGGCAGTGTGAGGTTCCAGTCACATGTGAAAATACCCAATACAAGGGCCCTTTATTAGTGGCTAAAGGGCAGCGTCCTGCTTTGTTTGGTAGAAACTGGCTAGATATAATCCCACTGAATTAGAGTAAACTTTTCCAGGTGGAAACATCCCTATCATTGGAGAGTGTGAAAAGTGAATTTGCACATCTTTGGAATAATGACAGTTCACAGGATTTGCCCATGAAGGGGTTTAACAGTTCACAGGATTTGCCCATGAAAGGGTTTAACAGTTCACAGGATTTGCCCATGAAGGGGTTTAACAGTTCACAGGATTTGCCCATGAAGGGGTTTAGCAGTTCACAGGATTTGCACATGAATGGGTTTAGCAGTTCACAGGATTTGCACATGAATGGGTTTAACAGTTCACAGGATTTGCCCATGAAGGGTTTAACAGTTCACAGGAAGGGGTTTAAAGCGCAAATTAGGCTGAAAGAAAGGGCAAAACCGATCTTCTGTAAGGCAAGACCCATTCCTTATGCTATGAAGGAAACGGTGGAAAAGGAGTTTCAGAAAATGGAAAGTCGTGGAATTATCTACGAAGTCAAAACCAGTGAACAGAATTATGCTCAAATTGAAAAGGAAGCATTGTCAATCATATTTGGAGTAAAAAAGTTTCACAAATACTTATACGGTCGGAAATTTACATTGATAACAGATCATAAGGCATTAACCCTTTCAACCCCACAGGCCTCTAAATAGGCTTATGAAAAGTGTAGATCCAGATGAGCCGGCTCGTAATGAGCCGTCTCATCAGGATCTGCACTTTTTTGCCAGTAATAATTATTACTATTTTTAGATAAAATTACCCATTTTGATAAATGAACTGGTCCAAAGGTAATTTTCTTATTAATTTATTGGTCTAAAAATAGCATGCACCAATCTATGTCAGTTACTTGGGGTTGAATGGGTTAACTACATATTAGGTCCGAAAAAGGGAATACCGATGATGGCAGCAGGGCGCCTACAGCGATGGGCTGTAACTCTCCCCGCATATGATTATAATATATAATACAGGAAATTGGCTGATCATGCAAATTGTGATTTTCTCTTGCGTTTTCCAGTGGACACTGTTGAGGGGGAGGACATTGAGTGGGTATCCTATGTCGAGGACATACCATTAGATGTAAAGGACATTGCGGAGACCACACGGAAAAATCCAACTTTGAGTAAATTGTATGAATATCCATGTACACTAAATGGTGGCCAAATTACGTGAATGATTCTGCATTGAAGCCGTATTTCAATAGAAGAAATGAACTTTCCATGAATAATGGTGTAATTCTATGGGGATTACGAGTGGTTATACCGGACCATTTCATAGGACGGCTACTGAGTGAACTCGATGAGGAACATATGGGAATGTGTAAAGTGAAAGCATTAGCACGGAGGTATCTATGGTGGAAGAGCATTGACTCCGACATTGAAGACAGTTTGAGCCTGTGCTACATGCATGCCAGTTCAAGTTTCACCACCACCATTGCATCCGTGGCAGCGTATCCACATTGACTTTGTGGATTTTAAGCAACAAATCTTTTTAGTTGTGACAGACAGCTATTCTAAATGGTTAGAAATAATTCCTAAGAAGTAAACAACTAGTGAGAAGACCATTGAAAAGTTGCGAGGACTGTTCAGTACTTGGGGTTTGGTGGAAGATCTGGTCAGTGATAATGATCCTAGATTTACGTCCGGGGAGTTCCAGACGATCACGAGGCGCAACGGAATACGACATACGTTCGTTCCAGCGTACCACCCAAGTTCTAATGGAGCAGCCGAAAGGGCTGTACAGGTTCTAAAGAAAGCCCTTAAGAAACAATTGTTTGAGTCGAGAAACAATGGGAAGAACAATATATATATTTTCTGTTACATTACAGAAATACGCCGCATTCACCAAACAATCACCACCAATTCTGTTTTTGAAACGGCAGTTAAGAAGTCGATCAACTATGCTTAACCCATTCAACCCCAAGTAACTGACCTGGACTGGTGCATGATATTTTCAGACCAATAAATTAATAAGGAAATTACATTTGGACCAGTTCATTTATCAAAATAGGTAATTTTTGTCTAAAAATAGTAATATTACTGGCAAAAAAGTGTAGATCCTGATGAGACGGCTCGTCACGAGCCGGCTCATCTGGATCTACACTTTTCATAAGCCTATTTAGAGGCCTGTGGTGTTGAAAGGGTTAAGCCAAATAAATAACAGAACATCCTGAAAAAACAGGAGGGAATGAAAGTTAGTCATGACAAAACCCGGAGTATTGTACGACAATTCATTTGGTTTTAGTGAAAACTATGTTACCAGGGGGTATAGTGTGGAAGTGGTTACCAGGATGTGTAACAAAGAAAAAGGGACCGGTAATATATCTAGTTAAAGTGGGGCCTAAAATGAGATACTGTCATTTGGATCATTTGATGAAAAACCAAGCCACTTTCCCACATACTATGAGAACTTGAACTATGAAATGCCATTCTGTTTACCAACAAGACATAATGTCCCTGAAAGCAACAGTGAAATTACAACTAATAACAGACAAGCTAATCTGTCAAATTCAGCCTCACCAGATAAAGTTCAAATTGTACCAGTGGAAACAGATGCTATCCGACTCACTTGAGGAAACCACTTGATAGATTAAACTTACGGTATAATGAGTTTCTCCAGTCAATATAGATATTAGGTTCAAACTAATTGCAAAAGTTGATATTTTCATACTGAATGAAAGCTCATATGCACATTAGTCACACAAAAAATGTTGCACTCTACAGATGAAGCTAAAATGGAAAAAAGTTGGGGTGAATTATTGCAAAATCTTAAATTTCAAAGATGGCATACAAAGCCCACCGTACCGAATACTCTTCAATCTCCCAGTAAGTTTGCACGCGCGGTATTGAAAATAAACACAGATGTGGACCCGTGAAAAGCCGCATTGCTGTTCAATAAGAAGAGGATACGTTTGAAATGTAGTTTATTTTATTTTACTGTGAAAGACATCCAAGAAGGAAAACATTAACCAGTCCTAGATATACAAATTTAATAATTGCTAAGTATAATGTGTTTTCGCGACAATTGTTGTAATTTGAATTGACCTTTCATTTGCTATAATCGGTGGTATGTTGAAACAGATGCCAAGTATTCACTTTTAAACCATGTGAATTTCAGGAGTATTGAAATATTACATTGTAGTGGGTGGTGTAACTTTACCCCTGAAAAAGTCTTATTTTGTCAACCATTTTAGTTTTATTTAATCAATTTGCATCAAATATGCCTAGTTACTGTATACATGTCTTGAAAATTAAATTAATATAGATGTAAATTTTTTTATTTATCTCCTTTTGCCGTAATTTCCTCAGGCGGTAATGTGAGGTCTATGGAGAAACTAAAATCAATGTGAAAGTTTATATCAAAATAAGATTATTTGCAATTAAAAAACAAAAACAGGTGACAAATAAATTACTTCTATAATATATTTTATATAGCTATAAATTAAAAATGGGCTGCGTATTGATATAGATGTATTATGGTTGTTGTACTTTTCATTTTATGCATATTTCTTTCAGAAAATTTGAAAGTCTTGTCCCTGGCTAGAAATAGTATAAAGTCCCTCACAGGGTTGGTAAGTAGCACTGTATAAAATCTCACATATTAAATACACATACATATACAAATTTATCCAAGTTGATATCCGACTGCAATCTTTGTGTACTCGTACCGGCGGTATCGTCACCATTGGTTGTTTCTTTGTGTACCCGACCAGCAGTATCGTCGCCATTGGTTGTTTCTTGTACTCGTACCGGCGGTATCGTCACCATTGGTTGTTTCTTTGTGTAATCGTACCGACGGTATCGTCACCATTGGTTGTTTCTTTGTGTACTCGTACCGACGGTATCGTCACCATTGGTTGTTTCTTTGTGTACTCGTACCAGCGGTATTGTCACCATTGGTTGTTTCTTTGTGTACTCGTACCGGTGGTATCGTCACCATTGGTTGTTTCTTTGTGTACTTGTACCGGTGGTATCGTCACCATTGGGTGTTTCTTTGTGTACTCGTACCGCGGTATCGTCACCATTGGTTGTTTCTTTGTGTACTCGTACCGGCGGTATCGTCGCCATTGGTTGTTTCTTTGTGTACTCGTACCGGCGGTATCGTCACCATTGGTTGTTTCTTTGTGTACTCGTACCGGCGGTATCGTCACCATTGGTTGTTTCTTTGTGTAATCGTACCGGTGGTATCGTCGCCATTGGTTGTTTCTTTGTGTACTTGTACCAGCGGTATCGTCACCATTGGTTGTTTCTTTGTGTACTCGTACCAGCGGTATCGTTGCCATTGGTTGTTTCTTTGTGTACTCGTACCGGCGGTATCGTCGCCATTGGTTGTTTCTTTGTGTACTCGTACCAGCGGTATCGTCACCATTGGTTGTTTCTTTGTGTACTCGTACCGGCGGTATCGTCACCATTGGTTGTTTCTTTGTGTACTCGTACTGACGGTATCGTCACCATTGGTTGTTTCTTGTACTCGTACCGGCGGTATCGTCACCATTGGTTGTTTCTTGTACTCGTACCGGTGGTATCGTCACCATTGGTTGTTTCTTGTACTCGTACCACCGGTATCGTCACCATTGGTTGTTTCTTTGTGTACTTGTACCGGTGGTATCGTCACCATTGGTTGTTTCTTTGTGTACTCGTACCAGCGGTATCGTCACCATTGGTTGTTTCTTTGTGTACTCGTACCGGCGGTATCGTCACCATTGGTTGTTTCTTTGTGTACTCGTACCGGCGGTATTGTCACCATTGGTTGTTTCTTTGTGTACTTGTACCGGCGGTATTGTCACCATTGGTTGTTTCTTTGTGTACTCGTACCAGCGGTATCGTCACCATTGGTTGTTTCTTTGTGTACTCGTACCGGCGGTATCGTCGCCATTGGTTGTTTCTTTGTGTACTCGTACCGGTGGTATCGTCGCCATTGGTTGTTTCTTTGTGTACTCGTACCGGCGGTATCGTCGCCATTGGTTGTTTCTTTGTGTACTCGTACCGGCGGTATCGTCACCATTGGTTGTTTCTTTGTGTACTCGTACCGGCGGTATTGTCACCATTGGTTGTTTCTTTGTGTACTCGTACCAGCGGTATCGTCGCCATTGGTTGTTTCTTTGTGTACTCGTACCAGCGGTATTGTCACCATTGGTTGTTTCTTTGTGTACTCGTACCGGCGGTATTGTCACCATTGGTTGTTTCTTTGTGTACTCGTACCGGCGGTATTGTCACCATTGGTTGTTTCTTTGTGTACTTGTACCGGCGGTATTGTCACCATTGGTTGTTTCTTTGTGTACTCGTACCAGCGGTATTGTCACCATTGGTTGTTTCTTTGTGTACTCGTACCGGCGGTATCGTCGCCATTGGTTGTTTCTTTGTGTACTCGTACCGGTGGTATCGTCGCCATTGGTTGTTTCTTTGTGTACTCGTACCGGCGGTATCGTCGCCATTGGTTGTTTCTTTGTGTACTCGTACCGGCGGTATCGTCACCATTGGTTGTTTCTTTGTGTACTCGTACCGGCGGTATTGTCACCATTGGTTGTTTCTTTGTGTACTCGTACCAGCGGTATCGTCGCCATTGGTTGTTTCTTTGTGTACTCGTACCAGCGGTATCGTCACCATTGGTTGTTTCTTTGTGTACTCGTACCGGCGGTATTGTCACCATTGGTTGTTTCTTTGTGTACTTGTACCGGCGGTATTGTCACCATTGGTTGTTTCTTTGTGTACTCGTACCGGCGGTATTGTCACCATTGGTTGTTTCTTTGTGTACTCGTACCGGCGGTATCGTCGCCATTGGTTGTTTCTTTGTGTACTTGTACCGGCGGTATCGTCGCCATTGGTTGTTTCTTTGTGTACTCGTACCGACGGTATCGTCACCATTGGTTGTTTCTTTGTGTACTCGTACCGACGGTATCGTCGCCATTGGTTGTTTCTTTGTGTACTCGTACCGCCGGTATCGTCACCATTGGTTGTTTCTTTGTGTACTCGTACCGGCGGTATCGTCACCATTGGTTGTTTCTTTGTGTACTCATACCGACGGTATCGTCGCCATTGGTTGTTTCTTTGTGTACTCGTACCGGCGGTATCGTCACCATTGGTTGTTTCTTTGTGTACTCGTACCAGCGGTATCGTCGCCATTGGTTGTTTCTTTGTGTACTCGTACCGCCGGTATCGTCACCATTGGTTGTTCTATGAGCGACACGCCTGTAGAGTTTTGTAATCAGCTTGCCGTGACAAAGCTTCAAGGAGTTATTGCGATTTCATCAGTTGCAACATGTGTAGACAGAACGTATTAATGTTTTGTTCTTATCCCAACGGCTTAGCATATCTTCTTGTGCTATTTTATCTGTGTCTAGCTCTTTACTTATTCATAGATACAATATAACTATTAATTCACCCATAATACCTTGCATGTCAACGCATCTGTCTTGACTCACTCTCTTTGACTCTGTTTTGCACTCCGCTGAATGTAGATACATGTAGAAGAACATGAATAGTAATGTCAGTATGTGTTCTAGAACTTATGCTATAATTTTAGTGCTTTTTAAAAAAAACTGAAATAATATATTATTTATGAAAATCTACATGTACACTTTTATTTCAAAATAATTTCACAGTAATTTTCTATTGGTGACTTCGTCGTGATAGCGCAGTAGATGCATGTTCGCTTCAGGTGCGAAAGGTCCGGAGTTCGAGCCCCGCTGGAGCCGTTACGATTGTGCCCTTAGGCAAGGCATTTAGATTCCACGTTGCCTCTTCTCTCTCCCTCGTGGCGATGGATTCCATCAGGAATGAGGTCTCGAGAGTGATTAATATAAGTTGAAATAACTTGTTTCAAATCGAGATAAAATAAATTTGTATAAACTATTGGTGACTTTTCACTAAAAGATTAATTATGAAAGCAGAGTTGATTCGTTCAAATACAAATTATACATGGAACACATTATATTTTGTTATGTTGGGGAAAAAATTGTTTTATGTTTATATAACTGGTTCTTTAACAACTAGCAATGTTTCACCACATACAAACTGTTGGTTGTTAGAGCTAACGTAAATTATTGGTTCACGGTTGTGATGCACCATCATCATGGCCCCATTCACCTTCCGGATTAATAATTTTAGCACCATTATATACGGCCTTTCTCAAATTGACTATGACATCTACCTTTTAAAGCGAAGCGATAGTAGAGAATTGTTTAAAGATAGGACTGACATAATTATTATACTGGAAGTTGTTCCATTTACATAATAATAATATGATAGGCTATCCGATTAGCACAGTAGTTAGCGTGCTCGCTTCTCACCAATGCAACCTGGGTTTGATCCTCGGACCAGGAAGTATGTGAGTTGGTACGGTGGTCGCCAGATCGGACAGGTGGGTTTTCTCCTGGTACTCTGGTTTCCTCCCACACGAATGACCACATATACGCTTTCATCGAGCCAACGAGAGTGATTAATATAAGTTGTTAAAACTTTCGTCGCAATCGTTGTAAAATAAATAAAGTTTAATAATAATCATTATCTATTGTATGCTTATCTTACTTTTCAATTTTCAAATTGTTTGCATGTACAGTCAAACCTGTGTTAGTGGACCTCTCTATTAAGCAGCCAGTTTCCAGATTCCCAATATGTTGTTTTATTATACATTTGACCTTTATTAAGCAGCCACCTGATCTAAGCAGCCACATTCTGTGATTCCCTTGGCTGGCTGCTTAAGACAGGTTTGACTGTATTCAAATGAATAGTGGAGTGTGCTGACCTCTGACAGCCTTGTTGTTTCAGGAAGCAGTGGGTGACACCCTGGAGGAACTGTGGATTTCATACAACCACATAGAGAAACTGAAGGGAATAAATGTCCTCAAGAAATTGAAGGTAATTCTTACACCTGTGACAGATATTATAACAAGGTTAGAATGCACAGAAATATGGCTGGTATATCAAAATTGTGGTATAACTGGTCCGAGACGGGATTTAGTCTGGCCCCCTAGTGGAAAAACAAGACTGCCGTTACTTAACAGTCATGGTGGTGATGGCACCGTCAACAAATGCATATTTATAAAACCAAACGTGAAATATAATGCTTTGATAATTTGCATATTGTTTTAGGGATTGTTCTCCACCCCCTAATAAGTCCCACCCCCAAAAATAAGGCTGAACATGAATTTTGGTAAAATTGGGGGTTTTTTCAGAAATATTTTAGCTTGTCAAAAAAAAACCCTCAAACATTATCATGTCTCAAAAACCGTCGAAGGTATTGCTTTGATACTTTGCATGCATGCCCATCCGAGGGACTAATTCTTTTCTTCTTCTTCCCGTTTAAGGACAGAAATCCATGACTAGAATGTACTTTGTCCTGTGTAGGTTTGGGCAAGACGGTCACATCTCGCAAGGCTGTACAGCTAAAACGTTCCGTATATATACAATTACACAACTATGTACCCCCAATAGCTGTCTACGAACACCAATAGTAAGGCAACACCGTACAGTGACCTTGAAATTTAGACAAAAATAGTTGATTTCAAACAAACTGTTATTATCATTCAAAAACCAGCAACGGTATTACTTTGAAATGTGACATACATACCTGTAGACTAAACACCCACAGTAACTTCCCACCCTACCAACGACCTTGACATTTGGCTATTCCTTGGAAAGCATAAAAGATTGTGACACCCCCCCCTTTTGGTACATGGGATTCAGGGCCTATTTAGTCCGTATTCTGGACGCAAGAGCGTCGTACGCTGTACGCAATAAAAACATCTTTTGGTATTCAGTACGCAAGATTTCCAATATAAATTGTTTTCTTGGACAATAATCTACGTTCTATTACCAATTTAACGACACCAATACCACGAAACATGCTTCAAAGGCGATTTTATGTGTATAAAACGTAAATTGTTGATGTACCTATGCGATCTATTCGGACTTTAGATAATGTCCAGGGTTACTTCCCTTATAAACAATTTTACCATTTGCACAGACAAAATGTTCTTGGAGGCATGTTTTCAATGTGTTAAACTGGTTAAAAAGTATTCGGGATTCAGCGAAAAAATAAGGTGGTATTCGGGACTCACTGAAAAAATAAGAAGTATTCGGGATTCAGGGGGGAGGGGGGGGTGTCACCCTCATAAAAAGTATTTTTTTATTTCGGTGCTCAGCACTTACACTATCACAGAGAGTCAGTAATATGGACGGGTGTCCAGTAACTGTTACTATCCTTGCAAACATTGCTGACAAGTACAGATGATAGATAGAGTGGGGATGAAAATTTGAGCGAATAACCTAGGTTTGAGATGTGTATGGCACTAGCCATTACCAGGTAGTCTGTGCATTTAGCATGAATTGAAAAGGTTACAGATACAGTTGTATTTCTTTCTACGCAGTACATGTATCCAATTCAATAATAAAAAAGGGGGTTGGAGGTTGTATTTGGAGGTGATGAATAATGACCCTCTGAATAAAAACCACCTGTGAACAAAAACTGCTTTGCCTACTTCCCAAGGCTGGTCTTTGTTCACAGGTTTGACTGTATAAATTGAAAATACTGTAGGTTTCATTTCTATTAACCCATTTCATTCTGGATACCGATCAAACGATATTTGCAAAGAACATAGAGCCATATCAGCCGCCACGGAACGTGCAGTCTGATCAGGATCTATGCTGTTTGCTATTCAGATGATCTTGCTAAGACACTTGGCTATGTAGCAAACAACATAGATCCTGATCAGCATGCAGCGTCATGCTGCGGCTGATCTGGATCTATGTTGTTTGCAAAAGCCTTTAAATGTATCCAGAATGAAATGGGTTAACAAGTTTTAAATCATGTGTAATTGTTGTATGTTTCTATTATAAATTTTTTTTTCAGGTTCTTTACATCAAACAGAACAATATTAAGGACATGGGAGAGTTTATGAAAATAGTAAGTTTGCATGTCCTTAATAATAATAAAAATTTATTTGAGCTCGATTGCGAAACAAGTTCTTACAACTTTATTAATCACTCTCGAGACCTCATTCCTGATGGAATCCATCGCCACAAGGGAGAGAGAAGAGGAAACATGGAATTAAATGCCTTGCCTAAAGGCACTACTAATTGCCTCGATCTTCTACGCCATGTACCATTATAATTAACTCAGAGATTCCGGACAAGAAGTCGCAAATAGATTTTTTAAATTGGTCGCTATTTTTAATATGAGATCAGTTTTAATTTGGCAACTTTTGATCCACATCAAACCGATCAAGAAGTCAAAAATAGATTTACAAGATGTCCACTACTTTGGATTTCTATTAATTGCTGTGTAATTCGTGATAGCGTAGTGGATTCGCGGTCGCTTCAGGTGCGAAAGGTCCGAAGTTCGAGCCATGCTGGAGCCGTTATGATTGTGCCTTTAGGCAAGACATTTAAATTCCTCTTCTATCTCCCTCGTGGCGATGGATTCCATCAGGAATGAGGTCTCGAGAGTGATTAATATAAGTTGTAAGAACTTGTTTCACAATCCAGCTAAAATAAATTTGTAGAAACTATTAATTGCTCCCGAAGCTTCCCAGCAGCATTCTATGTGTGGTTTTAGAGGAGATATGTGTGGCAACATGTTGACAGAGATACAGGACGACCCATCTATGCCAATAGCTGTCCTCAATCATAGCTCCCCTCAATCATAACTCCCCTCAATCATAACTCCCCTCAATCATAGCTCCCCTCAATCATGGCTCCCCTCAATCATGGCTCCCCTCAATCATAACTCACCTCAATCATAACTCCCCTCAATCATAGCTCCCCTCAATCATAGCTCCCCTCAATCATAACTCCCCTCAATCATAACTCCCCTCATCATAACTCCCCTCAATCATAGCTCCCCTCAATCATAACTCCCCTCAATCATAGCTCCCCTCAATCATAGCTCCCCTCAATCATAACTCCCCTCAATCATAGCTCACCTCAATCATAACTCCCCTCAATCATAGCTCCCCTCAATCATAGCTCACCTCAATCATAACTCCCCTCACATAGCTCCCCTCAATCATAACTCCCCTCAATCATAACTCCCCTCAATAGCTCCCTCATCATACCTCACCTCAATCATGCCTCACCTCGATCACCTCAATCATGCCTCACCTCAATCATGCCTCACCTCAATCATGCCTCACCTCGATCATGGCTCACTTCGATCACCTCAATCATGCCTCACCTCAATCATAGCTCACCTCAATCATGGCTCACCTCAATCATAACTCCCCTCAATCATAGCTCCCCTCAATCATAACTCGCCTCAATAATAACTCCCCTCAATCATAGCTCCCCTCAATCATAACTCGCCTCAATAATAGCTCCCCTCAATCATAGCTCACCTCAATCATAGCTCCCCTCAATCATAGCTCACCTCAATCATAGCTCCCCTCAATCATAGCTCACCTCAATCATAGCTCCCCTCAATCATAGCTCACCTCAATCATAGCTCACCTCAATCATAACTCCCCTCAATCATAGCTCCCCTCAATCATAACTCCCCTCAATCATAGCTCCCCCCAATCATAGCTCACCTCAATCATAGCTCCCCTCAATCATAGCTCACCTCAATTATAGCTCCCCTCAAGCATAGCTCACCTCAATAATAACTCACCTCGATCATGGCTCACCTCAATCATGCCTCACCTCAATCATAACTCACCTCAATCATGCCTCACCTCAATCATGGCTCACCTCGATCATGCCTCACCTCAATCATAACTCACCTCAATCATAACTCACCTCAATCATAACTCACCTCAATCATGGCTCACCTCAATCAAGCCTCACCTCGATCACCTCAATCATAACTCACCTCAATCATAACTCACCTCAATCATAACTCACCTCAATCATAACTCACCTCAATCAAGCCTCACTTCGATCACCTCAATCATGCCTCACCTCGATCATGCCTCACCTCAATCATGCCTCACCTCAATCAAGCCTCACTTCGATCACCTCAATCATGCCTCACATCGATCACCTCAATCATGCCTCACCTCAATCATGCCTCACCTCAATCATGCCTCACCTCAATCATGCCTCACCTCGATCACCTCAATCATGGCTCACCTCAATCATGGCTCACCTCAATCATGGCTCACCTCAATCATGGCTCACCTCAATCATGCCTCACCTCAATCATGCCTCACCTCAATCATGCCTCACCTCAATCAAGCCTCACTTCGATCACTCACCTCAATCATGCCTCACCTCGATCACCTCAATCATGCCTCACCTCAATCATGCCTCACCTCAATCATGCCTCACCTCAATCATGCCTCACCTCGATCACCTCAATCATGGCTCACCTCAATCATGGCTCACCTCAATCATGGCTCACCTCAATCATGGCTCACCTCAATCATAGCTCACCTCAATCATAACTCACCTCAATCATAGCTCACCTCAATCATAGCTCCCCTCAATCATGGCTCACCTCAATCATAACTCGCCTCAATCATAGCTCACCACAATCATGACTCGCCTCAATCATGACTCGCCTCAATCATGGCTCTACCTCAATCATAGCTCACCTCAATCATGGCTCACCTCAATCATAGCTCACCTCAATCATGACTCGCCTCAATCATGACTCACCTCAATCATGGCTCACCTCAATCATAGCTCGCCTCAATCATGGCTCACCTCATCACCTCAATCATAGCTCACCTCAATCATGGCTCACCTCAATCATGGCTCACCTCAATCATAGCTCACCTCAATCATGGCTCACCTCAATCATAACTCGCCTCAATCATAGCTCACCACAATCATAACTCGCCTCAATCATGACTCGCCTCAATCATGGCTC
>CM026404.1:9343136-9404626 GCA_014843695.1 Archivesica marissinica | reverse complement strand
TCACCTCAATCATGCCTCACCTCGATCACCTCAATCATGCCTCACCTCAATCATGCCTCACCTCAATCATGCCTCACCTCAATCATGCCTCACCTCGATCACCTCAATCATGGCTCACCTCAATCATGGCTCACCTCAATCATGGCTCACCTCAATCATGGCTCACCTCAATCATAGCTCACCTCAATCATAACTCACCTCAATCATAGCTCACCTCAATCATAGCTCCCCTCAATCATGGCTCACCTCAATCATAACTCGCCTCAATCATAGCTCACCACAATCATGACTCGCCTCAATCATGACTCGCCTCAATCATGGCTCACCTCAATCATAGCTCACCTCAACATAGCTCACCTCATCATGGCTCACCTCAATCATAGCTCACCACAATCATGACTCGCCTCAATCATGACTCGCCTCAATCATGGCTCACCTCAATCATAGCTCGCCTCAATCATGGCTCACCTCAATCATAGCTCACCTCAATCATGGCTCACCTCAATCATGGCTCACCTCAATCATAGCTCACCTCAATCATGGCTCACCTCAATCATAACTCGCCTCAATCATAGCTCACCACAATCATAACTCGCCTCAATCATGACTCGCCTCAATCATGGCTCACCTCAATCATAGCTCACCTCAATCATAGCTCCCCTCAATCATAGCTCACCTCAATAAAACTCCCCTCAATCATAGCTCACCTCAATCATAGCTCACCTCAATCATAGCTCACCTCAATCATAACTCCCCTCAATCATAGCTCCCCTCAATCATAACTCCCCTCAATCATAGCTCCCCCCAATCATAGCTCACCTCAATCATAGCTCCCCTCAATCATAGCTCACCTCAATTATAGCTCCCCTCAAGCATAGCTCACCTCAATAATAACTCACCTCGATCATGGCTCACCTCAATCATGCCTCACCTCAATCATAACTCACCTCAATCATGCCTCACCTCAATCATGGCTCACCTCGATCATGCCTCACCTCAATCATAACTCACCTCAATCATAACTCACCTCAATCATAACTCACCTCAATCATGGCTCACCTCAATCAAGCCTCACCTCGATCACCTCAATCATAACTCACCTCAATCATAACTCACCTCAATCATAACTCACCTCAATCATTTGCCTCACTTCGATCACCTCAATCATGTTTGATCACCTCAATCATGCTCACCTCGATCACCTCAATCATGCCTCACCTCAATCATGCCTCACCTCAATCATAACTCTCCTCAATCATGGCTCACCTCAATCATAGCTCACCTCAATCATAGCTCGCCTCAATCATAACTCTCCTCAATCATGGCTCACCTCAATCATAGCTCCCTCAATCATAACTCCCCTCAATCATAGCTCACCTCAATCATAGCTCCCCTCAAGCATAGCTCACCTCAATAATAACTCACCTCGATCATGGCTCACCTCAATCATAACTCACCTCAATCATGCCTCACCTCAATCATGGCTCACCTCAATCATAACTCACCTCAATCATGGCTCACCTCAATCATAACTCACCTCAATCATGGCTCACCTCAATCATGGCTCACCTCAATCATGCCTCACCTCAATCATAACTCACCTCAATCATAGCTCACCTCAATCATAACTCACCTCAATCATAACTCACCTCAATCATAACTCGCCTCAATCATGGCTCACCTCAATCAAGCCTCACCTCGATCACCTCAATATAACTCACCTCAATCATAACTCACCTCAATCAAGCCTCACTTCGATCACCTCAATCATGCCTCACTTCGATCACCTCAATCATGCCTCACCTCGATCACCTCAATCATGCCTCACCTCAATCATGCCTCACCTCAATCATAACTCTCCTCAATCATGGCTCACCTCAATCATGGCTCACCTCAATCATAGCTCGCCTCAATCATAACTCTCCTCAATCATGGCTCACCTCAATCATAGCTCACCTCAATCATAGCTCCCCTCAATCATGGCTCACCTCAATCATAACTCGCCTCAATCATAGCTCACCACAATCATAACTCGCCTCAATCATGACTCGCCTCAATCATGGCTCACCTCAATCATGGCTCGACTCGATCATGGCTCACCTCAATCATGGCTCACCTCAATCATGGCTCACCTCAATCATGGCTCGACTCGATCATGGCTCACCTCAATCATAGCTCCCCCCAATCATAGCTCACCTCAATCATGGCTCACCTCAATCATGGCTCGACTCGATCATGGCTCAGGTAGGCTAATATCTTTTGGATAGCATTCATAGAACTACTTTTAATAAAAAATATTTAATTATAGGCAGACTTACCGTGTATGATAGAGCTGTGTTTTGTTGGCAACCCGTTGGGAGAACAAATGGTGGAACAGGGAGAAAAACATTACGTTGACACTATTGCCAAGAAATTACCGAAGCTGAAACGACTGGATGGTGGGTACTGTAACATTATACCGAGATCAAGAAACAATAGAGGAACTAACTAGATCAAATTTAACTTTTTTTTAGTTTATACAAATTTATTTTAGCTCGATTGCGAAACCAGTTATTTCAACTTATATTAATCACTCTCGATACCTCATTCCTGATGGAATCCATCGCCACGAGGGAGAGAGAAGAGGCAACGTGGAATTTAAATGCCTTAAATTTAACTTCAAATAAGAACTAGGCCTATTGTTTAGTTACAGACGGATCTGTAGTCCAGTTGTAACACACTGGACTGGTTATCCAGGGATCGCAGGTTCGATCCCCCGTCTGACCCTAATAAAATTAACAGTCTTTCAGATGGGACGTTAAACCGAGGTCTCGTGTCAGTGCTTTACACCGTGCACGTAAAAGAACCAGAGGAGATTCTGGAATGGGTCTCTGTCTGTATCATTGCACTATCCTCCAAAATCTAAAATGACTAATATCTTCAGGAGGCGTCGCTCATATGGGCAACTGGTAGCGACGATAAATAAACGTAAAACACACACTGTTTAGTTACCTATTGATAAGGCAATATAAAATATAGATTGCATACCCACTTAACATGCCAACTTCAAGCTATTTTTAACAAATGTGTTCATGCATCCACAATGATTTCCGTTCTCTTGAACAGTTTTTATCCAATCTTCACCAAACTTGCATACAATCTTTGTTGGCATTATATCTCAGCCAAGTTCGATAAGCAGCTGGATTGCCCCCCATTACTCCGGACTTATGACCCTTGAATTGTACAAATGTGTAATGTTGGCTCTAACTTTTAACCTTTTATATCCAATCTTTATCAGACTACAAAGGGCATATATACCTTGGGCACTGTTGTTTTTGTTTTTTTACAATGACCCACTTTTCAAATGCCTGATGTTAACCCATTCAACACCAAGTAACTCACATGGACTGGTCCATGATATTCATAAACCAATAAATGAATCAGAAAATCACATTTGGACAAGTTCATTTATCAAAATGGGTAATTATGTCTAAAAATAGTCATATCACTGGCAAAAAGTGCAGATCCTGATGAGACGGCTCATCTGGATCTACACTTTTTGTAAGCCTATTTAGAGGTCTGTGGTGTTGAAAGGGTTAAGGGAACTCGGCCTTAGTTTGGCATGTTATATATATATATATTGCTACTGTCATTAAAATCTCCACACTCATCTGTGTTTCATATCTTCTTGGTTTTGGTTATAAATAAATTGACGTCTGCTGAATCCACTTTACAGTCAACAGATGTTTCTGTCTTATGGCATATGTGACTGTCACCAATACTGTTCATGAGCTTCAGAAGTGTTAGTTCATGAGCTTCAGAAGTGTTAGTTCATGAGCTTGAGCTTTAGCAGTGTTAGTTCATGAGCTTGAGCAGTGTTAGTTCATGAGCTTGAGCTTCAGAAGTGTTAGTTCATGAACTTGAGCTGTGAAGTTTAGTTCATGAGCTTGAGCTTTGAAGTGTTAGTTCACAAGCTTGAGCTATGAAGTTTAGTTCACAAGCTTGAGCTTTGAAGTGTTAGTTCATGAGCTTCAGAAATGTTAGTTCATGAGCTTGAGCTTTTAAGTGTTAGTTCATGAGCTTGAGAAGTGTTAGTTCATGAGCTTGAGCTATGAAGTTTAGTTCATGAGCTTTGAAGTGTTAGTTCATGAGCTTGAGCTTTGAAGTGTTAGTTCATGAGCTTGAGCTATGAAGTTTAGTTCACAAGCTTGAGCTTTGAAGTGTTAGTTCATGAGCTTCAGTTTTGAAATGTTAGATCTTTGAAGTGTCCACATTCAGGCATTGCATAAATTCAGAGAATTCTGACTGTTTCAAATACACAATATGACCATCAAGTACATGTGATAGAATGAGTGGCCAGTTTAACTTACCAGGGTGCGAGGTCATGGTCCCTAGTGAGACTATTTCGTCCTCTAAACTTTTTTATTAGAGAGTTAAATGTTTCTACTTTCAGGTGGCACCATTATCAGAGGATTAAATGTTTCTACTTTACGATGGCCCTGTTATCTGAGAGTTAAATGTTTCTACTTTCGGATGGCCCTGTTATCAGAGTTAAATGTTTCTACTTTCAGGTGGCCCTGTTATCAGAGGGTTAAATGTTTCTACTTTCAGATGGCCCTGTTATCAGAGGGTTAAATGTTTCTACTTTCAGATGGCCCTGTTATCAGAGGGTTAAATGTTTCTACTGTCAGATGGCCCTGTTATCAGAGTTAGATGTTTCTACTTTCAGATGGCCCTGTTATCAGAGTTAAATGTTTCTACTTTCAGATGGCCCTGTTATAAGAGGGTTAAATGTTTCTACTTTCAGATGGCCCTGTTATCAGAGTTAAATGTTTCTACTTTCAGATGGCCCCGTTATAAGAGGGTTAAATGTTTCTACTTTCAGATGGCCCTGTTATCAGAGTTAAATGTTTCTACATTCAGATGGCCCTGTTATAAGAGGGTTAAATGTTTCTACTTTCAGATGGCCCTGTTATCAGAGTTAAATGTTTCTACTTTCAGATGGCCCCGTTATAAGAGGGTTAAATGTTTCTACTTTCAGATGGCCCTGTTATCAGAGTTAAATGTTTCTACTTTCAGATGGCCCTGTTATAAGAGGGTTAAATGTTTCTACTTTCAGATGGCCCTGTTATCAGAGTTAAATGTTTCTACTTTCAGATGGCCCCGTTATAAGAGTTAAATGTTTCTACTTTCAGATGGCCCTGTTATCAGAGTTAAATGTTTCTACTTTCAGATGGCCCCGTTATAAGTGGCCCCGTTATAAGAGTTAAATGTTTCTACTTTCAGATGGCCCTGTTATCAGAGTTAAATGTTTCTATTTTCAGATGGCCCCGTTATCAGAGTTAAATGTTTCTATTTTCAGATGGCCCTGTTATCAGAGTTAAATGTTTCTATTTTCAGATGGCCCCGTTATCAGAGTTAAATGTTTCTATTTTCAGATGGCCCCGTTATCAGAGTTAAATGTTTCTACTTTCAGATGGCCCTGTTATCAGAGTTAAATGTTTCTACTTTCAGATGGCCCCGTTGTAAGAGTTAAATGTTTCTACTTTCAGATGGCCCCGTTATAAGAGGGTTAAATGTTTCTACTTTCAGATGGCCCTGTTATCAGAGTTAAATGTTTCTACTTTCAGATGGCCCTGTTATCAGAGTTAAATGTTTCTACATTCAGATGGCCCTGTTATAAGAGGGTTAAATGTTTCTACTTTCAGATGGCCCTGTTATCAGAGTTAAATGTTTCTACTTTCAGATGGCCCCGTTATAAGAGGGTTAAATGTTTCTACTTTCAGATGGCCGTTATCAGAGTTAAATGTTTCTACTTTCAGATGGCCCTGTTATCAGAGTTAAATGTTTCTACTTTCAGATGGCCCCGTTATAAGAGTTAAATGTTTCTACTTTCAGAGATGGCCCCGTTATAAGAGGGTTAAATGTTTCTACTTTCAGATGGCCCCGTTATAAGAGTTAAATGTTTCTACTTTCAGATGGCCCCGTTATAAGAGGGTTAAATGTTTCTACTTTCAGATGGCCCCGTTATAAGAGTTAAATGTTTCTACTTTCAGATGGCCCCGTTATAAGAGGGTTAAATGTTTCTACTTTCAGGTAGCCCTGTTATCAGAGAGAATGACGATGATGAGGACTAAGCAATGACTTATTTGGTTTATAAACCCACGGCGATACAATGCCAGTTACACATGGGACACTACAGACCCTGCTCTGGCTCTTTTTTGTTGTAGCCATTTTTTAGCAGGCAAATCTGTGCTTCCTTTAGCCAAAATCCGCTGCACACTATTTTTCTCAAACAGTTTTGATAGTATATTTATTACAATATATTTTAATGTATCTTGCAATTGTACCACTTCAATGATGTATGCCCATACACTACAACTGAGGTATGGGTTACATTTGCAGTGATACATTACTTGACAAGTTGTGTCAACTTTCAGTGACTAGAATATCGCCATACATGTGCAGAATAACATCAGTACATTGCCGTTACCCTTTCCCTCATAGAAGCACCTCTTGACGCCATTACCAATACCATATACATTGACAATGTAGTAGTCAAACCAATGTTCATATATAAAGGCCAGAATTCCATGTAGTCCCAGTAATATCTATGGAGGTGGGATAGATATGGTGACTACTTATCCACTGCATGATAGCTAAATGACTGTCGTTTGTATGTAGATACAATAGTATATTAACCTAAATCTCTATGAAGGAAAGGGTTAAACAAGACAAAGCACTCGGTAGTGAGAGCGTATATAGGAATGGTGTTCATCCGTCTGTCTCAAACAATTTTAAAATGACCGGGGACAGCATAATTTTTGTTCCAACCTCTTGGAGGTCTGTGATGACTTGCATCAATATATTGATGGTGTACTTAATTAAATGTTTGGAAACCTAGACAACAATTGACGATAGTTGGGCTTCATATAAATTAAAATTTATCAGCACAAAGCAGACCTCACCCCCTCTGTGTACAAGCTTGAGGTATTAAAAAGTTAAATGGCTATTTTTCTTGGCTGCTCCATACCTCTAGAACTGTTGGAGGAATTTTAAAACTTTGCACAAATGTTAATTTCAGCTATGTTGGTTCAATGCGACACTTTGGAACCGAGTTGTGTGCATTGGAAGCTGGCTATATTGTTGGCAAAATTAATTTAATCTGGTGCCAGTACTATTAGGGTTAACATGCATTGTATAGATCCTTTCAGATCATAGCGTAGAAACCAGGAAATAATGATATTAGCAATAGTGAACACTGTAATTATATACTTTAGAATTGTCTCCGTTTTGCATATGGCTGTACATTATTACTGTTTTTGTCTCTCGTGCTGAACTTGTGTTCCAATTTAATAATATAGCAGGGACTATGGCTGTCACTGCAACAGTCGGTTTTAATGGTAGTTTATGTGACTTCTCAGTACAAGATAAAACCAATCTTTCACATTTTTGAAACATACATGTAGACGGAACTATCTTTTCACTGTATTCCACATTTGGTTGCAGTCGCCAGTGGTGTGGAATCTCCATATTTTTCACTTGTCCATGGACAAAATAGACAGCAAAAATAACCTTGTTCGTCATTGAATTCTACTTGTCACCAAAATTAAGACCAAATTTCCAGTCACTTGCCCGTTGGCTCAGGTCCTGACGTACACACATGCTTGACGGATGGTCCTGACGTACACATAACATGCTTGGCAGATGGTTCTGACGTACACATAACATGCTTGGCAGATGGTTCGGACGTACACATAACATGCTTGGCAGATGGTTCTGACGTACACATAACATGCTTGGCAGATGGTTCTGATGTACACATAACATGCTTGGCAGATATTTGATGTGCTATAAATGTGTCTCGCCTTTCATATAAACTCGTGCTTTTGCTGCTACTCTGTGCATATGATCATCCGGTTTTTGTTTGCTCCAACAGACTTTTGAGGTATTTGTTACTTGCTCTGCTGTGAATAAAAATGACCAGTCACTCCACTGAATAGAGTAATTTGTAAACATCTGTAAAATAAAACGACCGTCTTGGATTGCACACCGTCTGCTGATATACAAGGCATATCTGCCTCTCGGCTAACCTCTCACAGCAGCAGCTTGGGATCTTCAGCATGTAGTACTTTCTATGTGTAAACACTAGGGATGGCAACGAATAGCGATTAAACTATTCAATAGAATTCTATCTCAAAATCACGCTTATAAAAATAGCCAAACTAACCTAATTACGCGTAAATGTCATCTTCAAATGATTATTCAGATGATTTTGTACCCGAATTCAATTTGCATAGATTACACATAGCGGTTTTCATATTCTCAGAGCAATTCAAGCATTTCCAAACGTGTGACTGGCATTTTTGAGGACAATATATTTGTTTCCGAATACTGGAATAGTATTAGGACGTTCGAGCGAATATTGGTTGCCATCCCTAGTAAACACCCATAGCAGGTAGTTGGCCGACATACATGCTGATGTCTAAATGCCAGTTCCGGAGGTTATAAACAATTTTTCAGATTGGTTGATTCAGAGTTTCACGGTCAGCTGAACCAATAAGCTCGAGATTTTTTTATAACCTCCAGGCCGGTTTATTTCAATGTATACTGAACCAAAAAATAAACTTTCGCGAGACTTCAATGGGACTGTTTCCACAGTTTTTATTCGTATTTGTTATTGCACAATAACTTAAAATCAATTCATCAAAGTTCATTTACAGTCTGAAAATTATCAATTTCATTGGAGGTAGGTGTCGATTTAATTTTTTTTTGCTGTAACGATTATGCCCACCGCTAGCATTGCCAACAGCTTGGCAGCGACGACGAGTGGATGAGATTATTAATTTGAGCCTGGGGTATATTATTCCACTCTTCTAGCAAAGCGTCACGGAGCTCATTGACGTTACCAGGCGGATTTTGCCGTTGCCGTACATGTGCGTCAAGATTATCCCAAAGGTGCTCGATGGGATTTAGATCCAGGCTTTTTGAGGGCCAGTCGTCTATGAAATCAATATTGTTGTTTCGCAAGAACTGGATATTGTTACTGGCGTGTGGGGCAAGGGTCTCTATACTTTTGAGCATTCAAATTGCCATAAATGACCACTAATTGGGTACGATACCCATAACTTATTCCGGCCCAGACCATCACCGCCAAAACGATCCCGCTGAAGAACGCAACAGTCAGCGTAACGTTCATTCCTACGTTGGTAGACCCTGATCCGACCATCACTATTGGACAATGCAAACCTGGATTAATCTGAAAAAAGAATCGGCCACCAGTCTTGCCTTGTCCAGTTGTCTATCAGCCCATTACGGCGATGACGATCCGTTAATACTGTTCCGACGTGCACGTAAATCCTAGGGTGACACGCTGTAGCTGTTAAAAAACGATTCCGTAAATGTTGGTTCAAAATATAGCGGTCTTGCGCCCACGTGGAAGATCTTCCGTGCTTCTGCACAAACTGCCGTCTCGGACTTCTAACTGCCTGCACAGCATCCCAACGGCTCTCTCAAATGTTTCGCAATTCGAGGCATCGAAATGTTGCCCAAATTGTATCGATATAAAGGTGTTTAGGTATTTTTATGACTGTAGTCGTCAAGTGCAATAACTTGCAGTGAAAAAAGTTAACACATGTAAACCAGATATGTCCACCCTGTGCGTGCACATGAAAATGGAGGTTTTGTCAAGACGATATCGTTAGACATGAGGTGATTATCTGACCGATTTCCCAAAGTAGGATGTCAGTGTAAACTACTACATATACACATTTTTCTACATGTTGTATTTAACCTTATAAGTTTAAGACCTACTTTGCGAAAGTTTCTTTTTTGGTTCAGTATATGTGTACAACGGATGGGATGACCAAGTGACTCTTAACAATGACCCTTTTTTGAAAGAATCTGCCACGCCTAGAAGACAGAATTGAAATTAGAAGATAGCTTGAATTTAATTCATCTGGTGAGCCACGGTCTATTGTTTTATCGAGCGACCAAGTCTTTACCAAAGGTAATGTGAAGATATGGGACAATGAAACCGTTTTGAACGACCTACCTATACAACAAACACCCCATCCACTAGCATAGTTCAGACAGGATGACGTACCTACACAAACACCCCTCCACTAGCATAGCTCAGACAGGATGACCTACCTACACAAACACCCCACCACTAGCATAGCTCAGACAGGATGACGTACCTACACAAACACCCCTCCACTAGCATAGCTCAAACACAGGATGACCTACCTACACAAATACCCGTCCACTAGCATAGCTCAAACACAGGATGACCTACCTACACAAATACCCCTCGGGATAGGCGTTACATTTGGACAAAATTGTTTCAGATAGGGCCATTTTACTGATCGATGCGAAATCTGACATCCCAGAGTATAATCCCTGTACTTAAATATATATATATACTAGTACCCCCAAACGTGCCGAATCCGTGTGAAAGACGGGATGACGTACCTACACAAACACCCCCTCCACTAGCATAGCTCAAAGACCTACCTATACAACAAATACCCCACCACTAGCATAGCTCAGACAGGATGACCTACCTATACAACAAATACCCCACCACTAGCATAGCTCAGACAGGATGACCTACCTATACAACAAATACCCCACCACTAGCATAGCTCAGACAGGATGACCTACCTACACAAACACCCCCTCCACTAACATAGCTCAAACAGGATGACCTACCTACACAAACACCCCCTCCACTAGCATAGCTCAGACAGGATGACCTACCTACACAAATACCCCTCCACTAGCATAGCTCAAAGACAGGATGACCTACCTACACAAATACCCCCTCCACTAGCATAGCTCAAAGACAGGATAACCTACCTACACAAATACCCCTCCACTAGCATAGCTCAAAGACAGGATACCTACCTACACAAATACCCCTCCACTAGCATAGCTCAAAGACAGGATACCTACCTACACTAGCATAGCTCAAAGACAGGATGACCTACCTACACAAATACCCCTCGACTAGCATAGCTCAGACATGATGACCTACCTACACAAACACCCCTCGACTAGCATAGCTCAGACATGATGACCTACCTACACAAATACCCCACCACTAGCATAGCTCAAAGACTGGAGAACCTACCTACACAAATACCCCTCCACTAGCATAGCTTAAAGACTGGATGACTTACCTACACAAATACCCCTCCACTAGCTTACGATTTAAATGTTGCTACATCCACCATTACTAGGGACATGGCTGCCCCTGCTACATCCACCACAACTAATAGGGACATGGCACACAGCTGCCCCAAACCTATTCACAGAGAGCTAGCTGCTAGTGACAAACACTTATCATAGTGTTGTGCCAAGTTGAAATAAAACATACAGCAAGCTCCACTTGGAAACAGATTTATTGAGAACGTTTATTTATCATCAGGTTTGTTGAAAACGTATGTCAGACAACATTTTCCGCAGTACTGCCTGTCAAAGTGGGACGCCATGAAGACACCGGCACCACAGACCTCGTTAGGACACTCTCGTCTCAGGCGTGTGATCTTGCCATTCTCATCAACCTGAAACAGTAATGTCAATGTACTTACCAAGTTAGTTACCAGACGGTGACAGAAAAATCTGATACATCGACTGCCAGATATTAAAATGTAGCAATAAGTTAACAAAAAAACATGGTATAAAATTGTAGCTGTGTTTATGATTGAAATCAATGGATTTCTGGGGTACCATTACTTGCCGTTGTTTACTGTGGCGGGTTAGGGTTTAACAGTGGGGCCAAAATGAAGTTGGGAAAAAGTGCTTACAAATACACAAGACAAATTAAGTAGGTTTTTTTTCTAGAATGGCAGGGCACACTGCCATGCCCTATTCACTCCCTCCCTATTGCAGTTTCCAAAACAAATGCACACTGCCTCTTTGATGACCCACCCTGCCCGGTTTCCATTCTAGAATAAACCCTATTAATTAATCACATTTACCAATTATGTATCTTGTCATATATTTAGTGGAACAACGCAAAAATAATGCTTCACACAAAAGAACACACTGGCCTGTGTCTGGTATCTGACAAATGTTTGAATTCACACGAGTCATAACCTTGAAATTATGTTATATTTCGGGTTTTACGCCTGCATCAGCACCATTTCGGGCTATATCGCCGGCGGGCAGTTTACCTAACACCTTTCCTGGGCAGGCTCCAGCGGTAAACCAGTACTTGGGTGCACCAACCTCGGTAAGAAACTGCCAACTTTTTCATATAAATGAGACGCGGTCCGAGCGGGGCTCAAACCCGTGACCATCAGTGATGATAGGTTACAGTGGTATACAAGTCAGCGACAATAACCACTCGACCACGGAGGCGGACCATAACCTTGAAATATCAACCTCAAGGTCACATAGAGCCATCATATAAACTGACCACAAAATCAATTCCACCACCCTCTAAAAGTCTCATGAACCTACTAACAGTCCCCGATAATTTCGACTTCCTGCCCACGTCTATACCTCACTATCAACATCACTCCATATTTTAAAGTTATTGAGCGAGCAGGTCTCGGCAAAATGTTATGAAATAGAAGATACCTTGTAGTATTTGAGTACAGCAAGCTTCACCTTCTTCTTCTTATGTTTGTTCTTCTTTGGTGTCGTATAATTCTTCTTCTTGCGCTTCTTAGCACCTCCCCTCAGACGGAGCACCAGATGGAGAGTGGACTCCTTCTGTATGTTGTAATCAGACAGTGTGCGGCCGTCTTCCAACTGTTTCCCAGCAAAGATCAATCTCTGCTGATCTGGAGGGATACCTGGACAAAACAACACATTTAAATTGCTTATTGGCTAATACTCAGGGACGGCAACGAGAATCCATTTTTTAATATGCAAGTATGCAGACACATTACTGATCCAAGTACTCAGAAACGAAGGATTTGATTCTTGGGTACATTGCAACAATAGAAATGCAGGTTTGCTTTAATTTCAGATATTTGGTAAGTATTTCAAATGAGGCATCATGTCTGAATATGGACACTATTTTAACTGATGTGATAAAAACATTGCATTGTAATTTAGCAAAACATCTTAAGCGACACCCAGATAAAACTGGCCCAAAACAGGTCAAATATGTCACTGTTAAAAGAGTCGTTTATTGAATAAATATCTGTATAAAAAAGGTTTCAACTTTTTTCACAACAATTGCGAAACAAGCTTCAACAACTTGCACATTAATCACTGCCGTTTACGCGGATGAAATGAAAATCTTACCCTCCTTGTCTTGAATCTTTGCCTTCACATTCTCAATGGAATCACTGGGCTCTACCTGAAATAACAAACAAATACACATTTCATTGTTTAATTAGCTATTAAAACAAGACTGCAATAATGTTTATGTTACAAACCTGGTATTATACCTGCTTTCGCTATTAAACAGTTTTCCGATGCATGCTAAAGCAACAAGCTTCAAAACAGCCGTTCAATGTTATTGTTATATTTCGGGTTTTACGCCTACATCAGCACCATTTTGGGCTATATCGTCGGCGGGCAGTTTACCTAACAACACCTTTCCTGGGCAGGCTCCAGCGGTTAACCAGTACTTGGGTGCACCAACCTCCGTAAGAAACTGCCAACTTTTTCATATAAATGACGGTCTGAGCCATTGACCATCAGTGTATACAGTGGTATACAAGTCAGCGACCGTAACCACTCGACCACGGAGGCGGACAAAACAGCCTTTCAAATGTTATATTTATCCTTTGTATACAACATGGTCGGACCTAGAGTTTTGATGATTGGAACATCTGACACATACCGGTATGCTAAGAATTTCTTAAAATGGTTTGCGAGACTCGGTGTTAATATGAAACTTCAATGGTGCAACAACTCTTCCTATTTCATTAACAGTCAAATTGTAATTGTTTCTCTCCACTTCAAAAAAGTAACTAAAATTGTGGAGGTAAAGATACATGTATGCGAAACTAAGTTGATGTGATACTCATCTCAAGGGTAATAAATAGTCTTGCCCGTCCGGGTCTTCACAAAGATCTGCATGATTACAAATACTCACCTCAAGGGTAATAGTCTTGCCCGTCAGGGTCTTCACAAAGATCTGCATGATTACAAATACTCACCTCAAGGGTAATAGTCTTGCCCGTCATGGTTTTCACAAAGATCTGCATGATTACAAATACTCACCTCAAGGGTAATAGTCTTGCCCGTCATGGTTTTCACAAAGATCTGCATGATTACAAATACTCACCTCAAGGGTAATAGTCTTGCCCGTCAGGGTCTTCACAAAGATCTGCATGATTACAACCTCTGAAATATGAAAGGACACCGGTTATTAGACTGAAGATGATATACAACTAAATGACATTTTCTTCATTCACAAATTTTCTTTAGCAAGAATCCATTAATTAAATCAGGGTTCAAGCTCAGACATTCTGAATGACCGTCGGTAAAAATACGAGTCCGGTGGAAATGCTAAGATGGCCGTTGGTCCGGTATAACGTGTAAATTTGATGAAATGCCGATGATTCATCGTGGACTAGTGGATTGGATCACGTGTAAAGTGCTTATATATATAACTTGAAGGATGAACAGAAGGAACAATAAAAAGGAACTTGTGACTGCGAACAGCTCTATCCCACCATTAGTAACATATGTCCCATATTCAGAGCACTTCTATATCACATTCATTGTATCCAGAAGAACAGGTGCAGTGCAATATACAGTATACTGCCGCTAAACATTTCTGTTGCAAGTTGTGTACAAACAATTGCTGCGTCTCGATACAAACAATCATATAATAGGTGTTGCATGTGATCAATAGATTTATTTTTGTACTAATGATTTTGGCATGTAATGCAATTTGGTGACAAAAAAAACTATTATGCATTATGTGTGCTAGTTTACTACTGCATGCGAAGCTTTGTCTGACATGTACATGTATGTAATGTATGTCCCCTTGGTCAGAACTATTAATAAATATGTTTTATTTATCGCTGAAAACCGATTACATATTTTTATTTAGTGTTCCCCCAGACTGAAAAAGGGCAGGGCACAGGTAAAAAAAAAGGACATTTTTGACGAATCAATTTTGCAACCTATGGCGTATTTCAATTCAAAATATATTATAAGGATCGAGGTGTGGTATCCAAGATAATTATCTAAACAAAAATGTAAGCCAGAAAATTACAACAATAATGCATTTACATTAGTAAGTAGAAACTTGCATATAAAATTGACATCCGTTGGCGGAATTTCCGACCGGTGCAATGGAAGAATCCATATACTATTATATGCACAGTACCCAGTAAAACTAACAACTTGAGGCTATAAGGACAAATTGGGGGACTATTTGAGTCAATTAGCCCCAATTATGAGATTTGCACACATGGGACAAGATGTCTATGACTTCACTATAAAGAACTCGTAATTGGACATTGCGCAGCAATAATCCTGTACATTTGTTTTAACAATGACTCAACAGAAATTGGGGCATAAATGTGTGAATGGCACGTATCATGATTACTTGTCAAATTTATGCATTGGCGGGAAAGAGTTAAAACAAGGGAATCAATGTTGCTCTAGGCTAGTTACAACTTACAGTGCATACATGGACATTTCACACCATATTGATTGTAAACCCGTGTATTCCATTTTATAGCATCAGTCTAACATAGGACTGGTGTTTGTTGAGGGATTTCAGGCAATATTGCAATACTTATCAAGTTTTATTGAGAATTTAGACATTTTCAGAATTTCGGGCTGCCCCAAAGAGGGGGGACGTCCTATTCCTGCTTAGGGGAAACACTATTATGTATGCGTACATGGTAAAGCTTTAAATTCCTTATTTAAAATGATTTAATTGAATTTTGCTGCACAACAAAATGCTAAATCAAAAATGCATACATGTAATAATAATATAAATTGTACCTCATAAAAACATATACGGTATATGTATGTTGAATATTTACAAGATATTTGTAAGAAAAAACAATGACATTCGGTTCATAATCCCCAAATAACAAGTTTGTGTCATAATTCACAAAGTTTAGATCAGATGTTAGTGTTCTGGACCAATAGCTTCAGGCAATGTCGGCAGCTTACAGCATTGAATAAAATGTCAACAAAAATGTTGGCGCCAAATCATAAAATGTAGTGAGAATTTTTTTGTCGCAATGTGCGACGGACAGTGGGAACTCTGCAATTCAGTCTGGTCAACTAGTGTAGAGCTTCCGTGGCCTAACGCATCATCGCTGCAGATTCAAGTGATAAAAGTTAAAATCATAAAATGGCGATATCAATAATATGTTGGAAATATTGCTTTTACAAACTTATTTTTTCATTACTTTCCAATATTTATTCTTTTAACTACTCATACTTTTAACTTCTCTGCTGTTTAACGCGCAACATGTCTACATCCCCACGAGGGATTTGACAAGCCGCATATACAACATTTACGATACCACAGTTTACCATGTTCACAAACAAGTTTTGCATTAAAATCGGCTACGGCACTTTAGTAGCAACCACCACGCTGAAATTTGGTTTATATGCTCATTTCAGCTGAAAAATCTGATATTCCAAATTTTAGCTTCATCGAACGAACGGTTACTGAGATACGGCCAACCCAATTTTTAAAAAAATGGGAGATTTCGGCCAAAATGGGCATGGCCGCCAATATTCAAATGACCATAGCTCAGTTACCTATAGGTCGAAATTGTGGAAATATGAATTTCTGGAATGGAAATTCCACAAGGATTCCAAATCTACCCTTATTTTGGACATAGGAATGTTTTAAAGAGTGATAACCTTTTGACCTTGAATTTGACCTTGTGGCCCATGTGACCTATCATGAAAAAAATAGCCCAACATGTTTTCTACACAATATCAAAAAATTGGAGGTATAATATCTTTTATAAGCCTGTAAAATCAAGTCAAATATCCATACATGAGGCTGAAAATCAGTGTCTTTGCACTTAAAACAGGATTATGTTCATGGATAAGTTCTGAGGATACATAGTAACCTGCTGCAGACTTTCCTAAAGATAGGTAACTATGATTCAAACAGAAAGTCATCCTCTTTTTATCAGTCTGATCATATATTACTTATTAGGTATCAATGAAGGTTTTCAAACTATTCGTCATCAATGACCCAGTCTTTGCACACCCTTGAAATATTTGCGATGTCATATTTGCTGATGCAGTAGCTTCTTGATGAGGATGAAGTAAGTGATGGTGCTTCAAGACTGCAAAGAATGTTAGACTCTTGAATCCAACACTTATCCTTTGAAGATGGCCATTGGAACTGTTTAGCAGGTCCATGTGGATGCATGAAATCTATCCTACTGTCCCCGAATTCTTTTGAAATTTCGTCTACCATACCGATCCATGGATGAACATCGTAAAGACAACATACAAAGGACTGAAGCTTTATTTGAAGTGGCACTGTTTGTTCGTCATCAAGTTCTACGTCGGCTTCTGCGTAATCACTCTGTGATACCAGTGCAAGTTCTGGATTGGCGGCTTGAGTACTCAACCTGTACACATGCAGTCTCGATCTGGATACAGGAATGAACCTGTGAAACTGCAAAATTCCTTTTATTGTCCGTGCAAGTTCAAACCTTGGTTTCAGTTCCGTTTCAGATTGTGCTACTTCCTCAGGCATCACAGAAAAGAACTTGATTCCAGGGATGATCTTGATGCAGAAGTCGAGAATTGCCTCAGATGTTAAGATCTGGTCATTGTACAGACGCTGTAAACTTGCTTTTGCGACAAAAGTCATTTTACGGTACCACCAATTCCACCGCAGGCACTTTTTCCATGCGATGTCGCAAAGAAATTCCATTCCGCGGCCAATTCAAAATCTTCACTGTGGTGGCAAAGATTGATAAAATTGTACTTGTTTTTATATTGCCCTGCACCCATCAGTGAAGTAGTGAATCTTCTTCACTGATGGAAACTCTGCTTTCAAATACTCCATTACAACTTTCAGAAAGGCGGAAACAGTCACTGTTGAATGCTATTTAATGTCACTTATAACACAGATATTCCAGTGGATATGGGTGCCATCCTCCTGTCTTTGTGGCCTGTTTATTTTCCCAATGGAAACTTTGGATCTCGTCTTGGACGACATAGGAGTAATATTCGGCAACGTCCCCCTGCACGACGATTTCTTCCAATGCAGCCCTGGAGGTCTTCAGTTGTTTCATATATGATCTTTGGGACTTTGCTGTATAACTATGGTGAGTCAGTGTACACACTTGGGTTGTGAAGTTCTCAATAAAGTCCTCTTTGGATTCAATGATAGTGACCAGTTTTGTACTATCCGTACTGACCCACTGGAAATATCATCGAGCTCCTCACATTGATTTAGGTAGATAATGAGCCCCTGGTGACCAGGGCACTCTTTGCATTGACCCATCATGCACTTTTCACTTTCATCTGAACAGACAGGGATTATCGAGTCAAAATTAACCCTTTTCAGCCTCATGTGTGGATATTTGACTTGATTTTACAGGCTTATAAAAGATATTATACCTCCAATTTTTTGATATTGTGTAGAAAACATGTTGGGCTATTTTTTTCATGATAGGTCATCTTAAGGTCACATGGGCCACAAGGTTATCACTCTTTAAAACAGTCCTATGTCAAAAATAAGGGTAGATTTGAAATCCTTGTGGAATTTCCATTCATATTTCATCAATTTTGACCTATAGGTAACTGAGCTGTGGTCATTTGAATATTGGCGACCACGCCCATTTTGGTCGAAATCTCCAATTTTGGTTGGCCCGTATCTCAGGAACCGTTCGTTCGATGAACCAAATTTCAGCAAAATCGAAGGGGGTACGGTTTACTTTTTACATTTTATTGGGCGATTTGACACGGAATGACTCATGAACAGAGCAAAGGCTTTCCGATTGAAATATTTGCATAAGTGGGAGGAGATATGCCCATTTGGCTGTTACGCAGTATATATTTACAGTTCAAAAACGAAAGTGAAAATTTCAAATATCATAAATTTGTCCAAAACGGCCATATACGCTAATGAAATTGGTATTTTATGATAGATATATCAGTATTCTTTTCATTCTGGGCACTTCCAAGAATGTAATTTGACGTATATCCTGTGTATTTGGCTCGCATCCGAGTGACATGACAAGTCTCACCGGACAAGGGAAGTAATCAAACTTAACTATTACCAATATTCCACTTCTGCCGTCGTAATTCATGCAGAGTAAAAAAAACATTAAAATATTGCAAAGTGTGTCCTTCTCTCAAGCTCGATTGAGGTATAAATAGATACGGTATTGTGGTTTGGAATAAATGCAAATATGCATTTGCGCTCAATGAAGATTAATTAGCTTCCATTTGCAATTTTCTAAAATCAAAATGGCTGTTCGTACTCGGTTACGAGTCGGTATATTAAAACTATATTAATTTATAAGCGTGTTGTAAGGAATACAGGTAATTTCGGCCCAGTGTTTTTTCTGTAGTAAGGTCGTGGGGGGGGGGGGTTGCGAGTGGTGGGGGAGAATGGTGGGGAGGACTAACTGTTTGGTAAGGACTAACTGTAAATTGCTATATATCTGTTGTATTATCTATGTGTTCACTCTATGACTTGAAATTGCTGTTTATTAATACTGAGATCATTAATTGTAGGCCTATATAATTGTGTACGCTCGCAAACTGGACAAAGCATCCGCACAAACAACGATTGTGAAGGATGGCACAACCGCCTAAACTCAAGAAGTCGTCCTAACATGCCACTCTATCTACTCATCGCACTGCTGCACGACGAATCTGATCTGGCCGAAATCACCGGATACCTGTTAAGTACTGTGTGCATAAAATTGTTACAGAACAGGTGAGAAATGTTTATAGAAGAACATAACACCGACTACTATGTAGAATACCGTTTCATGATCAAGTAATAAGCTGGGGTCAACTTTTTTAAGAAATTGAAAATCAAGCCTTTTCTGACTGCAATTTTCATCATTTACAAGTCCATTAATTTCTAAATTTGTGGTGTAACAAAGTTAAACTATACATTTTTGCAAATGGTTTGATGAGATCTACCAGAAAATGTATAGTTTACATGTATTATAGCTGTTAATAAAATCATTGAATGTTGCTAACTCGACTCGGAGAAAGCAAACCACGTGGGGAAATTATCGAAATATTCACATCACTGTTGGGACAACGTAGAGTTACACATAGTGTATCCCTTACATGTCTGATTTTTAATAAATGTATGTATATTTAGTACTATATAACTGTTTTAAATAAACAATATTAGTATAAAAATCACTCTGCATTTTCATACCATGCAACTATGGCGGATGACACGGAAAAGGAAGTAATAAATGGGCATGCGCAACATGCACACTGTTTTTATTTACAAAAAGAAAAGAAAACACAGGAAAGAATCTATTTTCTTCATGTAGACCGGGGAGTTTATAGAAATAACAAACTCTGGTTGTTTCCGTATTTTCGTATATATGGATATAAAGAGCCTGTAAAATACAATACATACATAATATTATTATGTACAAATCATTCTACTTAATTTCACAATACAAAATAGTAAATACACAATTCCAATTCAAGCATTTCAAATAAATATTTTACAATGTAAAATATCAAAGATAAAACATTACATTACCAGAGTCCGGCTATCAGCTGATACATATAATGTATATATGTATATAGTAGTTACTAGTATAGTATATGTAAATATTAATGTAAACAGGATAGCTTCGCAACTTATCCGTTTGACTAGTAGAGTAAGAGTGTGGGATAAGGGTCTTGAACAAGTTAGTTGGAAAGTGCACCTAATTAGTTAGTTCACTCATTCACACATCTGACCTGATCGTCACTCACAATCACTCACCCATAATACTTTATACACAATAGTAGTGAAGACTAGTATATATTATACAAAGACATAGTATGGGACTAGGATATATAATTATGATATGATTCAGATCAGTGATTTTATTAGGCCATATAGGGGAACTATTGGGTGGTACGCTTGCAGCAGGGTTTGGAAATATTATGATGTACATGTACTAAATATTAATAATTATTTCCCTTTAACATAAATATGACATGGGTTACATTCAAATGCAACAGTATGATTCGAATACGCAGTAGCACTGATATAAAATGAAAGATATTATAAAAGCTACTTTTAGCTTCCTACATGATCCTTTGTATTATGTATGTTGTTGCATGTGTTATATCAGATGATGATTGGGCTTATTTACCCTCGACTCCGGCGAACCACATGGGCGAGTGTGTTATATCAGGATCGCTTTGATCGATTTATATCAAAATTGCTGCACAATGTTTCCGCTGGTTGCCTTTCAGTAACTTACTATATGATCATAGGGCAAACAAAACATTGTGTATTGTGCCTGTGGGTTCTTGGTTATATGTGATTTATGTTTCGCAATAAATAATTATTGTTTAAACCAAATAGAACAAACACAATGTAGTCTTCATTTTCGTCTGGGTAATTGTTATTCTTGTTCCATACATGGTCTCTGTATGTGTGTTCTTAACTCGCTTTACCGTAAAGCTTGCTATAATAACGAACATGCGAAACCATGTAGATATGTTGTTTTCTTTCCTTCTGTTTGCGATACCAGCTACATTTGTAGATCTACTGCATTTGCACGAAACTGCTTCACGAGTCAATGTGATTTTGTTTCTGAGCCTTCATTCCATGCATACGTATTATAATATAAATGTTTACATTTAAAACAATACATAGGATACTCAGCTTCAGCCCATATGAATAGTTTATGTCTTAAAATATGAAATACTAATTACATAGACATTAATCTCTTTCGAACCCGCACAACTAAGGCGACGTCATATAGCAATTCTATTACTTTAACCAGCATAGGAGTAGACCAAGTATACTATTCTGTACAAATCATAAGTCCAACTACTGTTTGATATAGCGGTCAGACCGGAATGTTGCAAAATATAAGAATAAAGTTATTATAACCATGAGTAATTGAACCCTCTGTCAATAGTATACACAAATACAAACACACAAAACGGAGTACATGCAAAAATAAGTGTCTACGAATAATGTAGCATGGTGTATATACCCATGGTGATTTCCTCTTCCAGCAACATGTACGAAGCATACTGTGTTGTTTTGTTTGAAGGGGGGAGGCTAAATATTAGCATACATAGTGCGTTTGTGATTATGTTGCTAATGAGGCTGTAGTAGTTTCAGTAGCATTCCAATTGGAACGTTATTCATATTCTAGTGTTGGCTTAATTGCTCCTAAAGCGTGGCATGCAGTGTATTTGGGTTCATTACTGGCCCATATGTCAGATAAAAGGTGGTTGGGGTATCTTCTGCCTAATTGTTTTGAAAGTATTGATATTCTTTAATATGAGGCGAGTATTCAGTTGTCAATTATAAATATATTGGTTAGTAGAAGATACATTGAAGGGTATTATGTATTGGATACTCGATTGCGTTATGCGAATGTGTATGTGTGTTATGTTATTTCTACTTAGCAATAATGATGTTTACTGGCAATAACTATGGGCGCTGACGTGAAAACAGGCTAACACTGATCGTGGACATTGATCTGGTAGAACCTATTATTAAATCAAATTTCCTTTCCATATCATTAATACTCCTTATCGTAACGTACGCAATTCTTAATATCATTGGATAATGCATTGTCCCACTATCTATTACATCTCCGATCAGGAAATGTAATCTGACAAAATGAAAGACTATGCAGGACGTTCACAAGTTTATTAACAAGTTAGCCTTGTTAGATTGGGTGGGGAAGTTGGCCATGAAGCCGTGAAACACTAGCAACTCTACTGTTCACCTAATTTTATTCAACTTGGTCATATTTACGAAGAAAGCCTATATCCTTGGAGGAATCGGTCGCGTCAACACCTAGGTCAGTAGGTTTGGGAAGGGTCGAATATAATGTTTTGAGAACTTGTGATCCGACCCACTTGCCATTATTTATGCTGTAGTTTGCTATGCTGTATTATATTGTATATGCACTTTAATATTGGCAATAAAATATGTCTAAACTAGTAGGTCTAGGTCAAATTATAAAAGCAAACAACTAATCAGCCAACACTGTAACTCGATGTACTATATTTTTACCCATTTGTGATCAAGCAAAGCGTTGTCACACGTTATAATATATTGATGACAACACAATAGTTCCTTTCAATCAGAAATTAAATGTCGCCACTTGAACGACAACACTGAGTAAATAGAACGAGAGGATTTTCAAACAGAGCTATGTACATTTTATTGTGGATATTGAATCTTTATAAATCCAGATGCATTTCAACATATTCCCGCGTGGACACTGATGTCATCTATGGCCGCATCACTAGCGAAACCGTTGCCAATCGTTCCATTTATGAGAATGTGGAAACTGTTTGTCTGCGCGGGAATGTAGAGGCTATGTGTACTCCATCGATCCGTTGTATCTGCGACGGAGTAGTGTGCTAATGCAATTTGCCCACTTGACGTAGAATCCTGGTAAGAGATGAGGTAAGTACACTCGTTAAATAAATATATTTATGCATTTTCACAATACTTGGCATGCCTCAACAAGAACTTAGACTGAATATAAAATACACGAACATTGCTTGATCGTTAAAGAAAATTATGGCTTTAACCGCAACCGAAACTGAGTACACAATAAAAACAAAATGCTAAATATTACATGTGTATTTTCTCTACAGATGTTCATCGTAAAATATATTTAAAAGATAGTAAATTAAATAATAATACATGTGATAAATGATAATAGATCCCCCCTCCAAGAATATAATGTTAAACGTACGTCGCTTAGCAGACGCCATGTGTAATTGCGTATTTACATTCATACTGACTACACGGTTCCACCATTCTGCAGTTATGTTGACATATATAACTTGTGTGGATAGCTCTCGAATATTCGATCGTTAAACACGTATCTGCCCCTGAGAATTTTACCACTACTTAGTTCAATGTCCTGCTTATTCAGACCCCAGAATAATACTTATCAACACCATAAACCCTTCGACAATGTATCTTCGTTCTTCCAGCTCAGTCTAAACGACCCTCTCTCCCTCGTTCTCCCTCTCCCCTCACATCCTCTCTCACTATTTCCTAAGTTGATTGTACTTAATCTGACTGGTGCGTCAAGACGATTTCTTACTTGGAGTCATCATCGCCTCATCGTCTCCATATTAGTTTCTATTTATATTTATATCATTACAGTTAAAAATGAAACCTATTCACATAAATAAATTTATATACACTCTGTCATAGTTTAAGAACATTATGTATGTCATGGAGAAAATCTAAATAAGCTTTTAGCTTTCGATTTAATCAATCTGTTCTTGTATATTAATGTTACATGATGTAAATATTGATGAACAAAAATATATTTAAAGTTTTAAACTGAGACAATTGTTGACATACATACCTTAACGAGAATCGAGATTGATCCCATATCAGCGCCATACATGTTTGTTGCCAGTGAAAAGCAGAAGTCCTGCCCTGCCGGTAAGTTGGGTGATTCGAGAACAGCAAAATCACCATGGTTTTGAGGACTTGAACCTTCCGTGTACATATAATAGTCCATACCTGCAATCAGATGATGACGGAAGAAACATTAGTAGCTCACCTGTAAGTTTTGTTATAGGTTTCCACGATTTCTTCAAAAAGATTTCACTTTAAAACCCGCTTGATTTGTATTTATGAAATTTGGAAGATACAAATACAACACAAACAACAACAACACAACAACACTGTCCGTTGTTGTGCTAGTTCTATGATGCGGTTTTCTGGACAAAAACGAGTAATTCATCTGCGGCCAGTTTGTAAACTGAGCACGCGGAGTTTATTAAATTGTGTTATTCATTATACTGTTGGAGTTATTACAATATCATTAAACTGTCCTATATGAAAGTGTTGACCTGTTTTGCACACATGACGAAACATGAAAGTTGCCCATAATTATGAGCGCCGCCTCCTGAAGAGATTAGTCATATTAGATTTTTGGAGGATAGTGCAATGATACAGACAGAGACCCATTCTAGAATGTCCTCTGGTTTGTTTACGTGCACGGTGTAAAGCACCGACACAAGACATCGGTTTAACGTCCCATCTGAAAGACTGTTAATTTTATTAGAGTCAGACGGGGATTGAACCTACAATCCTTGGATTATCAGTCCAACGTGTTAACCACTGGACTACAGATCCGTCTGTCATGAAAGTTGCGCATACATATGTGCTTACGTAATGCACACATACAATGGGACTTACGTGGCTAGGAGAACAATAGGTTTGCTGTCTAATGGTCAATGGTTAAGGGTTTATGTTGCTTTAAAAACTTATAGGTGGTTATCCATTCCATTTATGTGTGGCTATAGAGATCAAAAGAATAGCCACTTAATATACAATTTTGGACACGTCCGGGTAGGTAAATTGGACGTAAAGCGAATTGTTTGGACACCTCAATTTTTTTTTTAATTAAAGGTCTTTTTTAAGGTTTCTTTAATTAATTGGTTCTGCGCAAATAACATTAACATGACTTTTAAAAATGTAGTCAATTGTTTTCAACATTCAAAACCTAAGGAAATGTTAATGAAGAATTATTCAACCATTAGGATCTGTGTGGTCTCCGGATGGTCCAGTGTTGGACGAACTAGTGACACCATTATTCCTAGTCCAATCAAAATTGTCATTTGTAGACTGGTTCCATTGGCAGATGTCCTGAGAAAAATCGCAGTCCATTGAGGATACTACAGTAGAAAAATCGCAGTCCATTGAGAATACTACAGTAGAAAATTCGCAGTCCATTGAGGATACTACCGTAGAAAAATCGCAGTCCATTGAGAATACTACAGTAGAAAATTCGCAGTCCATTGAGGATACTACAGTAGAAAAATCACCAATTCTCAATATTTGTGTAACATAGTGATATGTTTCTGCAACAAAATACATGTATATTATCTATTTAGAATGATTGATAATTTTTAATTTTTAATTATTAATGTGAGAAGTTGGATATTTATTTATATAAAATACGTTTCGAAGCTGTTTCGCATGATACATACATATACTTGGTACAACTAGTATGTGCTACGAAATCGTTCATATTAAATATTTAAATCTAAAATTGCATGTTACAATTGCACAATAGATTGACATTATAAAATGCTGACTAGACAATTATAACTGGATCGGTTCGGTATTGGTTATGACATATTACATTGTTTGACTTCCCAAGCAGGGACAGTATTAGGGGTATTAGATATAGACATATAGTGTCTTAAATGGGGCCATGCGTCGTAGACAAGAACCGAGTGATCTTGTTGAAAAATGATAATATTAACAGCAACCTTTATGGCTCTCGAAATACATGGGCGAAGATTATTAATAATAATTAGCATACTGTTGGTGTTTTTCTGTTATCTAAGCTAAACAAAACCACGACAATGGCCAATTATACAACATTACATGGACTATGACGCAACGTAAATAGGACATCACAACCCAATACGGTCGGCTATGTCCCGACATTAGATCTGGTCGATGACACCAGGACAACACGGCAACCAAACGGACTTCGCAACACTATTACCTTTTTGAAATAACTTAAAGCAGCATTACATCGTAATAAAGGATGTTTTGGGTAACATATAAATACTAATGTGTGTGTTTTTACAAAAATCGAAATAGTCGCTCAGAAACGATAAAATTCCAATAAATTTAAACCGTCGTATACGCGAATTTGTTTATCAACACACGAACTTTCAACATGCACAGCGCGCATGCGTGAAACAACAGAGGATGTAGAAAACAACGTATATATTTTGAACATGAAAGACTATCTATCTATCTTCCTCTAATGTCGAACCACTCGCGAAGATGTAGACATGTCCCTAAAAGACTTAGCTAACAGAGGTATGAATCAACATATCAAGTAATTTAATTAAAAAAGACAACGTGGGACAAATGGGGAAGATGCATTCCGAATGTTAACAAGTGCGGACGATGCGTTCTGCTTGTAAACAAGTGCGTGACCGATCGACTCGGAAAGTCCTACTTTCGGTTTCGAGTTTGTTTTATCGCAAAGAAAACAGTGTTTACCATATGAACATAAGCATACAAAGCATAATGTTAGAATGTGTAGCAGCATTGCTACCCATACGTAAAAAATGAATTTTTCAAATATCTTTTATTTCATACGATGTAATGCTGCTTTAACTGAAACTGTTGTTTTATAATAAACAAGTTGGTCAGTCTCCGGTACACTATAACATTGCATCTACGTATTGTGCTTGATCTAGAACGGCATAATGTGGTCTGCAACACCGCGTGTGTGCAAGATATAGCGAGAATACAAATAGTCACATTTTAATATCCGATCATGATTTCCGATAGTGAACGTTTATGTATTTGTTTGAATATCGTATTAAGTTACCAGAAAATCAACACAAACACAAAAATGGAATAACAGCAACATTAAACTGTCAATGTGACTTGCTTCTGAAACAGTTAGTGTTCAATACGCTACCTGTGCAAGATGAGTCTGTGATGTGCAAATCGTCTAGAGCTGTATCCCCATGAAACGATGACCCAACATCGGCCCTAATTACAATCTTGTAGTCGTTTGGAACCGAGGAAGCCGGAACGGTCACTGACCCCATTATCCACGTCCGGCCCTTATTGCCAGATTGTGAGAAAATCTCGTGACGTCCATGAGTACATTGATCCTAAACATGAAATGGATTAGGACTTGTTGTATATAAATACAGTAAAAATAGGAGGATTTTTACAGCCACATTTCTCTGGGATAATTCAGCCACAGAAGCCCTCAGACATGTCAGCCATGGGAAACGCTGTGACCGTTCAGCTATTGTAACGAAGTGTCAAGTTAAAAAGAGCAGGTTCGATCCCCCCGTCTGACCCTAATAAGATTAACAGTCTTTCAGATGTGACTTTAAACAGAGTCGGTGTCGGTGCTGTTCATCGTGCACGTAAAAGAACCAGAGGAGACTCTGGAATGTGCCTCTGTCTGTATCATTGCACTATCCTCCAAACATCTAAAATGACTAATCTCTTCAGGAGGCGTCGCTCATATGGGCAACCGGTAGCGACGATAAATACATGTAAAACGCACGCGCGCGCACACACGCACGCACGCACGCACGCACGAGCTGAATTGTACAACATTTTGTAATCTATTAATTAGCTCATTTGAAATTGTATATACAAATTGTGTATGATTTAGAAAAAATAATAAGCTTCACTCACCAAGGTGATAAAAATCGAAAATATTTTTTTCTGGTAATACGACTTTTGTCGCCCCATATCATTATTACCTTTTTACGATAGTTCGTACATGTATATGAAACTATTGCTGATGGTATATTGTTAATTGATGTATTCTGAAAATACCCGAATTATGACATACTACCGCACCGCACACCGCACCGCACCGCACAACAACACAATACAACATACTCCCGCCTCTGCCCTAACACCTACCATACCCTCTACTCTGTCCCTACCATACCCTACCCGACCCTACTTACATATGTCAACTTTCCAGTCTAACCTAAGCACTTTTAAAACTATATTTAAAAGAATTTGTTAAACAGGAACTGTTCACAAATGGCGCGAACATACAATAAACACATAAACATAGCACAAACCTCCAAGAAGACCTTGAGGTCGCCAGTGCCAGAACCATACATGTTGTACCAAAGAGTGAAACATTTGGTTTCATTCGCCGGCAAGTTGTGTGAAGCGAGTTCCGCGGTATCGCTTTGGAAACGGGGAGATGATGTTTCAATGTACAGATAATGACCCGTCGCTACCAACATGTAACACAGGAGGTAAAACTGACATTGCATGATCATTATATACATTGTAATATCGTTTGTTTATTATACCCCATGAATACCACCAATAAACGTACAATTTAGTCTCGTCGGTCAAACGCTATGTATACACGTGAAAGTCGCCATAGCGCAGTGGTAGCGCATTCGCTTCAGGTGCGATATGCCAGTAGTTCGAGCCCCGCTGGAGCGTTCAATTCCAGCTGAAGCCGTTACGAGTGTGCCCTTAGGCAAGGCATTTAAATTCCACATTGCCTCTTCTCTCTCCCTCGTAGCGATGGAATCCATCAGGAATGAGGTCTCGAGAGTGATTAATATAAGTTGTAAGAACTTGTTTCGCAATCGAGCTAAGCTAAAGGTGTATAAACTAAACGCTATACATAGCTTACGTTTGTTTGATGTTATATAATTATTCATACCGACTCGATAAATAAACAAAATGTGTATCTCTATCTGTCTACGTATATATAATTATACAGGCAAGCGTCTAAGTCCTACTATTATCAATTCTTGTAATTAGTTTCGTGATTATACCATAACTTTAATCAGTTTAAATATATTTTATTTCCCAATATAATACATATTGAACAATGCATACATCACACATATTAAAATACAGAAAAGGGATTATAATGAAAGACAGAGTCTTATGAGAATTGAAGGTATGATACAGATTAGTTTGTTAGTTACGAGGGCCTCATGAAAGATAGTGATGTAGCTAATTTCGTTGTAATTCATTTTTAGCTTTCAATTAACGGCTGCTCCTCAGTTTACCATGTATATAATGCTTTGACTGCTTTCAGGTGGGACGTTAAACCGAGGCCGCGTGTCGGTGCTTTACACCGTTCACATAAAAGAACCAGAGGAGACTCTGGAATGGGTCTCTGTCTGTATCATTGCACTATATACTAAAATCTAAAATGACTAATCTCTTCAGGAGGCGTCGCTCATATGGGCAACCGGTAGCGACGATAAAACTCACACAAAGCTGTCGGTATATGTGATAAACGTCTCTTGTATTGTAATTCTATATATTGAATGGCTATGTACTGTGTTAATTTGATATGTGTTTATGTTTGCTGTAATGTACATAGATGAGACTAAAATAAAGATGAAAACTTGTGTATGTATACGATACATTTAGTGATAAATACTTCATTGATGGTTGTAGTAATATTACAGATAATTTTGTTCTACCATATTTTAGTCCGTCACCGTGGTCGAGTGGTTAAGGTCGCTGACTTGTATACCACTGTAACCTATCATCACGGGTTCGTGTCTCATTTATATGAAACAGTTGGCAGTTTCTTACGGAGGTTGGTGCACCCAAGTACTGGTTAACCGCTGGAGCCTGCCCAGGAAAGGTGTTGTTAAGTAAACTGCCCGCCGGCGATATAGCCCAAAATGGTGCTGATGCAGGCGTAAAACCCGAAATATAACATAACATATATAACATATCTACCATATTTGTTTGTTATCAGGGCTTCATTGAAGAATGACTTTTTCAAGTGAGTTCCATCTTTACATAAAGACTTTATTATTATTATTATTATTATTATGATAAAAATGTACCATCTCCAATGGTGTGGTCATAATCAGGTCCTGTTGAATCGGACGGCGTTGGTCCAGAATGCTCAGTCCAGTCAAATGTATCGCTAGTCAGTTGTTGCCACCCACATAAATCTCCATTATCAAATGTACATTTGTCATCGAAACCATTGGCTTGAAAAAAAAAGAAATTCTAAGTATTTTCTATTTTGTAATGTGTTATTGTGTAGGCAGAATATAGAGGTACGTCTATATATTCGTGCGCCAATACTCTAGGATCGGCAAACCGACCATATGTGCTGACGAACATGGTCACTAGATAACGTTCGGTATTTCTGTCTTTGACTCGTAACGGTCCGCCTCCGTGGTCGAGTGGTTAATGTCGCTGACTTGTATACCACTGTAACCTATCATCACTGATGGTCACGGGTTCGAGTCTCGCTCAGGCCGTGTCTCATTTATATGAAAAAGTTGGCAGTTTCTTACGGAGGTTGGTGCACCCAAGTACTGGTTAACCGCTGGAACCTTCCCAGGAAAGGTGTTGTTAGGTAAACTGCCCGCCGGCGTTATAGCCCAAAAATGGTGCTGATGCAGGCGTAAAACCCGAAATATAACATATAACTGACTCGTAACGGTTTGCAGTTGCTGCTTTTAAGCGAATTTCATTCGTTTTCCACATACATGTACATGTATTCCGTTTCGAAATTATACTGATGACAACAGGCCTGAATAACTATTCCCAGCTTCCATTGCACACACATTGCAAAATGTTTTTTTTTATTGTGAATTAAAATGCGATTTTTAGCGCAATTGAATTGATTCACGCTTTTATTGGGAACTTCATTAAAATCCATCAACACTATTTGAGCTATCCTGTCCGCAGACAACCATACACAATAACCTAGTGGAGAGGAATGTACCTAAGGTTTTTCCAAACCAAAACATGTGTTCCAAATTCCAATCCAACACCTGTTCATATACATTAAATAATGTGTATGAAAATAAAATACTGTTTACATTAACGATGAGATATAAACGTGAGTTATCTATTGCAGCATTGCAGGCCATGAAACAGTTCAAGGGTTTCCTTTAAATACAGAACAGTCACTTACTGTCGACATGAACATGGAATACTTTGGTGATGTTAGAACCGGATCCATCGGAAGCGGTACACACGTACGGTAGGTTCCAGCGCTGCCGGACGTGGCATGATCAACTACGTGCAAAACTGAACCTGAAATGTTGTTAAAACGTGTGGCCCAACCCATTTGCTTCAACATTTATTGATAATTCTTGTGCACAACAATGACATAAATCGTATATATATACTATTATATATGCATACTAATACAAGTGTGTTCATTTGTTTTGTTCCGTACATTGTAGGCCTATATATAGAATGAATGCAATACAATATGATTAAACTAAATTGGTGAAATGTTCATACAATAATGTACATGTAGAAGCTGAAGACATACTATCTGTATCATTATGTTAATGTACACGATCGACATGTATATGTAATTGCCTATAAATTAACAATTGTGTTAAAATAGAATAGGCCGAATTATATATATGGCCTAGTGGTTAAGGCGTCCGCCTACGGAGCGGGACGTCGAAGGTTAGAACCTCGTCAGGGAGTCGTGTTCTGATATGACCGGTTGGTGAGCCGCAAACTAGTTAAATACTGGTTAGCGATCAGCCTGGAACCTGACCTTCAAGGATAGGATTCGGGGGAGGTACTGGTGTTCTTAAAAAGGGTGTCTCATAAGTCAATAATAAGTGGCCCTTTCAATAGGGGTGACACTATAATAAAACAAACACACACAACAAGCAGTTGCTGGGAGAGTGGGTATGGTGCTAATGATTAAGATGTACTGCCACACCAAGGAGCATGCGCATGCGCGTTGAGGCTATGACATTCCGATAACGATTACTACCCTGGATGCTTTATTACGTGCCATGACATACACAACATATACTTCTTGCAGTCATATTCCTGTTCAAATGGTTGATATCATACTGTTAGTTTATACAAATTTATTTTTAGCTCGATTGCGAAACAAGTTCTTATAACTTATATTAATCACTCTCGAGACCTCATTCCTGATGGAATCCATCGCCACGAGGGAGAGAGAAGAGGCAACGTGGAATTTAAATGCCTTGCCTAAGGGCACAATCGTAACGGCTCCAGCGGGGCTCGAACTCCGGACCTTTCGCACCTGAAGCGAACGCGCATCCACTGCGCTATCACGACTTCCACTGTTATCATACTGTTTTAGTTATGTTTGTTACAAAACCAGTATTACCCAAGTAAAATATTCCTAGTATTTAACAGTTTTAACCTTTTCAACACCAAGTAACTCACATGGACTGGTCCATGATATTCATAAACCAATAAATGAATCAGAAAATCACATTTGGACGAGTTCATTTATCAAAATGGGTAATTATGTCTAAAAATAGTCATATCACTGGCAACAAGTGCAGATCCTGATGAGACGGCTCGTCACGAGCCGGCTCATCTGGATCTACACTTTTTGTAAGCCTATTTAGAGGTATGTGGTGTTGAAAGGGTTAATGCGTGGACATTGTTGGAATCTTAATTTCACTAGGAGAGTCCTTTTTTCGTTCAGCTCCGTGTCTTCGTCGCTCCGTTTCTGATTAACAAGTCATGGAATTAATGTGCGTACATCACGTTTAGCATGGTTTTTAACATTGGTGGCACAAACAAACGGAACACTTGCATAAAGTGCAATAGCGTAATAAATGTGAACAGGTTTAGGTTTCTATATAATCACCTGTGTACGATGTATATGTCCCACCACACGCGTTCTGTTTAATCCAGTTGAATGTGGTTTGTCGAGTTCCAGTAACGCTACAGTCCAGATCCAAGGCTGCGTGAGCAAGTACAGTCTGATTGACCTCACTGGGACCATTCAATTTAAAATTCGCTGAAAAAACAAACACTACTGTATTTAAATCATAGCGAAACATCGTAGGTGCGCGGCCTGCATGATAGTTAAACGGTAGTTAATAATGGTCATGAAACTCAAATACGCAAACTTCGCAGTCATTTTATGCAACTGATTTCAATTGAACTAAAGGAACTCGCCAACATTTATATTATTGAAACTTCGGCTATTAGTATGCATTAATACTTAGGTATGAATGTTAGCTTATATGTTTTGCCGTTCTTTGCCTACCGCAATAAGTTATACCATTCATGTTGATACGCTGTGTTTTCCACTCTAATCAATATTACGCTTATTGGTTTGATACGGTTCCGTATCAAGTCAGAAAAATCCGTATCATAACTAGTTCCTGAAAAACTGTAATGTTGTAATATTTTATCATTTTCGTGTATTATAAATTAAATATCAAAGTAATAAAGACGTTATTATGTTGCTAGTTTCATATCAGCCTAGGTATCGACCCTTGGTAACTTGATATCAGCATCAGACAATATGTCTAAAGCTGATACCTCGTTACCTCGGGTCGATACCTAGGCTGATATGAAACTAGACAGTTAATAACATTCAAGTATATTAGTTGAAATGGGAAGAGGAATTACCGAACATATACTATTGATTGGGTGCAATTACCGTGGTTGTAAACCTACATTTGCATCTTCCAGCGTAATACTGTAGATCGTCTATGGCGGTATCACCTAGGCCATGGCTGCCTGACCCTCGTGTAGACTTCAGGGCAATCCGGTGTGGGTTGCTGATGGCTGGAAGGTTGATCTGGGCCTGAAGCCAAACATTGCCTTGGTCGCCAGTCATTGCAAGTTTATTCTGCATCATTTCCGAACAATCTGATAATCGTTCCTAAATTGTAAATACAAATTAGGCATATATTTCAATAAACAACAGTTACAAGAACTCTCTATTTTAAACAACAACAGACACTTGGTTCATTAGCATATTTGCCATTTAACGTTTTGGAATGCCTACATTTTATAACATGTTCGACCGACTGAAATTAAATGAAATTTTATTTACTGTCAGTGTATCTATCTTTCAAGTTGTAAGCACAGTAGGTACCGCACTTTATACATTTAAAACAAGCCCTATACTACTACACAGGTCATAACACATGTTGAATGCGAATGTCGGCGAACATTTCACAAAATAGCTAAATGGCAAAAATGCTACTGGACCATTCACCAAGTCTCTGTGTCTTAAACAGTGGCATTCGTTTCTACGAACAGACAATATAAAAACATGGTCTACTATACTCGAACTTTCTAATCGAATATATGAGCATTTGTTCGACTTTATGGTGTATGTGAGATAAAGTAAATTCTTTGCACGCATTTGCAGCCTATTATTTCACTATACACTGGTATTTACGTAAATCTGCATGGGTTATGTATGCCGTTTAATTTAGAACGGTCTAGTATCTCAATTTTGCTTCACGGAAGCCATATTTAGGATATAGCATATTATATACATGCACATGTACTAAGATAGCAATCAAATACAAGAGCGGTAATGTCACAGTACACTCTGCCAAGTTGGAAGTTGAAATTGCCTCCCGCTGTCGTCGCATCAGATTATGTATTGTTAATTTCCAATTGCAAAGTCTACATTTTGCATTGGATCCTGGAATAACTACCCGGCACAATAACTTACCACCGTTTCTAAGGCCAGTGATCCTATTTCAGCTCCGTACATATTGTACCAGAATGTAAAACAGGCTTGACGTGATGGGGGCAGTTCTGGCGATGTCAAATATGCATCGGCGCCGGAAAAACTGCTTTCGATATATGCATACACACCTGTTTTGAAGAAAACCGACATTCAATCTACGATAAAACACTATTCAATTCAGGTGGGAGTGCTAGGTAGGCTACTCGCAAGGCGTAGTCTCGAAGATAGATAGGGACTAATTTTATTTAATAGCATTTATTTATCATATCTCCATGTCATTACATTAGTCATTTTATTTGTTTGGAGGATAGTAAATTTATACATGAAGACGCCCATAGCCCAGACTCATCCTTCATTCTCTTACATGAACGACGAACAGCACCAATACATGGGAATGTGTGTTTTACGTTTATTTATCGTCGCTACCGGTTGCCCATGTGAGCGATGCCTCCTGAAGAGATTAGTCATTTTAGATTTTTGGAGGATATATAGTGCAATGATACAGACAGAGACCCATTCCAGAGTCTCCTCTGGTTCTTTTACGTGCACGGTGTACAGCACCGACACGAGACCTCTGTTTACTGTCCCATCTGAAAGACTGTTAATTTTATTAGGGGCAGACGGGGGATCGAACCTGCAATTCCTGGATTACCAGTCCAGCGTGTTACCACTGGACTACAGATCCGTCTGCCAATACATGGGCCCGTTATCCGTTAACGTTATATAGTGCTTTCCAAAAGACTGTAACACTAATTACGGTGGCACTCATAGTCGAACCTGCGATCCATGGATTTGCAGTGCAACATGATTGTTACCCACTGGACGACTGACCCGCTGCTGACTGATATTTATATCTCATACTATGTAAACATGGTAGCAACATTTGAAATTGCGTAATGTATATGTATATGTAACGGTTTGTGAAAATAAAACCATCGATTTGTTCAAAAACCGTCGGATTTGTAAGGAAAATACTACAAAAGTTACTTCGCTTTTATCATAGCACCATTTATACTTAGAGAACGAAGAAATAAAACTACACATTTCGATTGTCATTATGTGTTATAAATGCAATATGTCAGAAGTGCAAACTTTGAATGTATAGAGCTATATTTGTATGACAGTTAGTTATAAGTTGAAACGAGTAACGTTTTGATGTATTATGACGATGACAGTATATCAACGTGGTTATGAAATATACACAAATGAGAGAATGTCGTAATCTCAGAGACTATATTGTTTCTGGTTGTACCATGGGCGTTGCCTTTGGTATGATCGACATCAGGGCCTGTGTTTGCTGTCGTCGTCTGGCCCTTGTTAATCATCCACGTGCCTACACTCGTGTTAGTCTGCCATAGACACAGGTCATTATTCTCAAAATCACAGGATACAGCGTCCGGTCCTGTAAGCAAGATAATAAGATAGAGAAACGTTATGTTTGACCCCACTGAGGGAATTTGTTCTGGGCGCCGATTTAACACGCAAATCATACGGTTGGTGATGTAGAGATTCATATAATAGGCATATAGTGCAATCGTTTAAAAAAACGAGTTCAATGTCAAATGTGTTGGTGTTTAAACACAGTGAGGTTCGATTCATTGATTAATATTGAACATCATCATGCACAGTGGCCAGTGAGTGGTATAGGATAGATAGGGCGTGTCTATCTATGCAATCGGCTGCCGAAAGTGCGAACTGACGAACTGTCAAAACACTACTGACATATACATGTATATAGGCCTACTCTCTCGGCCTGTCAAAACAGGGGCCACGAATCAGTAAGTGTATTCTACATGCAACATGACAATATCACCAACCTTCACTTTGAACAACAAATGTTCTCGAAGCTGAACCAAACGAGTTCTTCACGGTGCATGTGTAGTTGCCGACCTCAGAGGGTTGCAGCGAGTTGAGGTAAATGCTTGAGCCTGCAGTAATTAACGTACATACTGCATATCCAAGAGACGTTAATAGCATAATTATACAATATAGGCACATGCTTATGAATAAGTCGCTCTATTTACAGTGAATTTAGGAATATTTATAATTTATGAATGAAGAACATCATTAGGTTATTGTTTTACAAATATACAATTAGTAGGTGAGCTGTAGAACATATGTATACAAGGTAGCCATGTACTACCGCGTCTTGTTGATTTATGTTGGGGGAGGCGGGTAAACCTAATTAATTTTAGAACATAATCATTTCCTCTCTTCTGATGAAAAAAGAAATTTAGCGAGGGAAGATTACTCATTAATCATGAACTGAAGTTATCATACTCTCTCTCTCTCTCTCTCTCTCTCTCTCTCTCTCTCTCTCTCTCTCTCTTCTCTCTCTCTCTCTCAGAGCTTATGTTGTACTGTTGCTATCTTGCCGACTCAAAATAAAATTTATTTTATCAAGGGAAGATTACCCATTACTCATGAACTGAAGTTATCATACTCTCTTCTCTCTCTCTCTCTCTCTCTCTCTCTCTCTCTCTCTCTCTCTCTCTCTCAGAGCTTATGTTGTACTGTTGCTATCTTGCCGACTCAAAATAAAATTTATTTTATCTTATCTCAGGATCTACTGACCTGGAGGTGTCACACATGGGTTTGGGGTGGGCAGCGTCCATGACACAGTCGGTGTGGGTGTGGTCGCGTTACTGTCGCACGTCAACTGTACTGATGAGCCTAGTTTATAAAATAAGGTCGCGTTCTTGGGCTCGAACACATCTATAGTTGCCCCTTCTGAAACAGACAGTGTAAGGGGGAATGTCCAATGTAAATAAAGAGAACGTGCACAGGGAATGTGAAATGTAAGGGAATGTGAAATGTAAATGTTAAATGTAAATGTTGAATGTAAAATGTTAAATGTTTAATGTAAATGTTAAATGTTAAATGTTAAATGTTATATGTAAATTGTAAATGCAAATTGTAAATTGTAAATAAAGACAACGTGCACAGGGAATGTGAAATGTAAGGGAATGTGAAATGTAAATGTTAAATGTAAATGTTGAATGTAAAATGTTAAATGTTAAATGTTTAATGTAAATGTTAAATGTTAAATGTTATATGTAAATTGTAAATGTAAATTGTAAATGTAAATTGTAAATAAAGACAACGTGCACAGGGAATGTGAAATGTAAGGGAATGTAAATGTTAAATGTAAATGTTAAATGAAATGTTAAATGTTAAATGTAAATTGTAAATTGTAAATGTAAATATAAATGTTAAATGTAAATGCATTAGTAAATCACATATGGAACGACTGTTGGCCATCGATTTAAGGCAATATAAGATAACATTACAGTACATGCACATATATAGGCTTACATTAGTAAATCTACTTGTGTAATTCGAAAGTATGTTTGGCAGTATTCTGTCTGTAACAACACATGACTGATGTATGCCAATTATAAGGTAAGTATGCACCATTATGATTGAATTTCATGTTTCCTCATGAATCGATAATTATAACAAATATCAGAGAATTTTTATAATTCCTGGCACCCGGCAAGCTTACTTAATACATAGGTTGAATACATAACGACACCACGTACTGATACACATGCAGTTCGTCTGTAGCTGGACTCCTGCTGGTCCTTCCGGTCCATGTGGGCCCTGCTCACCCTTTAGACACGTTATACCTAAAATTCAAATCAGTAAGAACACTTCAATTCTATGGCTTTTTTTCAAGTCTAGTTTTAACAGCAAATATAAAACATAAATATTATGTAAGTTACACACGTATATGCATCAGAGAGAGAGAGCATGGATACATATTTGTCTCATTTGGACAACAAACACTGCACATTTATTATTGTTCATACATGTTTAATGCAAAATGACATAGTAGACGTCGCTTTGTATTATAATACTTATAACATTGCGATTTTGATACCACGGCATGTGGAAACATAACAACTCTTACTAAATTTCGCCTTATCAGGAGCTAAATTGTAAAATAAATGTCGATTATCAACATGTATCTTCCTGTATAAGATTAAGTTTGTATATAAACAATAATGGATATACGTATGTACATTCTACCTTGATCTCCCTTTTCTCCCTTATTTCCTGGTGGCCCTTGACTCCCCGGAGAAGCCAGAAGTCCTGGTTCTCCGTTAGCACCCTTCAGACCGGCATCACCTTGCGGACCGATATACCCGTGTTCTCCTTTCCGACCATTCACCCCAGGACCTCCTTTCTGCCCGTGTTCTCCTAAACAATATAAGCATAGACGAATTCTTGATTTAATATCTTGAAATACAGTCTACATCCGTTATGTCAAATTCGGTTATGTCGAATTCTCCGGTTATTTCGAAGTCGGATCAAAGTCCCGTTTCAGACACTATCATTTACATATAACTGGATCTGTTTATATCGAATTTCGTTAAGTCAAACTTCGGTTATGTCGAAGTATTTTGTTCGGTCCGACGGAATTCGACATAACGGATGTAGTATGTGTATCGCATTATGTAGGCAAGGCAAATTCACCCTAATTAGTTCCAGTCTTAACATTCTTATCCCGAGTTTTTGTCAATGACTATCGAAATGCTCGTTAAAATATATAAAACTATATTATTGTTTAGAATGGGAGGGGGAGAGTACATAGAATGGAATATGGGTGGTATCTGCACCTATGTCAGAAACTAATCCAAGCATAAGTGTTGCCTGAAATGATGTCAGAAACTAAACCAAACATAAGTGTTGCCTATAATGATGTCAGAAACTAAACCAAGCATAAGTGGTGTCTGAAATGATGCCAGACACTAAACCAAGCATAGTGTTGCCTGAAATGATGTCAGAAACTAAACCAAACATAAGTGTTGCCTGAAATGATGTCAGAAGCTAAACCAAGCATAAGTGTTGCCTGAAATGATGTCAGAAACTAAACCAAGCATAAGTGTTGCCTGAAATGATGTCAGAAACTAATCCAAGCATAAGTGTTGCCTGAAATGATGTCAGAAACTAATCCAAGCATAGTGTTGCCTGAAATGATGTCAGAAACTAATCCAAGCATAAGTGTTTCCTGAAATGATGTCACAAACTAATCCAAGCATAAGTGTTGCCTGAAATGATGTCAGAAACTAATCCAAGCATAAGTGTTGCCTGCAATGATATCAGAAACTAATCCAAGCATAAGTGTTGCCTGAATTGATGTCAGAAACTAATCCAAGCATAGTGTTGCCTGAAATGATGTCAGAAACTAATCCAAGCATAAATGTTGCCTGAATTGATGTCAGAAACTAATCCAAGCATAGTGTTGCCTGACATGATGTCAGAAACTAATCCAAGCATAGTGTTGCCTGAAATTATGTCAGAAACTAATCCAAGCATAAGTGTTGCCTGAAATGATGTCAGAAACTAAACCAAGCATAGTGTTGCCTGAAATGATGTCAGAAACTAAACCAAGCATAAGTGTTGCCTGAAATGATGTCAGAAACTAATCCAAGCATAAGTGTTGCCTGAAATGATGTCAGAAACTAAACCAAGCATAGTGTTGCCTGAAATGATGTCAGAAACTAATCCAAGCATAAGTGTTGCCTGAAATGATGTCAGAAACTAATCCAAACATAAGTGTTGCCTGAAATGATGTCAGAAACTAAACCAAGCAGAAGTGGTGTTTGACATTGTCATAGAAGCTAAGTCATACATGTATGCGCGGTGTCTCAAACTGTGTCAGATACAACATCATAAATATGTGGTATTTGCATCTGTGTCTGAAATTAAACCATACATACACGGTGTCAGGAGCTATGTCAGAAATTAAGCCATACATACACCGTGTCTGGAGCTGTGTTAGAAATTAAGCTATTCATACACCGTGTCAGGAGCTGTGTTAGAAATTAAGCTATGCATACACCGTGTCTGGAGCTGTGTCAGAAATTAAGCCATACATACACCGTGTCTGGAGCTGTGTCAGAAATTAAGCTATACATACATCGTGTCTGGAGCTGTGTCAGAAATTAAGCCATACATACACGGTGTCAGGAGCTGTGTCAGAAATTAAGCCATACATACACCGTGTCAGGAGCTATGTCAGAAATTAAGCCATGCATACACCGTGTCAGGAGCTGTGTCAGAAATTAAGCCATACATACACCGTGTCAGGAGCTGTGTCAGAAATTAAGCCATACATACACCGTGTCTGGAGCTGTGTCAGAAATTAAGCCATACATACACCGTGTCAGGAGCTGTGTCAGAAATTAAGCCATACATACACCGTGTCTGGAGCTCTGTTAGAAAGTAAGCTATGCATACACCGTGTCTGAAGCTGTGTTAGAAATTAAGCTATGCATACACTGTGTCTGGAGCTGTGTTAGAAATTAAGCCATACATACACGGTGTCAGGAGCTGTGTTAGACATTAAGCCATACATACACCGTGCAGGGGCGTACCCAGGATTTTCTGAGGGGGGTGCCGAGATTGGCTGGCCGAGCTAAAACAGCGTGGGTGTACACATTACTAGAAATGACCAGTTAAACTTTATTTTGATATACATGTATTGTAATTTTTGTTTAAAATCTATTACACATAAAATACTCTAATTTTACTTAAGTTAACTATCACAAGATATATCAAGTCTGTCTTGCACTATAATATTATGTCTAGTATAGAGACTCTAGACACTATTCCGGTTTAGCACAACTTTGCATAAAGTTCACACAGGTCCACAAGGTTGTATTTAGTCTCTTAGCACTCAGTCAGGATGTTCTTCAGCTCTAGTTTCCTGGGGTGTCTCCTAGCGTGGTGGGATGTAGCGGTTAGTCAACATCTTGAACCTCTTTTCACTAGTCAGTGTGCGCCTTTCATTATATGAAGCATAAGTAGCAATGTCACAGTCTTTAGGTTCACTTGTCTCAACTGTAGGAACAGGGTCACACCTGACAGATGAGAATTCCTGAGAGTAATCAGGAAACTGACTGGTAGAAGGCCTGGTAGAAGGCCTTTGCATAAACTTGAACATGGAAGACTGTCGCAGAGCCCATGGTGGTGGCTAGTGTGACTTGAACTGTGTGTGTGTTTTACGTTTATTTATCGTCGCTACCGGTTACCCATATGAGCGACGCCTCGTGAAGAGATTAGTCATTTTAGATTTTTGGAGGATAGTGCAATGATACAGACAGAGACCCATTCCAGAGTCTCCTCTGGTTCTTTTATGTGCACGGTGTAAAGCACCGACACGAGACCTCGGGTTAACGTCCCATCTGAAAGACTGTTAATTTTATTAGGGTCAGACGGGGGATCGAACCTGCGATCCCTGGATTACCAGTCCAGCGTGTTAACCACTGGACTACAGATCCGACTTGAACTGAGATTGACTCTCATATTTATAGGGCCTTCTCACTCACAAGGTGTGAAAACTGATAATCCAATCAGAATGATTCATGCAAAGTAAGTGTCTAATCACAAGGTGTTACTCCACAGGGTGAGTGTGAAAACACCTTCCAGAGGTGAGAAAAGTTCTAAAGGAAAGGTGTGAATGATGCACAATAGGCATAAACACACCTTTCACACATGTGAAAAAGTTCTGAAGCACACATGTAAAGATGAGAAACAAGGCCAATAGGGGCTGTGTTTGATTATTATACACCTCTGAAAGGTGACAAATTTTCAAAGAGTCATTTACAATAGGGTTTAGCATGATTGTTACACCTCTCAAAGGATGAGAAAACTTCAACAGGTTATTACAATGGGACCTATATAGCATTATTCAAAACTTTTTATGATAAATTTAGTCCAAGGTTTTTGAAGTTCAATTTTACCTGTGCAAGTTTGGTTTTGGGGGGCCAAGGCCCCCTTCGGGCCCCCCTGGGTACGCCCCTGCCGTGTCTGGAGCTGTACGTGTTAGAAATTAAGCAATAAATACACCGTGTCTGGAGCTGTGTTAGAAATTAAGCTATACATACACCGGGTCTGGAGCTGTGTTAGAAATTAAGCCATACATACACCGTGTCTGGAGCTGTGTTAGAAATTAAGCCATACATACACCGTGTCAGGAGCTGTGTCAGAAATTAAGCCATACATACACGGTGTCTGGAGCTGTGTTAGAAATTAAGCCACACATACACCGTGTCAGGAGCTGTGCCGGAAATTAAGCCATACATACACCGTGTCAGGAGCTGTGTCAGAAATTAAGCCATACATACACGGTGTCTGGAGCTGGACTTCACCAGGAATACAAAACATAATATTGACTATTTCTGAAACTGGGTCAGAAACTAAACCAAATACAAATTTCGCAAAAACAAAAATGTTTCGTAATGACAGCAAACAACTGCACTATATTATAGTGAAAGGCGCATGCACACGAATTGTACAACGAAATCGAATGAAATAGTAACCTTTTACGCCTTGACTTCCTGGCAGGCCCTTTTCTCCTTTTGTTCCTGTGTTTCCATCGGTCCCATTTAGTCCCATAGGTCCAGTGTCTCCCTTTGCACCCGTGGTTCCCTGCAAGCCTCGTGTCCCTGGTATTCCCGGAATACCGGGGTCACCCTTAAGACCCGCATCTCCCTTCGGTCCTTAATGCAGAATTATTAGAAACAGTCACTACAGTTGATAAGGTAATTTAGATTGAGCCTTGCCTTAGTAATTAGTTTATACAAATTTATCTTAGCTCGATTGCGAAACAAGTTCTTTCAACTTATATTAATCACTCTCGAGACCTCATTCCTGATGGAATCCATCGCCATGAAGGAGAGAGAAGAGACAATGTGGAATTTAAATGCCTTAGGGCACAATCGTAACGGCTCCAACGAGGCTCGAACTCCAGGCCGTTCGCACCTGAAGCGAACGCGCTACCACTGCGCTATCACGACTTCCACTTCCCTAGTAATTGAACAACCATTATATAGTGTATATATAAATTCCATCAATGGCTTCTTTGTTATTCTCATTTAGTTCACGACTTGAGAATTTTTAATTTTTGTAAACCTTTTATGAATTAGGTCACACGTAATATTTAAATATGCATAATTCCATAACATATAATCGCTATGCCAAAACAAGTTCTATTTTAACCCATTCAACACCAAGTAACTGACATGGACTGGTGCATGACATTTTTAGACCAATTAAATTAATATTAATCAGTTCATTTATCAAAATGAGTAAATTATTTTCTAAAAATTCTAATATTACTTGCAAAAAGTGCAGATCCTGATGAGACGGCTCGTCACGAGCCGGCTCATCTGGATCTACACTTTTTTGTAAGCCTATTTAGAGGTCTGTGGTGTTGAAAGGGTTAAGGAGGAGTGGTAGGTGTGGGGGGGGGATAGAAAACCCAGCCACATTATTATCTCGTACTACCCTAACATTTTCAGACTTCAAGTAAAAAACAATAAATATTAGTGATAGCAGGTTCGCTTCAAGTGTGAAAACAGACGGATCTGTAGTCCAGTCCAGTGGTAACACGCTGGACTGGTAATCCAGAGGTCGCAGGTTCGATCCCCTGACTGACCCTAATAAAATTAACAGTCTTTCAGATGGGACTTTAAACCGAGGTCTCGTGTCGGTGCTTTACACCGTGCACGTAAACGAACCAGAGGAGATTCTGGAATGGGTCTCTCTCTCTCTCTCTCTCTCTCTCTCTCTCTGTGTATCATTGCACTATCCGCCATACATCTAAAATGACTAACCTCTTCTGGAGGCGTCGCTCATATGGGCAACCGGTAGCGACGATAAATAAACGCAATAACACTCACGTGTGAAAGGCGCGAAATTCGTCCCCGGCTGTAGCCGTTACGATTGTGCCCGTAGACCAATAAAAACAACGATGTTCAGCAATAGTACATGTTAGCTTAAAACAGAAAGACGCTTTAATTCCACATGGCCTGTTCTCTCTCCCTCATGGCGATGTATTCCGTCAAAAATGAGGTATCGAGAACGATTTAACTAATGTTATAAAATGTTGTTTCGCAATTGAGCTAAAATAAATGTGTATAAACTAATAAATGTTGCTGTTTCCATAATAACATACATGTATTTGAAACGGAAAATATCGCAAATAGCACGATTATTAATTTATTATATATAATGCTGCATACAAATTAATTTTAGCTCGATTGCGAATCAAGTTCTTACAACTTATATTAATCGCTCTCGAGACCTCATTCCTGATGTAATCCATTGCCATGAGGGGAGAGAAGAGGCAATGTGGAATTTAAATGCCTTGCCTAAGGGCACAATCGTAACGGCTCCAGCAGAGGCTCGAACACCGGGCCGTTCGTGCCATATATAATAGATTAACTACGTGGCGTTTTGATGTTACTTAACATTCAACCCCAAGTAACTGACATGGACTGGTCCATGATATTTTTAGACCAATAAATTAATAAGAAAATTACCTTTGGACCAGTTCATTTATCAAAATGGGTAATTTTATTTAAAAATAGTAATAATTATTACTGGCAAAAAGTGCAGATCCTGATGAGACGGCTCGTCACGAGCCGGCTCATCTGGATCTACACTTTTTGAAAGCCTATTTAGAGGCATGTGGTGTTGAAAGGGTTAAATAATACATACCTGGGATGCACAATGTGGTTGAGTTGCTCAAACAGTGCTGGAGCAGTATCTTCTCCTTTAATGCGAAAATACAGATGCTAGAGCTAGTATTGGTAAACTTATTTATTTTACAACGATTGCGAAGCAAGTTTTAACAACTTATATTAATCACTTTCGTTGGCGCGGATGAAATGTGAAATGCGTAGATGTGGTCATTCGTGTGGGAGGAAACCGGTAATCACTCTCGTTGGCGTGGATAAAATTGGCCATTCGTGTGAAAGGAAACCGGAGTACCCGGTGAAAACCCACCTGTCCGATATGGCGACCACCATACCATCTCACATACTTCCCGGTCCGAGGATCGAACCCGGGTTGCATTGGTGAGACGCGAGCGTGCTAACCACTGCGCTAATCGGACAGCTTACACACAGTCAAACCTGTGTTACTGATAACCTCTTTTAAGCAGCCAACCTATATTAAGCAGCCAATATTCTAGCTTACACTGTATTCATTATTTGACCTCTATTAAGCAGTCACCTGTGCTAACCAGCGCCTATATGTAGTTCTATCGACTGGCTGTTAGGTTTGTACTAAAGGTGAGGCAAAACTCGTAGCAATAATGAATCCTATCGATATCGTTCACAGGGACCTTGCTTCCAAAACATGCCACATATAATAAAGACTAACCTGGGCGACCATCATATCGGTAAGCACCTGTTGGAGGTCTCGCTTGTCTCTGGTAACATCCTCCTTCAGAACTTCCGGTTCATTATTGGTTAGCACCTTGTATAATAAACGTGTACATGAAAAATGGATCTAAATTAGTAGGCTACTTAATAAGAGCTGTAGGTCTACACGTGTTGGTGTTTTATAAAACTAAAGCCAACTAAATACAAGGCATCAATCATTCTAGATCGATAATATACATGTATGTTGTTACAGAAACACACAGCTATGTTATATCGAGTACGAGTTTATACTGTTTATTTCCAGTGGTTAACACATTGGACTTGTAATCCAGGGATCGCAGGTTCGATCCCCTGTCTGACCCTAATAAAATTAAGTCTTTCAGATGGGACTTTAAACCGAGGTCTCGTGTCGGTGCTTTACACCGTGCACGTAAAAGAACCAGATGAGACTCTGGAATGGGTGTTTGTCTGTATCATTGCACTATCCTCCAACAATCTAAAATTACTAATCTCTTCAGGAGGCGTCACTCACATGGGCAACCGGTAGTGACGATAAATAAACGTAAAACACACACTATGTTTATTGCATTTCGTCATTTTTAAGGTGAAATGACAACATGGAATAGAGAATATGATAAACCCTTAGAAATGAATTACAATGAACTCGATTATCTTCCCAGAATATGTGCCTCTGTTTCGCTTAATTCACAATCAGTAATCTCACAACTATCAATAGGCGGCTGTGGAATGAAGGCGACGAAGCCTATAAGGGTCTTACCAACACGGAATCCTCGTCCTCTTGTAGTCTGTATAGAAAACAGTCAGTTTTCAGTTGCAACAGTTCCCGTTCACTGCGTTCATAGTTCGTTTGTAGATTTTGAGTGCATCTAAGCTGATCAAACAAAACGATACTTATTCGGATCAAATACATACATTATATATTACCGTGTCCGTGGCACAGTGGTTAAGGCGCCCGCCTACGGAGCGGGAGGTTCGAATCTCGTCAGGGGTTCGTTCTGATATGGCCGGTTGGTGAGCCGCCAGCTAGTTAAATAATGGTTACCGATTGCCTACCAGCATAGGATTCGGGAAGTACTGATGTTCGTAAAAAGAGGTGTCTCATAAGTCAGAAATGGCTGGCCCTTTAAATAGGGGTGACACTATAATAAACAAACACTTTACTTTTACTTTACTCACTTTATATGTATTTGATCCGAATAAAATATGTTTAAGCGATATATGTCAAAACGATATATGCAAAGTTCAAATTATGTAACCATGTTAAGGACCCTCATCCGTGCCATTACACAACTAATAGCTTATGTGACATATTATAGTCTACATATGACTCGCGAGACGTGCTACAGAGGAACGCTATTGCCACGGGGCCGGCCGGGTAACTTGAGAGTCAGCTTCTACTAGTACCAAATATATATATGCAGCAGAAATATATGTACCTGGACAATGGCAACGGAGGTGAAAAGAACTGAAATGACCACTAGCAGGCCCGTTAATACATAAACGGATCTACACGATTCCATTTCCAGTGTTATCTGTTAGTACATATAGTACACATTCATTTGACATTAAGATAAGAAATTATAAATATGGACACACGTGTCTCGTAGCTTGTTAGAAATATTCCGTTTTATTATCTGGTATAATTATTATAATACGTGTATATACACTCCGCATGTTTGCGTGTGTAGTCTACAGACGGATCTGTAGTCCAGTGGTAACACGCTGGACTGGTAATCCAGGGATCGCAGGTTCGATCCCCCGTCTGACCCTAATAAAATTAAGTATTATTAATAATAATTAAGTATATATAAACCGAGGTCTCGTGTCGGTGCTTTACACCGTGCACGTAAAAGAACCAGAGGAGATTCTGGAATTGGTCTCTGTCTGTATCATGCACTATCCTCCAAAATCTAAAATAACTAATTTCTTCAGGAGGCGTCGCTCATATGGGCAACCGGTAGCGACGATAAATAACGTAAAACACACGTGTGTAGTCTACTTGTGCTCTCTTCGACGAGAGGGTATCTTACGTTTATTTATCGTCGCTACCGGTTGTCTCTATGTCTGAACTGAGTCAATTTAGATTACATAGTGCAATGATACAGACAAGACAGGCATACCCATACCAGATTATATAGTAGATTCCGTTCACGGTGTTAAGCACGAGACTCAGTTTATCACACAGACTAAGACAAGTCATTTTAGTATGGCATAGCGGGGGATCGAACCTAGGACCCTGGAATACAAGTCAAGCATGTCGAGAGGCATACATATTGAAGACTACCCAAATAACTCCGTTTCAGTCCTCTGTTCAATCTCGTAAGTGCCGATTTGAGGAACGCAGGGTATTATTTATTTGTTTTAAGTATTTTGATATTTCATGTGAAAATGCTTCGATTTCTTGTTCATTTTAAGTGTAGCGAATCACTGTAGGTTCGAATCCCCAAGGGTGTGTCGAATTATTTCATATGATGAAGCTAACCAGCTGGCTTGTGAAAGGTTGGTGGTTCTTCCTGGGTGCCCTCGTACGTGCATATAAACTGTTTGAATGGGGGCACCTGTAGTCTTCCGCCACCAATGGAGAGTCGCAGTATGACAGAAGCATTTATGATGGTTATCGAGATGGTGTTTCCTTTCAGGTTCAATAACATTTCTCTGTACTACACATGTTGTGTTCTCTATAGCTGAACAAGGACGAGGTGTTTGAAATATGTCCATGTACTACATAACTAGACGTCCTTTATGGCTGTTATAGAGACAAGGTGAGTGTTCCGAGATATTTCTTTGTACTACATAGCTGCACGTCCAACACGACCTTCCTATGTAACAGCCATTATGCTCAATTTTGTGCTTTATGTTTATTTATCGTCGTTATGAGCATATTATGAGCGACGCCTCCCGAAGAGATTAGTCATTTTAGAGGATAGTGCAATGATACAGACAGAGACCCATTCCAGTCTCCTCTGGTTCTTTTACATGCACAGTGTAAAGCACCGACATGAGACCTTGGTTTAAAGTCACATCTGAAAGACTTAATTTTATTATGATCAGACGGGGGATCGAACCTGCGATCCGTGGAAACCACTGGACTTTATGCTCAACCTTCCTATGTAACAGCCATTATACGAATGAGGTGCTTGTTGGAGTAATATCTATGTACTACACAAGTTGCGTACTTTATGGTTGTTATAGAAACGGGAGGTGCTTGTCGGATATATATCTCTGTACTACACAAGTTGCGTACTCTATGGTTGTTATAGAAACGGATGTGCTTGGAGATATATCTCTGTACTACACAAGCTGCGTACTCTATGGTTGTTATAGAAACGGATGTGCTTGGAGATATATCTCTGTACTACACAAGTTGTGTACTTTGTGGTTGTTATAGAAACGGAGGTGCTTGTTGGAGATATATCTCTGTGCTACACAAGTTGCATACTTTATGGTTGCTATAGAAATGGAGGTGCTTGTTGGAGATATATCTCTGTGCTACACAAGTTGCATACTTTATGGTTGCTATAGAAATGGAGGTGCTGGTTGGATTGGAGATACATCTCTGTGCTACACAAGTTGATACTTTATGGTTGTTATAGAAATGGAGGTGGTTGGAGATATATTTATGTACTACACAAGTTACATACTTTATGGTTGCTATAGAAACGGGAGGTCCTTGTTGGAGATATATCTATGTACTACACAAGTTGCATACTTTATGGTTGTTATAGAAACAGAGGTGCTTGTTGGAGATATATCTATGTGCTACACAAGTGGAGTACTTTATGGTTGTTATAGAAACAGAGGTGCTTGTTGGAGATATATCTATGTACTACACAAGTTGAGTACTTTATGGTTGTTATAGAAACGAAATGCTTGTTGGAGATATATCTCTGTACTACACAAGTTTCATACTTTATGGTTGTTATAGAAACGGGAGGTGCTTGTTGGAGATATATCTCTGTACTACACAAGTTTCATACTTTATGGTTGTTATAGAAACGGGAGGTGCTTGTTGGAGATATATCTCTGTACTACAAAAGTTGCGTACTTTATGGTTGCTATAGAAACGGGAAGTCCTTGTTGGAGATATATCTATGTACTACACAAGTTGAGTACTTTATGGTTGTTATAGAAACAGAAGTGCTTGTTGGAGATATATCTCTGTGCTACACAAGTTGAGTACTTTATGGTTGTTATAGAAACAGAGGTGCTTGTTGGAGATATATCTCTTGTGCTACACAAGTTGCATACTTTATGGTTGTTATAGAAACAGAGGTGCTTGTTGGAGATATATCTCTGCTACTAAAGTTGTGTACTTCATGGTTGTTATAGAAACGGAGGTGCTTGTCAGAGATATATCTCTGTACTACACAAGTTGCGTACTTTATGGTTGTTATAGAAACGGGAGGTGCTTGTTGGAGATATATCTCTGTACTACACAAGTTGCGTACTTTATGGTTGTTATAGAAACGGGAGGTGCTTGTTGGAGATATATCTCTGTACTACACAAGTTTCATACTTTATGGTTGTTATAGAAACGGAGGTGCTTGTTGGAGATATATTTATGTACTACACAAGTTGCATACTTTATGGTTGCTATAGAAACGGAGGTGCTTGTTGGAGATATATCTCTGTGCTACACAAGTTGCATACTTTATGGTTGCTATAGAAATGGAGGTGCTGGTTGGATTGGAGATATATCTCTGTGCTACACAAGTTGATACTTTATGGTTGTTATAGAAATGGAGGTGGTTGGAGATATATTTCTGTACTACACAAGTTGCATACTTTATGGTTGCTATAGAAACGGTGGTGCTTGTTGGATTGGAGATATATCTCTGTGCTACACAAGTTTCATACTTTATGGTTGTTATAGAAACGGAGGTGCTTGTTGGAGATATATTTATGTACTACACAAGTTGCGTACTTTATGGTTGTTATAGAAACGGAGGTGCTTGTTGGAGATATATCTCTGTACTACACAAGTTTCATACTTTATGGTTGTTATAGAAACGGGAGGTGCTTGTTGGAGATATATCTCTGTACTACAAAAGTTGCTATAGAAACGGGAGGTCCTTGTTAGAGATATATCTCTGTACTACACAAGTTACATACTTTATGGTTGCTATAGAAACGGGAGGTCCTTGTTGGAGATATATCTATGTACTACACAAGTTGCGTACTTTATGGTTGTTATAGAAACAAAGTGCTTGTTGGAGATATATCTCTGTACTACGCAAATCGAGTACCGTATTTTATATTTGTACGAGTAGTCTAAACAATTATTAGCACACCGACTAATGTCGCGGAGACGCTATATAGGCTTGTTGTCCGTCCTGTTGTAGACACAATCCAGTGTGTCCAACTCCTTATTCACTATCAGGCTACTTGGATCCTAACCCCTGGAGATCTGCAGACTTGTTGCCATGAACATTGAAGCAGATTGTTTAATGTATAACTGGGGATAATATTCTACACATGAATGATATGCAGCATGTGAGCTACATCCTAGGACAACCATCCAGAGGCGAGAGCTAGAGCCCAGGGTTGGAGGTCAAAAAAACGTTTCTCAGATCTCAAATCCAAACTCCAGCGAGCCGATTGGTTGACTCCCGACATTTACTCTCAACTGAACCAATCAGAAGTTTGAGACTGAGATTACAGATGATCAGGGTCAGGACGATCCTCTAGGGTTGTGTGCCAAATGGCACCACTCTACAACTAGCGCTAGTTAGAGGCCAGGAGGTTATAAACCTTTCGTTCAATCTCAAACTCAGATTGGTTCATCCAAGTGTACAATTTGGAATCAACCAATCAAATCACTTAAGCTTGAGATATGAGAAATGTTTTATAACCTCCAGGATCAATCTCCCGGGTTAGAGAGAGTATTTTTTTTATTGATCACCAAGGGTTTGAACCGATTAGTCCGGTACGGTCTCGATGTGCATAATATTTATGCAGTTTCGTGAAATTTGCTCCAATACTTAGTTCACCCAGTTCAGGGATAATTCTAGAGGGCGATGGGGGCGCAATTGTCGCCCTAGGGACCCTGACTTCGCCCTCTGGGGGCCCCACTTCTCCCTAAAAAAAATTGTTTTTTGTTTTTTTAAGATTTTCAAACAAAATTTTGTCTAGCAAGTATTTAATGGTTGTACTGTACATTTTAACCCTATTTTGCAGAAGTATATTAAAGAACACCATTTTAGGAAGCGATCACGCGCTTTCTCACTTTTTTTTTTTTTTTTGGGTTTTGTGTGTTTTGGGTTTGGGGGGTTTTTTTTTGGGGGTGGGTTGTTTGGGTGTGTGTGTTTTTTTGGGGTGGGGGGTGGTGTGTGTGTGGTTGTGGTTGTGGTTTGGGGGGGTTTTTCTCCCAAAAATTCTGACCTAGAATGAACCCTGCAGTTACTACTGAACAAAGATATGGGACAACAAAGTGACTACTACGTTGTAGATCTGCAATGTATTTTGCCAACGAATTACTTACAAATGAGAACATATCAAAATATATATCGTTATGCTTCAAAACTATACCGTTGTTGTCAGGTGGATTTTACGCTAGACATGCCTACGTTGTGTCCCAATCCAAGCAGACAGTGCAGTGTCAAACTTCACGATAATACTGTACACATTTCATTTGTTTTTTTGGGAACTTAAAGTCGCAGGTTAGGTCATATAGTGACTGTCCAGCTCTTAGTGGTGGAGGAAGATCCTGGGTGCCCCATTGAGCAGTATTTCACCCACGGGCGGGCACCCGTAGAATCACCGATCTTAAAACACTGTCGTGACATCATACCGTTGTCTTGCAGTCCATTATTATTAATATTCGACTGGTGTCAAAAGGCCATAGTGCTAGATTCAATACTACCCATAAATGTACGAAATTAACAATTTTAATTAGTAGGATCTTGTTATATAAGTGTGTGTTTTAAGTAAGATATAAGCCTCAAATGAATCTAATATGTAAAATATTGGTACAGTCTTCGGCACTACATGCCTCACACAGTCCAATATTTTACATATTGGATCGTTTGAGGCTTATAGCCATTACTTAGGCCTCTGTGTATAAGTTTGAACACATAACCTTCTGATATACAAGTACAGTCAAACCTGCCTGTAAACACCACCCACAGGAATGAACAAAAGTGGCAGTTGTTGACAGGTGGCCATTGTCGACAGATACATTGATAATTATTTGTTGAGGAACCAAAATGGTGGTCGCTAGAGATAGTTTTTATTGTAAGATGATCTGTAGGACAGGTTTGACTATACAAGTTTTCAGCATGAGAGATGATATGGCCATACTGTACAAAGTGTAAGTTTTACAGGATGCAAAAATAAAGCGCTACTGATTATTTCACACACGTCTGGAATGGAATTTTCATCATGATTTCATTGTAGGCTACAATTTGTGCTACACATTTAAATTATGTATGTCGATGATATTGGCGTCACATGATACAAGAATGAACTAAAGTTGTACAGGCTGTCCTACACAACTTCAGACGAATGAACTAAAGTTGTACAGCATACAGGCTGCTCTACACAACTTCAGACGAATGAACTAAAGTTGTACAGCATACAGGCTGCCCTACACAACTTCAGACGAATGAACTAAAGTTGTACAGTGTACAGGCTGCCCTACAATACTTCAGACGACACTCTATTAGAGTAGTTATCCAAACATTGAAGAGCATGACAATCGATGGTGACACAACTTCCATTTTCAATCATAACTGGAATAGTGAATACAAGGACGTCTACAGCTTCTGGGTCCATGACAATAAATGCAATCACCTGAAAAACAAAATGATTATTGTATTCATTATGGCTTTATCCTACTTGGTTGCTTATATGGATGATGATGCCCATTGAAAACTCTTCCATGACCAACTCCCCTCGCCCATTGAACAACGTCTCCATGACCACTCTCCTCCCCATGATCACTCTCCACGACCAACTCTCCTCTCCCATGACCATACTCCCCTCCCCATGCCAACTCCCCTCCCCTTGGTCACTTCCATGATCAATTCCCTCCCCATGGTCACTCTCCATGACTCTCTCCATGAACAACTCCCCTTCCCATGACCACTCTCCATGATCACTCCCCTCCCCATGAAAAATCTCCATGACACTCCACTCCCCAGACCACTCCCCTCCCCATGACAACTACACTCACCATGACCAACTCCCTTCCCCTGACCAACTCCACTCCCCATGACCACCCCCATGGCCAACCCATGACCACTCTCCATGATCAACGTCTCCATGACCAACATCCATGATCAACTCTCCCTCCCCTGGTCAACGTCCCATGATCAACTTCCCCTCCCATTATCAACACTCCATTGACCCAACTCTCCATGATCAACTCCCCATGACCAACTCTCCATGATCAACTCCCCTCCCCATGGTCAACTCTCCATGACCAACTCCCCTCCCCATGATCAACACTCCATGACCAACTCCCCATGATCAACTCCCCATGACCAACTCTCCATGATCAACTCTCCAGTTCTCTGTATACATATGCACAATGTAATAAATGGAGTGTTGAAGTTTATAGTTGAAGGTGTCCCGGTCCCCCATCATGTTGTAACTAGTGATGCTGCGTACGTACCTTTCTCTCTGCCACTACTTTGTACAATTCAAGGTGGACCCTTCATCCGGGGCTGCCACCATTTCAGTAACTATTGATACTGTGTACATACCTTTCTCTCTGCCACTACTTTGTACACTTGAAGGTGGACCCTTCATCCGGGGCTGCCAGCATTTCAGTAACTTGTGATGCTGCGTACGTACCTTTCTCTCTGCCACTACTTTGTACACGTGAAGGTGGACCCTTCATCCGGGGCTGCCAGCAACTAGTGATGCTGCGTACATACCTTTCTCTCTGCCACTACTTTGTACACTTGAAGGTGGACCCTTCATCCGGGGCTGCCAGCAACTAGTGATGCTGCGTACATACCTTTCTCTCTGCCACTACTTTGTACACGTGAAGGTGAACCCTTCATCCGAGGCTGCCAGCACTTCAGTAACTATTGATGCTGCGTACATACCTTTCTCTCTGCCACTACTTTGTACAATTCAAGGTGGACTCCATCTTCCCGAGCTCCCAGCACTTTAGCAGCTTCTCTCTTCCAGATACCCAGCAATTCATCCATACTTTTTCCTTTAGGTAAATTTATTATACAAATAACAGATGAATCGTTTGTGTGAACATCTACTAATGAATATTTCAGTATTATAGTGTGAATTCTGTGCATTATATTTTCAGGTCTTGAATCAGAAAGGTCCATCTAAACAGCACCATCTTGCAACGTTTTGGGATTAGCAATATTTAATCCACATTTCATATACAATTCATCTCTAAACCACAGCAATTATTCCAGGTGTCAATGGTTTGGGAGGAGAATTCCCAAATAGATTCTTAAGCATACATCATTAAAGCAACACTAGGATTATGGATTACAATACTACGGTAGTATTATCAAATTTGAAATTTTACGTTATGCTATATTTATGTTATATTTCAGGTTTTACGCCTGCATCAGCACCATTTTGGGCTATATCGCCGGCGGGCAGTTCACTTAACAACACCTTTCCTGGGCAGGCTCCAGCGGTTAACCAGTACTTGGGTGCACCAACATCCGTAAGAAACTGCCAACTTTTTCATATAAATGAGACACGGCCTAAGCGGGGCTCAAACCCGTGACCATCAGTGATGATAGGTTACAGTATACAAGACAGCGACCGTAACCACTCGACCACGGAGGCGGACTAAATTTTACGTACAAGTGGCAATTCTTCCACTCTAATTTGTAAATACAGTGTTATATATATATAATATAACAAACTGAAAGTGAAAGTAGGACTTTCCTGAATCGATTTGCCACGCCCTACATTTGAAACACATCATCGCTCTCTATCGGCAATCAGAACAAACATCAAAGACAGCTGTTCAACATCCGTTGACACGCATTACCGGTAGTTATATTTATTTGATATTTTTCGCTTCCATTTGGATATTTTTTGGATATTTTCTATAAATATCCGGTCCTTTTTACCCAAAAAACATTCTGTATTTCGATATAATGTCACTTTAAAGCTACAGAAGTCAGATAATTAAAGTCCTGTGTGATTTTAATCTGTAATGTTTCGAACTTCATAACATTGCGAGGTCTAAATAACTGAGCTACAATGTTGACGTTCCTCTTTGAAACAATATTTTTTCTATAAAATTTAGACGAAGAATATTGACATTAATTAATAGAATGTGTTGCCTTTGTTTTTCTTGTACCATTTAGTACATTTTGCAGCTATTCCCTTATGAAAAACGTGCACTAAATTAGGTTTTTACTGTTATAGCATAACACAGCAATATGCTTCTGCACAACATACATGTATAACCGATTTAGACAATTATGACCGTCGTTAGTTAATACAAATTTATTTTAGCTCGATTGCGAAACAAGTTATTTCAACTTATATAAATCACTCTCGAGACCTCATTCCTGATGGAATCCATCGCCACGAGGGAGAGAGAAGAGGCAACGTGGAATTTAAATGCCTTGCCTAAGGGCACAATCGTAACAGCTCCAGTGGGGCTCGAACTCCGGACCTTTCACACCTGAAGCGAACGCGCATCCACTGCGCTATCACGACAGTCGTTAATTGTGCTGAGTTGAATAATTAATTAATTATTAGGGATGGCAAAGACTAATCGTTTGAATATCTCAATTTTATTGTTTTTAAACTTTATTTGTTTTACAACGATTGCGAAGCAAGTTTTAATAACTTATATTAATCACCCTCGTTGGCGCGAATGAAAGCGTATGTGTGGTCATTCGTGTGGGCGGAAACCGGAGTACCCAGAGAAAACATATCTGTCCGAACTGACCACTATACCATCTCGCATACTTCCCGGTCCGAGGATCGAACCCGGGTTGCATTAAATGCAATTCAATGATACAGCTGTTTACGTAATTGTGGTTTGGCAGTCCAATGTGCAATATCAACAATAATTTTAAATATCTTAGTGAAATGCTACGGAAAGATTACATTTTGGTAGTCCATGATGCAATATCAACAATGGCATTTAAATGCAGTTCAATGATACAGCTGTTTGCGTAATTCTGGTTTGGCAGTGTTTTGTGCAATATCAACAATAATTTATATATCTTAGTGAAATGCTACGGAAAGGTTACATTTTGATAGTACATGATGGCAATATCAACAATAATTTTATATATGTTAGTGAAATGCTACGGAAAGGTTACATTTTGGTACCTTGATACTCGATATTGAATTCCAACAAAAACAGTTGTTTATCTTCTGAGATACAGTTGATCGATGGCTTCGTCAAGGTTTCGTCAACTTGCAACATCTCGGCAAACTTCTCGTAGTTGATCAATGGCTTACAGCAGACGTCAATGTTCCCGAGTCTGGCTATCCCAGCCAGCATGCGCTCAATCCCAATAACATTGGAACATTCAAACACTGAAATAGCAAAAATATTTTTAAAGGGGTTTATCCACAGACACAAGGTGTGGGCGTATAGTAGGTAATGTTTACTAAAGGCAACCAATGGAAATGAAACAAGCATGCAGAAACATCGACGAGAAACTAGTAAACATTACTTACTATAAGACCATAGGGTAAAACAAAATAAATTGTTTCATGTGCCTGTAGGTTTATCCATGTTTCCAGTACTCTGTCATAAATCAGGGCTCATGCTAGAGGGTGACATGGGCGAAGTAGTCGCCCTAGGGACCCTGACATCGTCCCTTGGGGCCACTTCTCTCTAAAAAAATATTTTTATATATTTTTCAGATAGAATATTGTCCAGTAAGATGCACTGGCCATTGTAAATCACTCATTCTATTCAAATATTGTATTAAATGGTCATTTTGTGTATTTTAACTCTATTATGTTAAGTTTATTAAATAAGATCATTAGATGACACAATCACGCGTTTTCTCATTTCTCTCAAAAATTTGAGTCTAGCTTGAGCCCTGATAAATTTGATATAAACATAACATAAACTAGATTTATTATTGACAGACGGATCTGTAGTCCAGTGGTAACACGCTGGACTGGTAATCCAGGGATTGCAGGATCGATCCACCGTCTGACCATAACAAAATTAACAGTCTTTCAGATGGGACATTAAACCTAGGTCTCGTGTCGGTGCTGTACACGTGCACATAAAAGAACAGAGGAGACTATGGAAGGGGTAAAACACACAAACAATCCCCCCCCCGAGGTGAATCCGCAATTTTATTAATTATGTTCGTACGAGGCCACTCTCCTGATTGGTAATGCAAATAAAAGTTTATATAATATAGATTAGGGTGGGGAGGGCATCCCTAGGGTGGAAGGGCATCCCTATGGTGGGGAGGCATCCATAGGTTGGGGGAAGATATCATTCACATACCAACTGGCTATTTTTAGTTTAATTACATCATACCTGCCACAATCTTCGCTTCTCCGGTTACCTGCAAAATATAAAAATATATCTCAATTATAAAGTCTGTCCAGGATCCATTTATATACAATGAACAAGAGAAATCCGAGACAGCAAATATACAATGAACAAGAGCAGTCCGAGACAGCAAATATACAATGAACAAGAGCAGTCCGAGACAGCAAATATACAATGAACAAGAGCAGTCCGAGACAGCAAATATACAATGAACAAGAGCAGTCCGAGACAGCAAATATACAATGAACAAGAGCAATCCGAGACAGCAAATATACAATGAACAAGAGCAGTCCGAGACAGCAAATATACAATGAACAAGAGCAATCCGAGACGGCAAATATACAATGAACAAGAGCAGTCCGAGACAGCAAATATATAATGAACAAGAGCAATCCGAGACGGCAAATATACAATGAACAAGAGCAGTCCGAGACAGCAAATATACAATGAACAAGAGCAATCCGAGACAGCAAATATACAATGAACAAGAGCAATCCGAGACAGCAAATATCCGCCACGCTGCTACATTGTAAATGTTCATATTTTCCTCATCTCACAATGATGAAAAATCCTTTTAAGAAATCCTGGATTAAACCTTCCACCAAATTTCCAGGGCTCATTCTAAAGGGCGACTTTTCGCCCTAGGGACACTGACTTCGCCCCCTGTGAGCCACACTTCTCCCTAAACAAATTCAATTCAAATTTGTGTCCAGTAGGATACACTGGCCCATTCATTATAAAGCATTCCTACTATTCAAATGTTGTACTTAATTGTCATGATGTGAAGTTTAACCCTATATTGTTAACATTTATTAAATAACGCCATTCATTAGGACACAATCGCGCATTTTCTCACTTCTACCAAAAATTCTGACCTAGAATGAGCCCTGAATTTCATGAAATATCGTCCGTGGCATTTTGTGTACTCCTGCTAACAGATCAACAAACAAATAAACAGAGACAAGAACAAGATCAACAAACAAATAAACAGAGACAAGAACAAGATGAACATACAAATAAACAGAGACAAGAATATCCTTGGCCGAGGTAAAAATAGTGTGGTTGCAATTTGGATGGATGAAAAGATGGGAGTCAGAAAAAACATTTATTACAACTCGTCAAGAGCCCAGGGTCCCATTTTATCTTGGCTGCGACTTTGTTGATAAAACGGACCTTATCTTAACTAAGACGCTACGCCGTCGTAACTCAGTCTTAAGCAATAATCTTAACTAAGACTGACTTACGACCGTTGATAAAATGGGGCCAAGATGAGCAAAACACCTAATGTTATTATTAAAATCTTCATTGAAGGGTCAAGTGAAAGTCGTGATAGAACAGTACTAGCGCGTTCACTTCCGGTGCGATTGGCCAGGAAGTTGAGCCCAGCTGTAACCGTTATTGTATCACATTGCCTCCTCTCTCTAATGGCGATGGATTCCATCATGAATGAGGTCTCGAGAGTGATTAATGTAAGTCGAGCTAAAATGAATTTGTATAAACAAAGCTAAAAATACAAACTTAGTCAGAAATGGTATAACTATTACCTTGTACTTGTGAATGCAATTTGTTGCGCTGGAGTAGCTGCATAGCAAATTGCGAACTTTATCAACAGTTCCTGGTAAGTCAATGCCAGATTGCTGACCCATGTTTAAATTAATCGTCAACAAATACAGATGATTAGCGTCCATGACGTCCATATTGAAATCACACTCTGCAAAAATAAAATAATTATGTTAATTATATTTCGGGCTTTACGCCTGCATCAGCACCATTTTGGGCTATATCGCCGGCGGGCAGTTTACCTAACAACACCTTTCCTGGGCAGGCTCCAGCAGTTAACCAGTACTTGGGTGCACCAACCTCCGTATGAAACTGCCAACTTTTTCAAATAAATGAGACACGGCCTGAGCGGGGCTCGAACCCGTGACCATCAGTGATGATAGGTTACAGTGGTATACAAGTCAGTGACCGTAACCACTCGACCATGGAGGCGGACAATTAGGTACTGTGGATTACCATAACAGTACCTAATCGAATTTGCTGTCCCTTGTCGGCTGAACTTTCTTGTAGAAAGATCATTGCTGAATATGATGTGCTAAAAATAAGGCCTGTATGCGATGCATATTGAATATATGCTTTTATATATTTATGTTGTCTGGTCTGAAGCATTTTCTCAATCCGTCTAGACTTATACGTGGGTCTATACAAAATACCACTCATTTAAGCCAAAATTGGGGGGGGGGGGTCTTATTGTCGGGATCATCTTACAGGTGAGCATGTAGAGTATTACATTTAAAAGTTATTGCAATAACTTAACTTTTCTTACTAGTTACTTGTATGCATGCATATGCAACACACAGGTAAATATCTAAGTTACTATAAATATATTATATTACATATTGGTAACTCGTATTACTTAACCCATTCAACACCAAGTAACTGACATGGACTGGTCCATGATATTTTTAGACCAATAAATTAATAACAAAATTACATTTGGATCAGTTCATTTATCAACATGGGTAATTTTTTTCTCTAAAAATAGTTATATTACTTGAATATTACTTGACAAAAGTGCAGATCCTGATGAGACGGCTCGTCACGAGCCGGCTCATCTGGATCTACACTTTTTTGTAAGCCAATTTAGAGGTATGTGGTGTTGAAAGGGTTAAGTTGATGTATAGTTCTGATATGCTACTGAGGTATTGAAATACGTTGTTA
>CM026404.1:9220636-9338136 GCA_014843695.1 Archivesica marissinica | reverse complement strand
TGTGGATAACTTGACATTTGGAGGGGTTAAATTCCATGTCCCACTCCAACTCCCACTCTTCTAATCTCTTAAGATCGTTTTGGAGTGTGACCGATTCATTTGCAGATGTCAGTGATAGATTGACTGCAGTATCATCTGCAAAGATCCCTGACCTGTGGGACTCCAGGACACCGGAATAGCCTCTGAACGGTTTCAGGTGGTTTCGTATAATCCCTTGTTCGTATAATGGTAGTTTCGTATACTAGTGTATTCGTATAATCACAGGTTCGTATAATTGATTTAATAGTACTGCAGCAGCACTATACAGGCCCATTATAATAATGCTATTATTAGCTATTTAGGTAATTAGACACAATTATGAATGGGACTATGTAGCCATGTGTTTGCCATACCAGTGATTATCTATCTAGGTTTCAGGCCACAAATCAAGATTAATTAAAGTGAATGGGGGAGAATAAATAAATCATAGACCGTCATTAAAATAATATATTTATTGTACATCAAATCATTAAATTATTTACAATGACATAAAAAAGGTACATAGATTAATACAATGAAAATGAAATTTACAGTGTTTATCTATTTTTTATTGTATTTGTATAATCAGCAAAAAACGCATGGAAATATAGACGCCATGGTTGTAATGAAATTGATGTGAAGAGCAGGATATTTATACATGATGCAAGGGCTTGGACATATGGCACGGCTCAGCTCTAAAGCTGATAAAACACGGGATTACAAGCCAGCATCACAAATGTTTGAGCCGACCAATCAAGGTGTGAAAAATAATATATTCTCCAGTAATTGATTAATTTGTCAACAGCCCATCTCCTAATTGGCGTAGGTGTGATAATATACTATTAGACGAATCCACCACAATGTTTCACTCTATGTTGCCTTGTATACGAAGAAGTAGTTATACGAAACCACTGACAGTGACACCCCTCTGAACTAATACCATTAAGGACAACTGACTGGAGTCCCGCCAATGAGAGTGATTAATAGAAGTTGTTAAAAATTGCATTGCAATTGATGTAAATTATATCAGTTATATAACTGTTTTGAATCCAAAAATGTGTTTTTTGGCAAATTTTGCAATTGTCACGAACGTGCACATGTCACAGAATAGAACGTGGTGAAAATAATCTTTACATTGGCAAAAAGATGAATTGTCAATAGCTAATTTGATCAGACTGAACATATTCTGTATGAATATGTATTAATAGAATAATATTTTAGTCTCACATGTGTAATAATAATACAAACTTGCAAACCTAATTTCTTTATGTCTATGAATATCGACACCGGCCTGCGTATCTAAACGATTTTCATTGGATAATTTTCAGCATAGGGAAGCTTGAGTCTGTTTCCCCGTCCCAATGCATATTGTACATTCTAATGGCGCAGTTAACAGCGAGTACCAGTCTAAGTAATAACGGATCAAGTACAAATCGGCCCGGAATTAGTCAAAACGTCCCCGTCATCGATTGTTTTGGAAATAACTTGACTTTTATCTTCTAACGGTCATACTTACGACTTTTAGCAACCACCATACAGACGAACCTGTCAATAGCGACTACCTTGCGATCTAACCTGTCAATAGCGGCCACCTTTCCAGGCTATGTCTATAGTGTCCGTTATACAGATTAACCTGTCTCCATGAACATTATACAGGCTAACCTGTCGATAGTGACCACTATACGGACTGACCTGTCTATAGCGGTCACAAAGCTGACTAGCCTGTATAAAATGTCCACCATACAGACTCACCCGTCTCCGTGACCATCATACAGACAAGGGTTAGGGTATATTGTTACCATCATACATACTAGCCTGTCTATAGTGACCATCATATAGACTAACTGTCTACAACGACCTCCATACAGACTGACCTGTCTATGCTTACCATTATACATGCTAACCTGTATATAGCGACCTCCATACAGACCGACCTGTCTATGCTTACCATTATACAGTCTAACCTGTATATAGCGACCTCCATACAGACCGACCTGTCTATGCTTACCATTATACAGACTAACCTGTATATAGTGATCTCCATACAGACCGACCTGTTCATGTAGACCATCATACATGCTAACCTGTATATATAGTGACAAGTCTGCAGACTAACCTGTCTATGGCAACCACCAAACAGACTAACCTGTATATAGCGGCCATCATGCAGTCTAGCCTATTCATAGCGACAATCATACATACTAACTTGTCAATAGTGGCCACCATTCAGACTGACCTGAACATAGCAACCACCGTGCACACTAACTATATAAACACGGGCCACGGGGTGTCTTGGTAGATGATAATGTGCAGATAGTAGTACGCAATTGTCCATTCTGCAATGTAATCGAAGACGAAAACCACATACTGTTGGAGTGCACAATGTATATTATACAGTACTGTATCCAGAGGCAAATGTAGACCAGGACAGTCAAGTGTTGTCTGATGCATGCTCCCACTAGAAAGAATATAGATATTATAGAAGCGAGTCCCTGCATATTCTTTTGGGGTTACTTTAAATTTATTTTCGATGCACGAATAAGGCAGCAATGTGTTTTATAAAATGTAATTTTGTTTCGTTTCCATATTCATACATCAATAGCAAGAACAATTCTTATATGTCAACGAGAATTCCACAACTAAACAAGTTTGTGTGGCTTCCGTGGTCTAGTGGTAGAGCGTCGGATTTGGAATCGAACGGTCCCGGGTTCGATACTCGGTCAGGCAACGTATGTAGTTCCATTGAGCAAGGCACCCCACACACATTGCTTAGTACTGGTTAATCGCTTAGGTCGGCTAAGCCTGCCCAAGAAAACATGTCTAAGTCCCCGCGAGGGGTTTGACATTAAAGGAACATACATACATACAAGTTCCAATTGGTAAACATCTATTATCATTTTGAGATACAGTGTAAGAAGGCATCTTCTTTCCCCACAAGCATATGATTCGGGCAGTACTGATGTTCATAAAAAGAGGTGTCTCATAAGTCAGAAATGGATGGCCCTTTAAAATAGGCCTGACACTATAATAAACAAACACTTTTATGCCAGACCTATTTTATTTTGTGCGAACAATAACAAAGGTGGTTGCGTTGTAGTGCATTGCACATAGCGAAATGAGGCTCACGACAGGGGCAGTCAAAATGTATAAAATTGGATAACAAATACATTAGCCCAAATAAAAAAAAAATCTTAATAAATCTAGGCACAAATACCCTCAATATTTTGTTCAGGAAATCAAAAAGAGAGACAATTATATGCATACAATAAACACAGTTAGAAATGCCAAAACATGTTTGTGTTGTTATTGTCAGCACAATAGTAGGGCCGTTTTGACTAATTTCGGATCGCTCTCGTACTTGGGCCGTTTCTACTCAAGCCGTTATGACTGTAATCTGTTCAATCTACTCAGGTGCTTGTTAATGTCAACGTAAACATCTGGTACTTTCAGAACTTTTCATTCAATGTATTCGTAGCACCACAATCATGTGGACCAAAGTTTATTATTCTTATGGGTTTCTACTGTTTGGAGTTTGTTGTTTCGATTTGCTGCATAGCAGCACTGCGGTGAGTTTAATTTCTACCAACTTTTTTTATTCACTCGTACTCAAATGTAATCGCTACAGGAACTACAATGATAATTATGAAAGAAATAAAAGAGAAACATCAAATCAACTTGTCTATTGTTCGTCAAATGATTCTAAATTTAAGTTGTTAATTTTGATGCAAAATAAATATGTTAACCCTTTCCTTCATAGAGATTTAGGTTAATATACTATTATATCTCCATACAAACGGAAACCATTTAGTTAACATGCAGTGGATAAGTAGTTGCCATATCTATCCCACGTACATGTACATAGATATTACTGGGACTACATGAGAGTCTGGCCTATATTTTGAACATTGGTTTGGCTACTATATTGTCAATGTATGTCATATTAGTAATGGCATCAAGAGGTGTTTCTATGAGGGAAAGGGTTAATAATGCACTACTGTACCAATATTGTGGAAATAATTCTGATTATGTCTGGTAAGTCCCTTATTTATTTTTTGGGACCCACTCATGAAGAGAGAGGCAATGTGGAATTATCTAAGAGCTTTGCCCAAGTGTTCAATACATAGTTCCCGTGTGACGTCATCATTCCTACTGTGGCTGCCATTTTGATTGGCAAAATTGATCAGATATTATATATAATATATAGTAGCGTAATTTTGTTTTCTTCATAAAATATTTATTTTTCATCCCATCACCATGGTTCATTCATTGTTGGAAAGCTCTCAATGGACATATTTTTTGTATCATTTCACAAATTTCGTATCAATAACGAATACATAATAATTTACCTGTTTATTAATATTTCAACTGTGAAAATAGACTCAAAAATAGGTGCAAGTTAACTTCTTATAATTTATAATCCATACAGCATTGTCACAAAATAAATTAATATTTAAAAAGTACATTTCAATACCTTTAAAATCATACCAAATTTTATATTAAGAAACCAAAATTAATAAAGTTATTGCAATTAAAGATTTACTAGTAAAATCATGAAATTGCAGTTAATAAAACTTGCCAGTCAAAATGGCTGCCAAGATAAGATCTTATCAGTGTTTTTGACTGCCGTGGGAACTATGTATAGTGGGTACAGCTTGGTGCAAACTGGGCCTCTCACATCTAAAGTGAACATGCTACCTAGTCCTGAGCTATCACTAGTTCCACTTTTATATACATGCATATCTATATACCTATCTAGATTAATTTGACATTATACATGTTTGCATTTATGTTATTTTTACGCAAATGGTCGATGTGACAATGCTGCTAAAGTTAGATTTAATATTTGATGTAAAATTATTGGCACTCGACCAAACCTACATGTATATCATTTATGTTTTTAAATTTACATTTGTAAATGATTTTAATTCAAATGTCAAACTGTTATGTATCTCATCCAGAATTATATTTATAACATGTATACATGTATCTATCGCAGAAAAGTGTGGACATTCTCATTTCAAAAGTAGAGCTATCAAATCTAAATCTGACCCTAATATCGTCTGACCCTAATAAAATTAACAGTCTTTCAAGTTGGACTTTAAAGTCGGCTGATGATAAAGTCAGACGGATCTGTAGTCCAGTGGTTAACACATTGAACTGGTAATCCAGGGGGTCGCAGGTTCGATCCCCCGTCTGATCCTAATAAAATTAACAATCTTTCAGATGAGACTTTAAGCCAAGGTCTTGTGTCGGTGCTTTACACTGTGCACGTAAAAGAACCAGAGGAGAATCTGGAATGTGTCTCTGTCTGTATCATTGCACTATCCTCCAAAAATCTAAATTGACTAATCTCTTCAGGAGCCGTCGCTCATATGGGCAACTGTTAGCGACGATAAATAAACGTAAAACACACGCTATAAATGTGTGTGGCAAAGTCGCTGTGCTATTTGCTCATTCTTTGATGAATCCATTTGTATGATATATTAGTATGTTTGTTGAGCAATGAGTCGAGCATTTCAGATTATTGTGACCCATTCATCAAGGTGTCGCCATCTTGCTTTATAAACCTATCTTTTAACCCTTTCAACACCGCAGACCTCTAAATAGGCTTACAAAAAGTGTAGATCCAGATGAGCCGGCTCGTGATGAGCCGTTTCATCAGGATCTGCACTTTTTGCCAGTGATATGACTATTTTTAGACATAATTACCCATTTTGATAAATGAACTTGTCCAAATGTGATTTTCTGATTCATTTATTGGTTTATGAATATCATGGACCACAGGACCAGTCCATGTGAGTTACTTGGTGTTGAATGGGTTAAAGTAATATGTCAACCGGCGCAGAAGTTATTTGTCGACTGTCACTTCGCTGACATAATGTATATAAAAGTCAAGTTTGAAGTATAAAGTATAAAAGTTTACATTGTGGCTTTGCACATGTACATTTACTGACATAATGAATCAGTTAATTAAGCTCTAACTTTAGACAGATGTTTTGTTTTGCATGGATTGTCTGGGTTAGAAGCAAACTGTGTGAAGTGATATGTACATATAGGGCCTGATTGATCATTGACTGACGGCCCAGCAAGTCGTGTGTAATAAGTATGTATGGACTACCGTTCATGCAGTTCTTTATGTGGACATGGCCATTTTATGGCGGGATGAATTTAATGTCTGTATGTCGTACTTTTGTTACAAATATTTTATATATCATACACATCGTCGTGCAGTTTACAGTATTTACGGTTATGTTGTCGTTTATGTAGGTTTGCAGTCGGCCTCCTTGGCCGAGTGGTTCAAGTAGTTGACTTCAAATTACTAGCCCTCACCACTGTAGGTTTGAATCCCACTGGGGGGGGTGTCATATTATTTCATGTTAGGAGGATATCCCGGATGGTTGGTGGTTCTACCCAGGTGTCCGTCCATGCCTGAATACTGCTGGGAGGTGCACCCAGGATCTTCCTCCACCAATAATAGCCGGAGAGTCTCCATACTGCTGGGAGGTGCACCCAGGATCTTCCTCCACCAATAATAGCCGGAGAGTCTCCATATTACCTACGTTGTTGGTGCAACTTTTAACCCCAAAAACAAACAACATAAATTCTTTGCAGTATATTGTAAATACATTTACACAGTTTTTCATATACATGTATCTTTTTTCACAGTGCCATTAAATTATAATTGATAGATTGGTTTTCTTTTGTTGTGTGCAATACCAGTAAAACATTTCAGTATATATTATATACTATTTAATTTATCATTTAATTTAATATATACAGTCCCTGTATTAAGCAGCCAGCCAAGGGAATTACAGAAAGTGGCTGCTTAGCATAGGTGGCTGCTTAATAGAGGGCAAATGTATAATAAAACAACATTTTGGGAATCTGGAAACTGGCTGGTTAATACAGGTTGGCTGCTTAATGGAGGTGACCACTAACCACTAACACAGGTTTGACTGTATAGCAATATATATATATATATAGCAATCATGTATATGTATCACAAGTTCACAGATTGGAGCAGACGACAATTGAAAGATGCTTGTGTAAACTGAACAAATGGAGACCAAACAATGTAGAAACTAAAGAATAACAAAAACTGAAACTTTTATATTCTGAACACCATCGATATCTGACCAGGAGTACCTCAGGGCCAGTTTTAGTTTGTCTCACTTTCACCATGAAATTTCATAAATAAATGAAAATAAAATTATATATTTATTTGACCTATTCTGTGTAGGTATTGCACTATACAAATTTATATATATAGTTTATATAGTTTATACAAATTTGTTTTACCTCGATTGTGAAACAAGTTCTTACAACTTATATTAATCACTATCGAGACCTCATTCCTGATGGAATCCATCGCCATGAGGGAGAGAGAAGAGGCAATGTGAAATTTAAATGCCTTGCCTAAGGGCACAATCGTAACGGCTCCAACTCCAGGCCTTTCGCACCTGAAGCGAACGCGTTACCACTGCACAGGTATTGTGCTTAGTTAGAAAGGTCTAATACATGAGTTGCGACGATAAGATGATCAAGAATTTCATTGTCTTTCGAATGAGAATTAAAAATAAATAAGGGCCATAAGAAATATGACGTGTCTTCTATACAAATTTATTTTAACTTGTTTTTACAACACTAGATTAAACGCTCTTGAGGCCTCATTCATACATCATTATGAGGAGAGAGAAGACAAATAAAAATAAATAAAGATTTATATTAATTTATATATAAATAAATACAATAACAAATGACCACTCATATATATATAGGATCGTACATGAGTTGTGATTTCATGCTATATTTTATTAAACGAGTTTTGGATTTTTTCTATTTAGCGAGCCGTATAACATGGTATGAATCATCACGAGTGACCACTAATAGAGGTGACCACTAACACAGGTTTGACTGTACCAAATAGCGATCGTTTTAATCATGTTTTAGCACAAAATATGTTGCTACTTTCATTTTTGGTGCCAAGCTTCATCGCAAATTGTAATGACGTCACTACGCAAAACAGCGTTATATTTACATTTTAAACTTACGTCAAGACCTTTTAAAAAAACATCATCGTATGTCTTATTGCTAACGTTATGCACTAATTAACTCTTTCACCGCCAATGTCGAATACAAGCGACTTTGCAAAAAAGCAGAGACACAGAGAAACAGAACATTCCATCTGACCAGGCTGAATGCTGATTGCTCTTCAGACAATGGAGCTGAAGCACCTGTCTGAATAGCAAACAACATGGATCCTGATCTGGATCTATGTTGTTTGCACATGCTCTGAATTTATTCGGCGCTGAAAGAGGTAAACAGAAATATGCATATTTTAAAGTTTTATTTACAAATTATAAGGATTATTCTCTCGACCAATCAGAATCCTTCCATGTAGTATTACAGAAATATGTGATGGCTGTATGAAACTGAATACAAGTTATCAGGGATCATTCTAGAGAGCGATGTGGGCGAAATTGTCGTCCTAAGGACCCTGACTTCGCCCTCTGGGGGCCCCACTTCTCCTTAAAAAAAAAAATATTTTTTGGTTTTTACGATTTTCAAACAAAATTTTGTCTAGTAAGATACACTGGCCCATTATAAAGCACTCCTTCTATTCAAATGTTGTATTTAATGGTTGTACTGTGCATTTTAAGTTTTTAACCCTATTTTGCAGAATGGTCAGAACACCATTTAAGGAAGCAATCATGCGCTTTCTCACTTCTCCCAAAAATTCTGACCTAGAATGAACCCTGAGTTATGTGATAAATCTCTGACTCAACTATGTGTTTTTTTCTCTCAGTTGAACCAGCGTATGAAGTTCAGTAGTCCGAAGGAATTGCGTATCCTAGCCTCGGACATTTCCAGCAATGAAGATTACCAGAATATGGAGTTTCAGAGGCTAGTTAGGCCACTGCTGGTCCCTCGCATGCCGGGTACCGCCAACCATAGGGAGGTACAGAAGGTACGTAACGTCATTTCACAATTTACATCCTGTGATACACAATTTTGGACAATTAAAATAAATAAAAAATGTTCAATGTGCATACAGTACTGTAGCCAGAGGCAAATTTCAACCGAGGCAATCTAGGGTGGTCCGGGGGCATGTTCCCCCTTAAAAGTGTTGAGGTATAGAAATAGAAGCGATTTCTTGCGTTTTCTGATTTAATGAGTTTAGACGTATAATTATGTACTGACCATTCAGCTCTCTAGAAGTCAACATTTTATACAGCAAAGGAATATTGTTTGCATTTTATTTATTTAATTTTTCATTTATTTATTTCTTGCTTTGGACATATTAACCAAGGCACCTGCTTCGGTGTTCCTCAGTGAGGCTACGGGCCTGGCATAGCCAATCAGCGATATCAATGTATGGCATTGTTACCTACGGTAATGTTATTGCACCACCTAATCAACTGAATAAACAGTTTGACATATACAAATTATCAATGCTGTTTGACACCAGATTAATCACTGTTTTGATAATCTATATGCAATGTAGTGTGTCTGTGTTTTTCATTTATTTATCATCGCTACCGGTTGCTCAGTGATGCCTCATGAAGAGATTAGTCATTTTAGATTTTTGGAGGATAGTGCAAGTAGTGTGTCTGCACACTTTCAGTACGGATAAATGTTAACATTTGTCCTGTAAAGGTAGGAATTCCCCCACGATGTCACGTTGTAAAGGTAGCAGCTCGCCAGAGTTTATTAGAATTGTCCTTGGGGACGACTAGGTGATCAGTCACTGCATTGTCGCCGTGGCAACGATTGTCACATCGGGCATTATCCCGGGGATGCATAATGCTTGAAAATAAAACGCCATAATGAGTAGTGAAAATGCAATTACATGTATACAGTCAATCTGAAAGTGATCACCTCTATTAAGAAACCAACCTGTATTAAACAGCCAGTTTCCAGATTTAAGAATGTTGTTTATTAAGCAGCCACTTTCTGTGATTCCCTTAGCTTGCTGCTGAAAACAGGTTTAACTGTAGTAAAACATTTAACCTGTCTCAGGGTTCCCGCTGTCGGTCACCAATGGTGCCAATTTCGACAAATATCAAATACCGGGGCTAAATTTTGTGAATTGGTGAAAATATTTAGCGCAACCTTTTTTTAACATTTTTTTGTGTGGCACAACATATTTTGACAAAATATTTATCTATAAACTATGGCTCTTAGTTCAAGTTTTTCAAATTGGCTACAGTTTTATTCAATTGGCACAGAAGTGGCGCATACAAAAATGTTTGTGTATAATTTTTGATGAGATACTCATATAGATAACTTTAGAGCATAATTATATTGGGACAGATGGAGATTGTAAAACAGTAATTCCTACTGTAGTATAAGTTCAGTATATTTTACAGCATACATTGGTTTGCACTTGATGGTTTTATTTTCCACTTAGTTTATGCAAATTTATTTTAGCTCGATTGCGAAACAAGTTATTTCAACTTATATTAATCACTCTCGAGGCCTCATTCCTGATGGAATCCATCGCCACGAGGGAGAGAGAAGAGGCAACATGGAAATTAAATGCCTTGCCTAAGGGCACAATCGTAATGGCTCCAGCGGGGTTCGAACTCCGGACCTTTCGCACCTGAAGCAAACGCGCATCCACTGCGCTATCACGACTTCCACTGCGCTATCACGACTTCTATTCACGACTATTTTCCACTTGGCTATCTCACGTTTCTCTTCAGTACCTTCTTATGGCCCTAATATTCATGCTAAAAGTATTGATGTATACATATAGCATGTCTAATGAGCAAGCGAGTGTCAGCATTAAGTCCAATGATGAACACTTGAGCATGACAGCAAGCTGTAGGTAACTGTCAGTGTCGTATAAATTGCTTGTGATGTCAGTGACGGTGAAGAGTGAGAATATCTCACTTAATTTGTATCAGGCGGCGTCGATTAGAATTGAAGTGTTTATTTGGTGTAATATGTAGCCAAGACATTTTATTTGCAATCATTTGTTTTAATTAACCCATTTCATTCTAGATACATTTACAGGCTTTTGCAAACAACATAGATCCAGATCAGGCGCAGCGTGACGCTGCATGCTGATCAGGATCTATGTTGTTTGCTACATAGCCAAGTATATTGGCAAGATCAATAGAATAGCAAACAGCATAGAGCCTGATCAGACGGCACATTCTGTGGCATGTTCCATGGCAGCTGATCTGGCTCTATGTTCTTTGCAAATACTGAATCAAATGGGTTAAGATACAAATGTTTTTGGAGTGAGGTATAGAAATGTATTCAATAAAAAATATTTCACTGTTTGGTTCATATCCACAACACTTTAATGTTTTGTCGTTGTATCAATCTATCTGTGGTATTAAGTTTTTAGTGTCATTTAGAAGAATGGTATATTCTAATGTATTCGAGGAGAAGAATTATATAAGACTATGTCTTCCATTCTAATCCTGTATTCTGATTATGTGTGCATTGTTCAATATGTATTATATTGGGAAATAAAATATGTTTAAACTATATTGGGACGATTTGAATGAAATGTGACAAGGCTGACATGTGCTTTCTAGGAAAAATAAGAATAATATTACACAATTATTATCTGCTCATTTCGCTTACAGCGTGCTAAATGTTAATAAATAGTCTCAAGTTGCATGAAGACATTGTCCAGCATAGAATAAACATAAAATTTGTTCTTTTGGGTGTATGTTAAAATTGTATGTCCCTCGCAAAACTTGGAAAGCTAAGAGCCACGTACAATATAATACTTAGAATGTTTATTGACTCAATATATCGCGATCATCTAATGAAGCAAACAAACATCCGTTAATTGTTTACTACTTATATGGATTCTTTGGAATTTAATCGTAGTGATCTTGTTTATCAAATGATGAACATACAGTAGGTATTGTACCTAATTTATAACACATAATTGCTTTGCTATTATAATTTTGGACAGACTTATCTGTAGTCCAGTGGTAACACTCTGGACTGGTAATCCAGGGATCGCAGGTTCGATCCTCCCGTCAGATGGATCTGTAGTCCAGTGGTAACACTCTGGACTAGTAATCCAGGGATCGCAGGTTCGATCCTCTGTCAGACGGATCTGTAGTCCAGTGGTAACACTCTGGACTGGTAATCCAGGGATCGCAGGTTCGATCCCCCCGTCTGACCATAATAAAATTAACAGTCTTTCAGATGGGACTTTAAACCTAGGTCTCGTGTCGGTGCTGTACACAGTGCATGTAAAAGAACCAGAGGAGACTCTGGAATGGGTCTCTGACTGTATCATTGCACTCTCCTCCAAAAATCTAAAATGACTATTCTCTTCAGGAGGTGTTGCTCATATGGGCAACCAGTAGCGACGATAAATAAACGTAAAACACACACACTATTATAATTTGTTAAGCAGATAAACCTGAACAAAAAATGTCGCAGCCATTGGTGTCACCACTCTGGGTTGCCCGGAAACGATCGGTGATACTCATTTGAATAGTGTGCTATTTTTTAGAGCATCTAGCATCAACTAGAGAAACAGTGTGAAGTTATATCGCTAACTATGTCAATAGATATTTCCAAATAAGATCGTGTTGCTGGTAAAAAGAGAGACTTAAAAACAGAAATTGAATAAAAGATACAATGTTGTCAGAATTCAAACCTGCTCTGGAAAATGCCAATGGATTTATAGTACGTCGCTTTAATCAATTAGTCATTAGTTTGTTTAACCCTTTCAACCCCACAGGCCTCTAAATAGGCTTATGAAAAGTGTAGATCCAGATGAGCCGGCTCGTGACGAGCCGTCTCATCAGGATCTGCACTTTTTTGCCAGTAATAATTATTACTATTTTTAGATAAAATTACCCATTTTGATAAATGAACTGGTCCAAAGGTAATTTTCTTATTAATTTATTGGTCTGAAAATATCACGCACCAGTCCATGTCAGTTACTTGGGGTTGAATGGGTTAAAGGACAAAAGTTTTATAATATTTAATATGGTACTGTTTGTTATTGACTTTAATTATTGATATTAAAAACACTTACGCAAAACTTATAAGGTATATTTTGCAAGCCTGTACATGTTTTGAAACATTAAAATATTCCAAATCAGAAAACCAATGTTGCCATTTGACGTGACATGTTTTTGGCGGCCATCTTGAATTTTCATGTTTCATTAACTATTTGCAATTAATTTGCCTTAGAGAGTAATCAACTTGAGATAATTACATTATTATGTTATATCACAGTGCAGTCAAAACTAGCATCACTTTCAGGTGCGAAAGGTCCGGAGTTCGAGCCCCACTGGAGCCGTTACGATTGTGCCCTTAGGCAAGGCATTTAAATTCCACATTGCCTCTTCTCTCTCCCTCGTGGCGATGGATTCCATCAGGAATGAGGTCTCGAGAGTGATTTACATAAGTTGAAATAACTTGTTTCGCAATCAAGCTAAAATAAATGTGTATAAATAATAAAAAATCACTTTTAAGTTGTTACAGCAGTACCGTAGCCAGAGGCAAATTTCAACCGAGGCTATCTAGGGGGGGTGGATCCGGGGGCATGTTCCCACTTAACATTGTTGGGGTATAGAAGCTATTTCCTGCGTTTTCTGATTTAATGAGTTTAGACGTATAATTATGTACTGACCTTTCAGCTCTCTAGCAGTCAACATTGTAAACAGCAAACGAATATTTTTGCATTTTATTTATTTCATTTTTCATTTTTTTTTGCTTTGGAAATTTTAACCTAGGCATTGTGCCTCAGTGTGGCTACGGGCCTGTACAGTGTTGCTAAAATACCCATGATTATTGTAATTACGCACTGCACAGACATGTAGAGATATCGCAACAACGAATGTTCAAAGTCTGCAAAGCGTGTTTCCTAATTACCTCGACGAAGCTATCCTCAGTGAATAGAAGACAGTTAACACTCCACTCCCATTGTCATGTTTTGTAACCAAGTGCAAATTGTGCTATGAAATACTATCCCTCTCATATCCGTATTCTGTTTAATAAAGTTCTTATGTATCACTATTTCACAACAATTAGCCCCTATCACTGGTCTGTTCACATTATAACCAGCATCATTCTCATTGTTTAGCACATGTGATCAAGAGCCCTCATCATTATCACAAGGTTTACTGGATATACAGAGATCTGTGTATGGAAGGTTTGCCAAGTTGAAGATGAACAATCTGTCTTACAGTGACCAGTTCGATTATCGCCCTTGGAGATGGTAGCTCAGTAGTTGTTTTTCGGTTTGAGCTTGCCATCTAGGTCCTTGTAATAGCCATTTTCCAGTGGGTCTATGAACTCGTGTTCTGTAGTGTCAGCTTGACCTCATATCATAGCCTGGATATGGACTTAGAGCATATGCTGCTTGAGAGCACCCAAAGTTGGAGGAAGCTGATCACTTTCAGCCATATGGTTACAGAATAGAAGCCACATTAGTTCTGGAATGCTGGAAATCTGGATGCCCATTGTGGCATAGGCAGCACACCAGAAAGCAGCTAGTGTTTACCACGATATCATCAGGGATCATCCACTTCTCCCTAAAAAAATAATATTTTTTACGATTTTCAAACCAAATTTTGTCTAGTAAGATAGATACACTGGCCATTATCAAGCACTCATTCTATTCAAATGTTGTATTTAATGGTTGTATGGTGCATTTTAACCCTATTTTGCAGAAGTATATTAAAGAACACTATAGGAAGCGATCACGCGCTTTCTCACTTCTCCCAAAGATTCTGACCTAGAATGAACCCTGTATCATCTGTTACTTCTGCAGCATCACATCACCTCAGGCTCATGCGCTGTAGAGCTTTGAAGACATTCACTTCTACATTCATTTACATTCGGAACCATGTTACCATGCCTATTCCAGAAAATCTTCTGGATATTGTCTCGTTTGTCTGGTCCTATGAATGCGTGAAAAGAACACATACGCTTGTGGTATGGACAACATTTTAATGATTTCGGGTTAGTTTATACAAATTTATTTTAGCTCGATTGCGAAACAAGTTCTTATAACTTATATTAATCACTCTCGAGACCTCATTCCTGATGGAATCCATCGCCACGAGGGAGAGAGAAGAGGCAACGTGGAAATTAAATGCCTTGCCTAAGGGCACAATCGTAACGGCTCCAGCGGGGCTCAAACTCCGGACCTTTCGCACCTGAAGCGAACGCGCATCCACTGCACTATTACGATTTCCATCATGATTTCGGGTTCAAAACCAAAATAAATGTTTAACATTTTTTAAGCAATAATTTTGAATGTTCTTAAAAAAAATAATTTTGGGTTTGAACCTGAAACCATTTGGCCCAAGCAAAAAGTGGAAAAGATGGTATATTATGTAACTTTATGGATAAACCTATAAAGCTGTCCAGTTCGGGCCTATGTCGATAATTCCTAACACCATTGAGACATTTTGGTATGAGGAGTAGTACAAGCACATCTGTGACCAGAGAGAAGAATGCCAGCTGTGCATCGCTTGGATTCCGATTATATGACAAAACTGTCTGACAGATCATCTTTCTGCTGACTCTGCTTCTTTGTGATTGTCATCGAAGATCTGAGCACTGTGCTTCTTGTATGCGGTGATCAGCTTTTTGTATTGTCATTGTTTCATGATAATGTGCTTATTATGATTGTCATGGTGATCTTGTATCTCACATGTGTTTGCACTTTTTGGCCGTAAACCCATTCAACCCCAAGTACTGGTGCATGGACTGGTGCATGGACTGGTGCATGATATTTTTAGACCAATAAATTAATAAGAAAATTACCTTTGGACCAGTTCATTTATCAAAATGGGAAATTTTATCTAAAAATAGTAATAATTATTACTGGCAAAAAGTGCTGATCCTAATGAGAGGGCTCGTCACGAGCCGGCTCATCTGGATCTACACTTTTTGTAAATCTATTTAGAGGCTTCAAGGATGAATCTTTGTATGTATCAAATATGATGATAACATTGTCGATGTCATGAAACATAAAAGTACAATGTGGTCATTCTTGTGGGAGGAAACCGGAGTACCCAAAGAAAACCCACCTGTCCAATCTGGAGACCACCGTACCATCTCACATACTTCTCGGTCCGAGGACTGTGGTCATTCGTGCAGGAGGAAACCGGAGTACCTGGAGAAAACCCACCTGTCCGATCTGGAGACCACCGTACCATCTCACATACTTCTCGATCCGAGGACTGTGGGAGGAAACCGGAGTACCCGGAGAAAACCCACCTGTCCAATCTGGAGACCACCGTACCATCTCACATACTTCTCGGTCCGAGGACTGTGGTCATTCGTGCGGGAGGAAACCGGAGTACCCGGAGCCAACCCACCTGTCCAATCTTGAGACCACCGTACCATCTCACATACTTCTCGGTCCGAGGACTGTGGTCATTCGTGCGGGAGGAAACCGGAGTACCCGGAGCCAACCCACCTGTCCAATCTGGAGACCACCGTACCATCTCACATACTTCTCGGTCCGAGGACTGTGGTCATTCGTGCGGGAGGAAACCGGAGTACCCGGAGCCAACCCACCTGTCCAATCTGGAGACCACCGTACCATCTCACATACTTCTCGGTCCGAGGACTGTGGTCATTCGTGCGGGAGGAAACCGAGTACCCGGAGCCAACCCACCTGTCCAATCTGGAGACCACCGTACCATCTCCATACTTCTCGGTCCGAGGACTGTGGTCATTCGTGCGGGAGGAAACCGGAGTACCCGGAGCCAACCCACCTGTCCAATCTGGAGACCACCGTACCATCTCACATACTTCTCGGTCCGAGGACTGTGGTCATTCGTGCTGGAGGAAACCTGAGTACCCGGAGCAAACCCACCTGTCCAATCTGGAGACCATCGTACCATCTCACATACTTCTCGGTCCGAGGACTGTGGTCATTCGTGCGGGAGGAAACCGGAGTACCCGGAGCCAACCCACCTGTCCAATCTGGAGACCACCGTACCATCTCACATACTTCTCGGTCCGAGGACTGTGGTCATTCGTGCGGGAGGAAACCGGAGTACCCGGAGCCAACCCACCTGTCCAATCTTGAGACCACCGTACCATCTCACATACTTCTCGGTCCGAGGACTGTGGTCATTCGTGCGGGAGGAAACCGGAGTACCCGGAGCCAACCCACCTGTCCAATCTGGAGACCACCGTACCATCTCACATACTTCTCGGTCCGAGGACTGTGGTCATTCGTGCGGGAGGAAACCGGAGTACCCGGAGCCAACCCACCTGTCCAATCTGGAGACCACCGTACCATCTCACATACCGTCTCAGGTTTTATTGCTTGGACCACAACCATGCCATCTACAATTGCAATCATAAAGACTGGCTTATTGTGCCTAGTTTCTCAAGAAGATGGATCGACTTGGGGTTGTCTGTGCATGGCAGTATGGTTCCATTTGGTGCACACAGAGCATGTGCTGTCAGAGTGAACTCCAAATTACATATAGCATGTTTCTGATCTTGGCTTTTAGTTTAAACTTTATTTATTTTACAACGATTGCGAAGCAAGTTTTATAAACTTATATTAATCACTCTCGTTGGCGCTGTTGAAAGCGTATGTTGTCATTCGTGTGGGAGGAGTATCCAGAGAAAACCCACCTGTCCGATACTTCCCTGTCCGAGGATCGAACCTGGGTTGCATTGGTGAGAAGCGGTTGTGCTAACCACTGCGCTAATCAGACATCTTGGCTTTTGACCTGGCAATGACCAGTAGACTAGTAGAAGCTCATGTTAACTGATTAGAGTGGATTAGGTCTTCTTCACATGCTATATGACTGTAGAGGACAGCCAATTTCATTCTGTTCTTTGGTAGGACTGTAGTTACTTCAGCAGGGTTCATTCTAGGTCAGAATTTTTGGGAGAAGTGAGCAAGCGCATGATCGCTTCCTTAAATGGTGTTCTTTAATATACTTCTGCAAAATAGGGTTAAAATGCACAGTACAACCATTAAATACAACATTTGAATAGAAGGAGTGCTTTATAAAAAGAAAAGTGGGGCCCCCAGAGGGCGATGTTAGGGTCCCTAGGGGGACAATTACGTCCACATCGCCCTCTAAACTGATCCCTGCTTCAGGTGCGAAATGTCCGGAGTTCGAGCCCCGCTGGAGCCGTTACGATTGTGCCCTTAGGCAAGGCATTTAAATTCCACATTGCCACTTCTCTCTCCTTCATGACGATGGATTCCATCAGGAATGAGGTCTCGAGAGTGATTAATATAAGTTGAAATAACTTGTTTTGCAATGGAGCTAAAATAAATTTGTATAAATAGTCTTCAGCTATTGTCTACTAAATGTCAGTGAATGGTACTCCAAAACTCCCTCACTTCCAAGCATGTTTACATTATGGAGTCTCTATATCATCTGTGGAGAGGGTTAGCTTTATTTTGTGTCTGTAAATCAATTAGATAGAGCAGTGCAAGCAGACTTATTGTTTGTATGGATTTGTCGTTGTCAGTGTTTGCTTTAGATCTCTTATCGCGCAAGTACGCAACACAAACACATTTTGTGTCCAGCTTGGCTTGTGATATCTCGCATCTATTATATTCGCATCACATGGTGCAATAGAGTGTGTGTTTTTACTTTTATTTATCGTCGCTACCGGTTGCCCATATGAGCAAACAGATCCAGTTGTATAAAAAATGATAGTGTCTGAAACAGGACTTTGATCCGACTTCGAGATAACCAGAGAATTCAACATAACCGACTTTAACATAACGAATGTAGACTGTTGTTCACAGATAAATATTTGAAGCCATGTATTTGACAAAACATGTGCCCCCCAAAAAAAAAATTGCGCACATATTTTCGCCAATTCACAAAATTTAGCGCGGCTGCCAGTATTTATTTTTTGTCGCAACTGGTGCCATTGGCGACTGACAGTGGGAACCCTGGGTCTTGTGTTGAGTGTCGACGAAGCTCTGGTAACCCAGTCATCATGCATTAATCTGTAAATAACAACAGCAAAAGAGTATTATTATTAATAATAATAATAAAAAATACATAACGAAATATATTATTGTAAGAGCAGTAATAAAGAATATATCAACTGCATCATTGAACAAGGTAATGTTGTCATACAGGTAGTTAGTAGTAGAGATTAATAAGTGAATGTCAGCACTGTGCTGGACTGGTAATCCAGGGATCGCAGGTTCGATCCCCCGTCTGACCATAATAAATTTAACAGTCTTTCAGATGGGACATTAACTGAGGTCTCGTGTCGGTGCTGTACACTGTGCACGTAAAAGAACCAGAGGAGACTCTGGAATGGGTGTCTGTCTGTATCATTTTACTATTCTTCTCTAATCTCTTCAGGAGGCGTCGCTTATATGGCAGGGTTCATTCTAGGTCAGAATATTTGGGAGAAGTGAGAGAGCGCGTAATCGCTTCCTTAAATGGTGTTCTTTAATATACTTCTGCAAAATAGGGTTAAAATGCACAGTACAACTTAAATACAACATTTGAATAAGAGTGCTTTATAATGGGCCAGTGTATTTTACTAGACACAATTTTGTTTGAAAATCGTAAAAACCAAAAAATAATAATTTTCTTTTAGGGAGAAATGGGGCCCCCAGAGGACGAAGTCAGGGTCCCTAGGGCGACAATTACGCCCACAATGCCCTCTAAAATGATCCCTGATATGGGTAACCGGTAGCGAAGATAAATAAACGTAAAACACACACGAATGTCAGCAGTGAATGGAGAGGTTTTATTGGCCACAAACACATATACCATAGTTTATAGACACCAAATGTCATGTAGATGTACATGTATCACTATTTTAAGCTGATACATTTTGTATATTGAATATATAGTTTCTGTACAGCTGACATTTTGGATGGCTAACCACGGCCACAGTCATGCATGGACCTCGTGTTTGTATTTTCGCCCAGCTTTGAGAGAGTTAAGCCTTGAGCCATGGAATATATATAACGTTATTATGGAAAAGGTGGAGTTTCTTATTCAATTTACATTGTCCGTCATGTCCAATGTTGTAGATGATTTATTGTTCATGTCAGCTTGAGCTAAGTGATTTTCTATCTGTGACAATTTCTCATTAGTTTGATCTGCAAAGGGTTATTTGATTATCAGATTGGACACAGATTGTGTTCTTGTCGTATCCCTATTGGCACCATCTTTAGAAAAGTGTAGGATTTCTAGCAAAATACTTATTTAATTATACAGTCTTTGAACATTTCCGGGGACAATTATTTTGGACACAGATTGTGTTCTTGTCGTATCCCTATTGGCACCATCTTTAGAAAAGTGTAGGATTTCTAGCAAAATACTTATTTAATTATACAGTCTTTGAACATTTCCGGGGACAATTATTTTGGACACAGATTGTGTTCTTGTCGTATCACTATTGGCACCATCTTTAGAAAAGTGTAGGATTTCTAGCAAAATACTTATTTAATTATACAGTCTTTGAACATTTCCGGGGACAATTATTTTCTAGATTGTTTTTTTTGGACAAAGATAAAAAAGTTAGAGATGGCAATAAATATTTGAATTTTCATTCGTATTTTCGAATATTATTACATTATTACCGTTATTCGTTAATGGTATTAAGCTGATATACAATAGAATATAGTATAATGAAAGGTTAAAATGGACAAATATGTCAATATTCTAATAGGTTAATTCCCAATAGAATATTCGTAATAAGAGAGAATTTGATATATGTTGCCAATTAAAACATTAATACGAAGACACATTATTGGAAATGTGATTAACATTATAGTCAGGATTGGATGAAGTTAGCAAAGTAGCTATACTGGTTTCTTTCATGTGTCAAGCGATCCAGCTGGCTTGCAGAAGGTTGGTGGTTCTACCCAAGTGCCTGTCTGTGCCTGCAATACTGCTTGGAGCGGCACCAAGGGTCTTCCTCCACCATTGCTAGCTGGAGAGTCAGCGTGTGTGTTTTACGTTTATTTATCGTCGCTACCGGTTGCCCATATGAGCGACGCCTCCTGAAGAGATTAGTTATTTTAGATTTTTGGAGGATAGTGCATGATACAGACAGAGACCCATTCCAGAATCTCCTCTGGTTCTTTTACGTGCACGGCGTACAGCACCGACACGAGACCTCGGTTTAACGTCCCATCTGAAAGACTGTTAATTTTATTATGGTCAGACGGGGGATCAAACCTGCGATCCCTGGATTACTAGTCCAGCGTGTTACCGCTGAACTACAGATCCGTCTGTGGAGAGTAAGCATAATAGTATGATCTTATTTAAGCTGTTGGTGCCACTTTAACCACCAAAAGCAACCAATCAAAATTATAATGGTATTATCACCAAGCCACCTAGCTAGCTAGCTGACTCTTGTTATCTAGCCAAGTCACTATGTTAACAACAGATCGGTAACTACTTGTCGTAGGAAACGATAGGATTGATCAAGGCAGCAGTGCTCTCCTTAGCTTCTGAAGTGGAGCCCTACATAATGCCGATTGCCATGGCAACCAAAATGAAAACTTCTAGAACTGTACTCCTGAAACTAAGGCCAGATTTCACCATAATTATCCACCACCGGAACTATGGCGATTGATTTGGTTTCGTCTGTTTGTGTGTTCGTCTGTACAACCAACGTGGCTAAGAGAGCAGTTTAATCCATTGTCTAGTGGTCATGGCTTTGCAATACAGGGTTCCCTCTGTCTGAATGTTTGTCTGTGCCACTTCTGTCGCCAGTTGAAAAACACTGGAGCCAACCAACTAAGAGCCATATAGTTCACAAATAAATATTTGACAAAACATGTGCCCAAAAAAAAAGTAAGTTGCAACTTGCACCAAATATTTTCGCCAATTCACAAAATTTAGCATCAATATTTATTTTTTGGCACCTTTGGCGACCGACAGCGGGAACCCTGCAATGTATGTGGCTATAAATGCTCTTGCATGGCTAATAGAAAAAAAAGAGAGAACAAGGGGGTAGCCACTTAAATACCTGTATCCATTTGTAGGAAAGTTCATCCGTATGTGTCCATGCATCTGTCTGGAGCCAGTTCTCAGTAACCACTATGTGGAATTTTATGAAATTTAAAATAAATATGTACCACCATAGTGTGATGGTGCTTGTGTACACGGGGATCAGCCTAGTAATGCAAGACTTACCGCCCTTTAATTGACTAACATTCACATACATTTGTATTTGTCCATATCACCATAGTGCAGTTGTATTAGTTTCGACAGGATTGGGTCAGTAACACCAGAGTCATTGCCCTTTAATTGACTAAATAACCACACACTTGTACTTATTAGTAACCAATGGGTGGAATTTTATGCAACTTAAAATAAATATGTTCCCACCATAGTGTAGTGGTGCTAAATTTTAGTCAGGATATACCCAGTAATACCAGAGTTATTGACTAAAAATTAGTGATGACTTCGAATATTCGCTCGAATGTCCGAATATCCAAATACTATTCCAGTATTCAAATATTCGGCAAAACAATTATATTTGCAAAAATTAAATAAACTGTCAATAAAATCGGGTACGTTGTTTTCTTTTGAAACCATCATAAAACCTTCCAATACAAAAGAAATCGCCCCAGGATGTGGGTACGATTTTTATGATATTGTCCTTAAAAATGCCACCCACTCAATCACACGTTTGGAAAGACTTCAATCTCTCTGAGATTAAGAAAACTGTAATCTATGTAAATTGGATTTAACATATTCCGGTACAATATCAATCTGAATAATCATTTGAAAAATAATCACCCTTCAACAGAAAGCAGTTCAAGTGACAACAATGGCTTCATTTGTGAAAACGCCCATGAATGTACATTGGCCAATAACTGAATGAGTCGTCGTTATATTTGCATGGCCTTACAGGAAGAAGATGACGTTTACGGTTAAAACGGAAATTAGGTTAATTTAGCAATTGTTATAAGAGTTTGAGTGATTTTGAGTTTATGATAGAATTCTATCGAATATTCGAATACCTTCCCTACTGAATATCGAATAGTAAAATCGCTATTCGTTGCCATCCCTACTAAAAATCCATAAATGTGTCCGTCTGCTCAGCTTCAGTTTGGCGGGGCATATCAATTCATCGACTGCCTGTTTCATACTCTCTAACAATCACCGGGTGACCATCTCCCACAATAACTTGCTGTTTTTATATTGGATTCGAGAAGATTTCAGAAACTAAATGATCTCCTACACTCCAGAATATTACATTATACTCAATGGAAATAATGACTGGCATCCGTGATCAGCGATCACCTATCCCAAGTGTACTTTACTGCCACCTTAGAGACGCCATGACAACAAAAACATTACAGTACAGACAATCCTTACAACAAAAACAATATAAAAAAACTCATTTGGTATGTGACAATTGTCTCCTACTCTAGCAGCAGAACGCTTGTACTTCTCCAGAGAATCAACAAATTATCACATCAATTTACCCCCAGAATTATTGATAATAGCGGCTAGAGATTGATTCCCAGAGAGGGAAGATGAGAACTTGATAACGGTAATTAGGATGTAATAATAATCTGGCAAATGTAAACACTATGAATAATGATCATCTCCCATTGAGAAATGAAATAAATCACATTAATAAAGTGTTGAATATTCATGGTATACATCTTCTTGCATTACTATGTTTACTTTAAACTTTATTTATTTTACAACGATTAACAACTTATTGATTATATTATTAATCACTCTCGTTGGCGCGGATGAAAGCGTAAATGTGGTCATTCGTGTGGTAGGAAACCGGAGTACCCGGAGAAAACACACCTGTCCGATATGGCGACCATCGTACCATCTCACATACTTCCTGGTCTGAGGATCAAACCCGGGTTGCATTGGTGAGAAGCGACCGCGCTAACCACTGCGCTAATCGGACAGCCATTGATCTCTATATTCCAAGACCTAGATGTGAAATGTACAAGAAATCTTTAGAATAATCAGGTCCAAAGATATGGAATTGTCTACCATTGGAAATTAAGAAGTCCAGATCATTAAATATGTTCAAGACAAAATGTCAATTATGGATTTCAACAACTTTTTAATCGGTAGACACTCGAAAGTTATATTATATCTAATGATTGTCATTCAATATGCTTATGTTGTTTTACATTTCGATAACATAACCTGATTTGTTTAAGTTACATTGTACAACATTATACATGTATATTGCATGGCGTAACTGTGTACTTTGGTTATAATTATAAAGATCGAACGGTCCGAGGATCAAACCTGGGTTGCTTTGGTGAGAAGTAGGCAGTTAGTTACAGTAGGCAATAAATACAATACCATCGCTATCATACCATCGCTATAGTGCTATCATACCATCGCTATCGTACCATCACTATAGTGCTATTGTACCATCGCTATAGTGCTATCATACCATCGCTATCATACCATCGCTATCATACCATCACTATAGTGCTATCATACCATCGCTATAGTGCTATCATACCATCGCTATCATACCATCGCTATAGTGCTATCATACCATCGCTATCGTACCATCACTATAGTGCTATTGTACCATCGCTATAGTGCTATCATACCATCGCTATCATACCATCGCTATCATACCATCACTATAGTGCTATTGTACCATCACTATAGTGCTATTATACCATCACTATCATACCATCGCTATCATACCATCGCTATCGTACCATCGCTATAGTGCTATCATACCATCGCTATCATACCATCGCTATCATACCATCGCTATCGTACCATCGCTATCATACCATCGCTATCATACCATCGCTATAGTGCTATCATACCATCGCTATCATACCATCGCTATCATACCATCGCTATCGTACCATCGCTATCATACCATCGTTATCATACCATCGCTATCATACCATCGCTATCGTACCATCGCTATCATACCATCGCTATCATACCATCGCTATCGTACCATCGCTATCATACCATCGCTATCATACCATCATTATCATACCATCACTATCGTACTATCACTATCATACCATCGCTATCATACCATCACTATCATACCATCGCTATCATACCATCACTATCATACCATCACTATCGTACCATCACTATAGTGCTATTGTACCATCGCTATAGTGCTATCATACCATCGCTATAGTGCTATCATACCATCGCTATCATACCATCGCTATCATACCATCGCTATCGTACCATCGCTATCATACCATCGCTATCATACCATCGCTATCGTACCATCACTATAGTGCTATTGTACCATCGCTATAGTGCTATTATACCATCACTATCATACCATCGCTATCATACCATCGCTATCATACCATCGCTATCGTACCATCGCTATCATACCATGGCTATCATACTATCGCTATCATACCATCGCTATCATACCATCGCTATAGTGCTATCATACCATCGCTATCATACCATCGCTATCGTACCATCGCTATCATACCATCGTTATCATACCATCGCTATCATACCATCACTATCGTACCATCGCTATCATACCATCGCTATCATACCATCGCTTATCATACCATCACTATCATACCATCGCTATCATACCATCGCTATCATACCATCATTATCATACCATCACTATCGTACCATCACTATCATACCATCGCTATCATACCATCACTATCATACCATCGCTATCATACCATCACTATCATACCATCACTATCGTACCATCACTATAGTGCTATTGTACCATCGCTATAGTGCTATCATACCATCGCTATAGTGCTATCATACCATCGCTATCATACCATCGCTATCATACCATCGCTATCGTACCATCGCTATCATACCATCGCTATCATACCATCGCTATCGTACCATCACTATAGTGCTATTGTACCATCGCTATAGTGCTATTATACCATCACTATCATACCATCGCTATCATACCATCGCTATTGTACCATCACTATCATACCATCACTATCATACCATCACTATCATACCATCGCTATCGTACCATCACTATCATACCATCACTATCATACCATCACTATCATACCATCGCTATCATACCATCGCTATCGTACCATCACTATAGTGCTATTGTACCATCGCTATAGTGCTATCATACCATCGCCATCATACCATCGCTATCGTACCATCGCTATCATACCATCGCTATCATACCATCGCTATAGTGCTATCATACCATCGCTATCATACCATCGCTATCATACCATCGCTATCATACCATTGCTATCATACCATCACTATCATACCATTGCTATCATACCATCACTATCATACCATCGCTATAGTGCTATCATATCATCGCTATCATACCATCGCTATAGTGCTATCATACATTGCTATCATACCATCACACCATCGCTATAGTGCTATCATACCATCACTATCATACCATCACTATCATACCATCACTATAGTGCTATTGTACCATCGCTATAGTGCTATCATACCATCGCTATCATACCATTGCTATCATACCATCGCTATCATACCATTGCTATCATATCATCGCTATCATACCATTGCTATAGTGCTATCATACATTGCTATCATACCATCACTATCATACCATCGCTATAGTGCTATCATACCATCGCTATCATACCATCGCTATAGTGCTATCATACCATCGCTATAGTGCTATCATACCATCGCTATCATACCATTGCTATCATACCATCGCTATCATACCATTGCTATCATACCATCGCTATAGTGCTATCATACCATCACTATCATACCATCACTATAGTGCTATCATATCATCGCTATCATACCATCGCTATAGTGCTATCATACATTGCTATCATACCATCACTATCATACCATCGCTATAGTGCTATCATACATTGCTATCATACCATCACTATCATACCATCGCTATAGTGCTATCATACCATCGCTATCATACCATTGCTATCATACCATCGCCTATCATACCATTGCTATCATACCATCGCTATAGTGCTATCATACCATCACTATCATACCATCGCTATAGTGCTATCATACATTGCTATCATACCATCACACCATCGCTATAGTGCTATCATACCATTGCTATCATACCATCGCTATAGTGCTATCATACCATCACTATCATACCATCGCTATCGTACCATCGCTATAGTGCTATCATACCATCGCTATAGTGCTATCATACCATCGCTATCATACCATTGCTATCATACCATCGCTATCATACCATTGCTATCATACCATTGCTATAGTGCTATCATACCATCACTATCATACCATCGCTATAGTGCTATCATACATTGCTATCATACCATCACACCATCGCTATAGTGCTATCATACCATCGCTATCATACCATCGCTATAGTGCTATCATACCATCGCTATAGTGCTATCATACCATCGCTATCATACCATCACTATCATACCATCGCTATCATACCATCACTATAGTGCTATTGTACCATCGCTATAGTGCTATCATACCATCGCTATCATACCATTGCTATCATACCATCGCTATCATACCATTGCTATCATATCATCGCTATCATACCATTGCTATAGTGCTATCATACATTGCTATCATACCATCACTATCATACCATCGCTATAGTGCTATCATACCATCGCTATCATACCATCGCTATAGTGCTATCATACCATCGCTATAGTGCTATCATACCATCGCTATCATACCATTGCTATCATACCATCGCTATCATACCATTGCTATCATACCATCGCTATAGTGCTATCATACCATCACTATCATACCATCACTATAGTGCTATCATATCATCGCTATCATACCATCGCTATAGTGCTATCATACATTGCTATCATACCATCACTATCATACCATCGCTATAGTGCTATCATACCATCGCTATCATACCATTGCTATCATACCATCGCTATCATACCATTGCTATCATACCATCGCTATAGTGCTATCATACCATCACTATCATACCATCGCTATAGTGCTATCATACATTGCTATCATACCATCACACCATCGCTATAGTGCTATCATACCATCGCTATCATACCATCGCTATAGTGCTATCATACCATCACTATCATACCATCGCTATCGTACCATCGCTATAGTGCTATCATACCATCGCTATAGTGCTATCATACCATCGCTATCATACCATTGCTATCATACCATCGCTATCATACCATTGCTATCATACCATCGCTATCATACCACTGCTATCATACCATCACTATCATACCATCGCTATAGTGCTATCATATCATCGCTATCATACCATCGCTATAGTGCTATCATACATTGCTATCATACCATCACTATAGTGCTATCATACCATCACTATCGTACCATCGCTAGAGTGCTATCATACCATCACTATCATACCATCGCTATCATACCGTCGTTATCATACCATCGCTATCGTATCATCGCTATCATACATCGCTATCATACCATCGCTATCATACCATCGCTATCGTACACTCCCCTACGACTCTCCCCTACGACTCTCCCCTACGACTCTCCCCTATGACTCTCCCCTATGACTCCCCTATGACTTTATCCTACTACACTCCCCTATCACTCCCCTATGACACTCCCCTATGACTCTATCCTACTGCACTCCCCTATGACTCTCCCCTATGACTCTATCCTACTGCACTCCCCTATGACTCTCCCCTATGACTATATCCTACTGCACTCCCCTATGACTCTCCCCTATGACTCTATCCTACTGCACTCCCCTATGACTCTCCCCTATGACTCTATCCTACTGCACTCCCCTATGACTCTCCCCTATGACTATATCCTACTGCACTCCCCTATGACTCTCCCCTATGACTCTATCCTACTGCACTCCCCTATGACTCTCCCTATGACTATATCCACTGCACTCCCCTATGACTCTATCCTACTGCACTCCCCTATGACTCTATCCTACTGCACTCCCCTATGACTCTATCCTACTGCACTCCCCTATGACTCTATCCTACTGCACTCCCCTATGACTCTATCCTACTGCACTCCTCTATGACTCTATCCTACTGCACTCCTCTATGACTCTATCCTACTGCACTCCTCTATGATTCTATCCTACTGCACTCCCCTATGACTCTATCCTACTGCACTCCCCTATGACTATATCCTACTGCACTCCCCTATGATTCTATCCTACTGCACTCCTCTATGACTATCCTACTGCACTCCCCTATGACTATATCCTACTGCACTCCCATATGACTCTATCCTACTGCACTCCCCTATGACTATATCCTACTGCACTCCCATATGATTCTATCCTACTGCACTCCCCTATGACTATATCCTACTACACTCCCCTATGACTCTATCCTACTGCACTCCCCTATGACTATATCCTACTGCACTCCCCTATGACTATATCCTACTGCACTCCCCTATGACTATATCCTACTGCACTCCCATATGACTCTATCCTACTGCACTCCCCATATGACTCTATCCTACTGCACTCCCCTATGACTCTATCCTACTGCACTCCCCTATGACTCTATCCTACTGCACTCCCCTATGACTCTATCCTACTGCATTCCCTATGACTCTATCCTACTGCACTCCCCTATGACTCTATCCTACTGCATTCCCTATGACTCTATCCTACTGCACTCCCCTATGACTATATCCTACTGCACTCCCCTATGACTCTCCCCTACGACTCTCCCCTTATGACTCTATCCTACTGCACTACCCTACCACTCTCCCCTACGACTCCGCTACTGCACTACCCTACCACTCTCCATACCGTTCTTCCATAACATTTAAAGAATGGTTTGGGGGTTATATAGATTGGTCGATCAGTCATTCAATTTGTCCATCCACATTTTCGTGTCCGCTATATCCTTAATTGTCATCCGTGGATGGATTTTAAAGTAGCTTGGCTTAATTATGACATCCGTAATAAGAAGAAATAATGACGTTTGATAAAGTTCATTTCTCTATTTATTTGATCACCAGGCCTAACTCACCAGATATGCGAGTTCTGGGATCTATTAAACGTTTTCCAGTAAATCCTGCCAATTACTGTCATCTGCAGTTTAAAAGTCAGCTGATTTACACACTTTTACTATTTCTGTCAGAACGGTCATGACGATAATAGAACGAACTAATCCCATGCCATTAGTTTCCATACGAATTCCGCCTCCGTGCTCAGGATTTGTTGCTGGCCTTTCTCTCGTTTATCAAATCGGCTTTGACAGAGAAAAGATGCCAAGATGCTTTTAGTTATGAAAACTTGTGAAGAGCTATTATTTTTCAGAGATTTCCCCATTTGGCATGTCCTTCCGCACATGTCATGATAATGGGATAAAAATGTAAAGAAGCTGTATGAATAAATCAAACACATTTTGATAAATTGGTAATGTGTTCTTTTTGTCAACACAGGCGTTTGAAATGTGAACAATAAATAAATGTCTTAGACCTTCTTTATCGTACCCCACCCACATATTAATGGTAAGGTTTTGCTTGCTTTTTTATATATACTGGTAAAGGTCTAGAATGCTGCAGCAGTACGTACATAAGTGCCCTGATCGTGACCGGGGTGTCATATTTCAACATGCTTGGATATGGCCTAAAAATTATATTTAGTCAAACATATTTTTTTAGTTTTTAACCATAACCATATGTTCAGACCCAAAGCGTCTGTTGTACGTACAGCAGTAACTGCAGCCACGGTAACTGCAGTACTGTAGCTCTAGATCGTGTGTTTCTAATTCTTTTTGGCTGTATGTATTTGTCTGTGACGGGGGTTATTCTTTTTGGCTGTATGTGTTTGTCTGTGATGGGTGTTATTCGTTTTGGCTGTATGTGTTTGTCTGTGATGGGTGTTATTCTTTTTGGCTGTATGTGTTTGTCTGTGATGGGTGTTATTCCTTTTTGCTGTATGTGTTTGTCTGTGATGGGGGTTATTCGTTTTGGCTGTATGTGTTTGTCTGTGATGGGTGTTATTCCTTTTTGCTGTATGTGTTTGTCTGTGATGGGGGTTATTCGTTTTGGCTGTATGTGTTTGTCTGTGATGGGTGTTATTCCTTTTTGGCTGTATGTGTTTGTCTGTGATGGGGGTTATTCGTTTTGGCTGTATGTGTTTGTCTGTGATGGGTGTTATTCTTTTTGGCTGTATGTGTTTGTCTGTGATGGGTGTTATTCCTTTTGGCTGTATGTGTCTGTCTGTGATGGGTGTTATTCCTTTTTGCTGTATGTGTTTGTCTGTGATGGGGGTTATTCATTTTGGCTGTATGTGTTTGTCTGTGATGGGGGTTATTCGTTTTGGCTGTATGTGTTTGTCTGTGATGGGTGTTATTCTTTTTGGCTGTATGTGTTTGTCTGTGATGGGTGTTATTCCTTTTGGCTGTATGTGTTTGTCTGTGATGGGTGTTATTCTTTTTGGCTGTATGTGTTTGTCTGTGATGGGTGTTATTCTTTTTGGCTGTATGTGTTTGTCTGTGATGGGTGTTATTCTTTTTGGCTGTATGTGTTTGTCTGTGATGGGTGTTATTCCTTTTGGCTGTATGTGTCTGTCTGTGATGGGTGTTATTCCTTTTAGTTTAAACACTATTTTATTTCAATGAATATACATAGTATAATGATCACAATAAGAAAATACATGTAGGATTCTTTTTGGCTGTATGTGTCTGTATGAGTGTTAGCAGTATAACTCAAACTGTTGTGGATGAATTTTAATGACACTGTGGATGTACATGTATAGTGGGTTTGTCCAGAAGGAAGTGATTTGATTTGGGGAGATATCGGTCAAGGCATGTGATTATGGCGGTCAGCCCAGAGGACTGGGGTTTGCATCTATCTGTACCTTTAAAATGATACATACATGTACGTGGCTAGGAGAAGGTTTACTGTCTACATTGTAGTGGTTTCAATAATCATTCTAAGCTAATTAATTTGATTATAGGTCTACTCAGAAATGAACAGCCATCCCCTACAATATTATATTATCCCAAGAGTGTGAAACAGATGAAGGGACATATATTATTGAATAAAGAAACACTTCTCACTCTGTGAATCAATACATAGAATGTTGTGTATTAGATGGGGACTACTTTCCTATTCAAACTGCGGATAAATCATATGGGTTGTACTCCCACATGAATTACGCTTTCATCCACGCCAACAAAGAGTGATTAATATAAGTTGTTAAAACTTGCTTCGCAAAAGTTTAAACTTAAACTTATGGGTTGTACCATGCGATTTCCAACAATGTGCAGAAATTGACGGCATTGACAATATTGCGAATGAAACTTGAACGTCAAATACTAAACAGTAAACACGCATTCGCTTCAGGTGCAAAAAGGCCCGGAATTCGAGCCTCCGCTGGAGCAGTTACGATTGTGCCCTTATGGAAGGCATTTAAATTCCATATTGCCTCTTATCTCTCCCTCATGGCGATGGATTATATCAGGAATGAGAGCAATTAATATAAGTTGTAAGAACTTGTTTCGCAATCGAGCTCTAATAAATTTGTATAAACCAAACACGCTTTTTGTTCGCAGGTGCAATTAGCCTGTTGGTGTTTCAGGTAGTTAAATAGTTAGCACCCACTGCCATTGGAAAGAATACCGCCACTATCAATGACTTCCCATATATGAATTAATGTCTGAAATTAATATAATGACTTTTGACCAACAAATTATTTTTCAAAAAGCAGTAACAATTTACAAAATTATGCACATTGTACCAAATTGTATATCTTGTACCGAATTATTGGAATGAACATTTTCAATTAAGACATCGCAATACAGTTACTTCAGATATGACATTGAGATGTGTTTCAAATCTCTAGTTTAAATGTTATTTATTTTACAACGATTGCGAAGCAAGACCTAACAACATATATTAATCACTCTCGTTGGTGCGGATGAAAGCTTAAATGTGGTAATTCGTGTGGGAGGAAACCGGAGTACCTGGAGAAAACCCACCTGTCTGATCTGGCGACCACCGTACCATCTCATATACTTCCTGGTCTGAGGATCAAACCCGGGTTGCATTGGTGAGAAGCGACCGCGCTAACCACTGTGCTAATCGGACAGCCATTGATCTCTATATTCCAAGACCTAGATGTGAAATGTACAAGAAATCTTTAGAATAATCAGGTCCAAAGATATGGAATTGTCTACCATTGGAAATTAAGAAGTCCAGATCATTAAATATGTTCAAGACAAAATGTCAATTATGGATTTCAACAACTTTTTAATCGGTAGACACTCGAAAGTTATATTATATCTAATGATTGTCATTCAATATGCTTATGTTGTTTTACATTTCGATAACATAACCTGATTTGTTTAAGTTACATTGTACAACATTATACATGTATATTGCATGGCGTAACTGTGTACTTTGGTTATAATTATTGTGTATGTGCATTAATGCATTATATTGCTAAGAAATTTAAGAGGGCCCTAAGGAAGATTAGTTCAGAACTAATTAGGTCACCGTCTATAAATAAAGAAATCTATGTACGTGTTGGAGGCATTAAATGAACTATTTATTTAGGATCGGGAAAACATATTCGATAATCATTTTGGTATTAGTCCATCGTTAATCACAGACGTGGAAACACACCAACAAGAAGAGACGAAACTGGTGATCCTGAAATTGACAATGAAGCACTTGTGGAAAGATATCGGCCCCACACCGATTAAGCAATTCAATTCAATTAAAACTTTATTTATTGTCGGAGCTGTTACAACAAATAACATTAGCTTTGGAAATTGAAGGTTGCAAACACTATGCTTAATTGGGGACATTACAATCTGTTTTCCTATACACATCTTGTTTATTTCCTTTTCAGAAGGATTTTCATGAAACAATATATCTTAAAATGTACCTATCATCAAAGGGAGGGTCACATTACAAATGTTGTTTGCTTTTTTAAAATTTTGAGGCCCCTTTTCGGGTAACCCCGTTTATTTATTTCTTGTATGTACATAAAAAGCATTTACACAATGTTACAACATAAATGATATAATAAGACGTTTGCCTTCCATGTATACATGTATACACAAAAGGGTTATTTCTGGATAAGTATCCCTAGTTTGAAAAATAAATTTTAACCCATTCAACCCCAAGTAACTGACATGGACTGGTCCATGATATTCATAAACCAATAAATGAATAAGAAAATTACATTCGGACCAGTTCATTTATCAAGATGGGTAATTTTGTCTAAAATTAATAATTATTACTGGCAAAAAAGTGCAGATCCTGATGAGACGGCTCGTCACGAGCCGGCTCATCTGGATCTACACTTTTTCATAAGCCTATTTAGAGGCCTGTGGGGTTGAAACGGTTAAAGCAAAAAGATAAGGGTGAAAAAAAAGCATATGGGTGATCGTTTCCATTTATTTATTTTCAAATTACACACAAAAATATAAATAGAGGAATTAATTGATTATATAAACGCTACCCACCTGGAGTTGTATTTTTCTAATTTGTCTGTTCGTAAAGCAATCTCCCGTTCTAAACTAATTCTAATATTTAGATAACTTTTAAAGCACTCAAAACGTGGCAATTCTTTTCTACATTTCATTCTATATATAAAAGATTTACATAGAATAATTACGAAATTAATTGTATTGTTTATTACTGAGTTGTTTATTTTACCAAAACAAATTACTTCAAAATTTATATCCACATCAATATTTTTTGTTTTTAGAAATGTGCTTAGTTGTTTCCACATGTGTTGTACACATGGGCATTCCCAAAACAAATGTTCAATATTTTCGACATTCATATTACAGAAATCACAAAGACTTGTCGAAACTAATTTGCATTTTAATAAATGTGTATTAGTCGGTAGAATATGCTTCAAGAATTTGTATTGAAAACTTCTTAACTTCGTATCTATTGTCACAAAATACAAAACTGAGTAAATACGTTTCCATTTAAAATCTTGTTTACCTAGTATGATATTCCATTTATTTTCTGATTTAATTCCTTCAATCTCTGAATTGTCCATTTGTGTTTTATATAATAGTTGATTGGGGCTTTTTGAGGTTTTTAGTTTGTCAATTAACGTTTCTGTTCTTGTTTCTGCAAGGAGTTGTTGGTTCATTTTATTTACGTATGATTGTGGTATATTGTTTTTTAGTTTATGATAGGTTAAGAAATCCTTTTCAACAAAGAGCCCTTGCTTAGCGCTAGAACCAAGGAGCTTGCGCTCCGGTCCCCGCCTCACTGAATAAGTAAAGAAACGATAAAAGTGTAAAAATTACAAATGTTACAGATTTTATGACATGCCTACTAATTACGTAGAAACAAATATTGAAATAAATGTAAGCATGTTATCATTAGATATATAGACTATGTATTCATGCAGTGCTATGTATATTGTTAACATGTGAAAACTATGTTTGTACAGTCAAACCTGTCTTAAGCAGCCAGGCAAGTGAATCACAAACAGTGACTGCTTAGCACAGGTGGCTGCTTAATAGAGTCAAATGTATAATAAAACAACATATTGGGAATCTGGAAACTGGCTGCTTAATACAGGTTGGCTGCTTAATACAGGTGACCGCTAACACAGGTTTCACTGTATGTCATAAAATAAAAAATAAATAATAATAAAAAAAACATTAGCATTACAGCTATTTACCAACATACAATAAATAAATAAACTAAACAGCACAAATGTAATGTATACCCAAAACAGCACAAATGTAATGTATACCCAAAACAGCACAAATGTAATGTATACCCAAAACAGCACAAATGTAATGTATACCCAAAACAGCACAAATGTAATGTATACCCAAAACAGCACAAATGTAATGTACACCCAAAACAGCACAAATGTAATGTACACCCAAAACAGCACAAATGTAATGTACACCCAAAACAGCACAAATGTAATGTATACCCAAAACAGCACAAATGTAATGTATACCCAAAACAGCACAAATGTAATGTATACCCAAAACAGCACAAATGTAATGTATACCCAAAACAGCACAAATGTAATGTATACCCAAAACAGCACAAATGTAATGTATACCCAAAACAGCACAAATGTAATGTATACCCAAAACAGGTTCATTTTATTCCTTAACCCATTCAACACCAAGTAACTCACATGGACTGGTCCATGATTTTCATAAACCAATAAATGAATCAGAAAATCACATTTGGACAAGTTCATTTATCAAAATGGGTAATTTTTGTCTAAAAATAGTAATATCACTGGCAAAAAGTGCAGATCCTGATGAGATGGCTCGTCACGAGCCGGCTCATCTGGATCTACACTTTTTGTAAGCCTATTTAGAGGTCTGTGGTGTTGAAATGGTTAAACCGACACACTATGTAGCGGCACATGAGAGTTGTATTGCAGGACGATTAAATTCTAAAGTTCTGTCAATTCTGCGTCTGATGAGAAAGGCAGATTGCAATATTTGTTTCTAACACTGTGAAAGAATACAGACAGCAGCAGCATAATTTCACTTTCAACAAAACCTCTGAGGCGCATTATAATGACGATGCAAACTCATTGGTATGCATGTCCGAGACACAGTTTTATCGCCTATACAATTCAAATCCGGGTTGCACAAGACTGTTGATCACAATTTCTTAAATGAAATATAAATATTGTTTGCATCTGTTATGTCAAATTCCGTCCGACCAAACAAAATACTTCGACATAACTGAAGTTTGACTTAACGAAATTCAATATAAACAGAGCCAGTTATATGTAAAATGATAAGTGTCTGAAACGGGACTTTGATCCGACTTCGTGATAACGGGAGAATTCGACATAACCGACTTTGACATAAATGATGTAGACTGTATGTGTTGTAGTTATTAAATTAATATTAAATAAGATTTGATGGTGTGTGTTGTCCTTCGTGCTCATGTCATGGTATATAATTATGTAACAGTCAGAATTTCTATCAAATTCTGTTTTAAAAAAAGTTTAATCTTTATTTATTTTGCAATGATTGCGAAACAAGTTCAAACAACTTATATTAATCACTCTCGTTGGCGCGAATGAAAACAAATGTAAATGTGGTCATTCATGTGGGAGGAAACTGATGTACCCGGAGTAAACCCACCAGTCCGATCTGGCGACCACCGTACCATCTCACATACTTCCCAGTCCGAGGATCGAACCCGGGTCGCATTGGACTGCGCTAATCAGACAAAAAATTCTGTTGTTGCATAGTCATTGTTTTATTTCATTCCTATAATTTCAATCAGTTAGATTCTTTGTATAATGGTGAGTTTTACATTATATTTTATAAAAAGAAGATCACCAATGCATTTTCTTAAGCAGATGTTATCTGATATTATTATCTATAACATGTCTTAGAAGAGTTGTCACAGTTGACATTATTTAAAATTTATGGTTTCCTTAATATATTAAATGCCATTTGTACAATCAGAGATTTGATTATAATCTTAACCAGTTAGAGATAAGTTTATCCTACTGGCAGGAAACTGCTAGAAGCCACATATGCTATATTATATCACGTTATTTTGACATTTTAAACAAGCCTGATCTATGAAAAATTCTTATATGATTGTTCAATGTGTCATATAATATTATTGGATGGTATTTTGAACCGTTTTGATTGGATAACGCCGCAGAATAAAAATATTTGAGATTACTAGGAAGAGTTACGTTTGAGTTCCTGAAGTAGACACTTACATTTTTAGTAGCATAAAGCAGCTACTGTTAATACAATGTATCATTTAGTGGCATAATGCTAGCCACATAAGTGTCTTAATCTTCTACAGGACTTTATGTTAAATTGTAACTATATATGGACAACATTAAAACAACCTACATAATTAACTTGAACTTCAATCTGTGTTAATTATCGTTATTGCTGGACAGTTGTATATATATTAAATTAGTAACTGGATTCGTCGTTGGTTTGATTAACCATACAACCTAAGTCCACAGACCGTGGACTGACCCCTTCGTATGCCACCACTTCATGTAGGCTTAACTCTGCTCTACCATGCTAATTCCCCATTTGGAGCTAACCTGCACACGAGTTCAATCCCCGGGAACTCGCATCGGTGACATATAACATCTAACTTTTTCCAAAAGTATCGGTTGGCAAACTAACATCATCTGATATAAGTTCAGACAACGACAACGTGGAAAACGATTTACTACGGGACAATTGTAGAGGCATAAAGCTTGCGAATTACGAGAAACGGCATCTTGTGAAATATTGTCAACATCAGTTATATCAAATTATAGTTACGTCAAGGTATTTTGTTCGGTCCGACGGAATTCAACATAGCCGATGTAGACAGTATATGTGTGAGATTGACTGCATATATAATGCCGGTGCAGCGCATGTTTATCTCTTCCCCCACCAGATATCCTTATCAGTTTACAGTCAAACCTGTGTTAGTGGTCACCTCTATTAAGCAGCCAACCTGCATTAAGCAGCCAGTTAGCAGATTCCCAATATGTTGTTTTGCTATACATTTGACCTCTATTAAGCAGCCGCCTGTGCTAAGCAGCCACTTTTTGTGAGTCTCGTGGCTGGCTGCTTAAGACAGGTTTGACTGTATATGCATTGGCTTTTATATTGCATGTTGAACACATTATTGTAATCTTCATATATTGGAGGAAAAATAAATATCTATCTATGCAGTTTACCGATTTGTTGATTTTGAAGACCAGTCTCTACACCCATAGTAAGTCCCCACTGGACCGTCAAATTAATAATAAATATGCCTTCTATTATCAATGATTCTAATTTTATAGCTGTTACCATTATTTTATGTTATAAAGTCAGTGTTGTACTGTACTGTTGACAGATGGATCTGTAGTCCAGTGTTAACACGCTGGACTGGTAATCCAGGGATCGCAGGTTCGATCCCCCGTCTTACCCTAATAAAATTAACAGTCTTTCAGATGGGACGTTAAACCGAGGTCTCGTGTCGGTGCTTTACACCGTGCACGTAAAAGAACCAGAGGAGACTCTGGAATGGGTCTGTGTCTGTATCATTGCACTATCCTCCAAAATCTAAAATGACTAATTTCTTCAGGAGGCGTCGCTCATATGGGTGCACCAGTCCATGTCAGTTGCTTAGTGTTGAATGGGTGCACCAGTCCATGTCAGTTGCTTAGTGTTGAATGGGTGCACCAGTCCATGTCAGTTATTTAGTGTTGAATGGGTGCACCAGTCCATGTCAGTTACTTAGTGTTGAGTGGGTGCACCAGTCCATGTCAGTTACTTGGTGTTGAATGGGTGCACCAGTCCATGTCAGTTGCTTGGTGTTGAATGGGTGCACCAGTCCATGTCAGTTACTTAGTGTTGAATGGGTGCACCAGTCCATGTCAGTTACTTAGTGTTGAATGGGTGCACCAGTCCATGTCAGTTACTTAGTGTTGAATGGGTGCACCAGTCCATGTCAGTTACTTAGTGTTGAATGGGTGCACCAGTCCATGTCAGTTGCTTGGTGTTGAATGGTGGCACCAGTCCATGTCAGTTACTTAGTGTTGAATGGGTGCACCAGTCCATGTCAGTTACTTAGTGTTGAATGGGTGCACCAGTCCATGTCAGTTACTTAGTGTTGAATGGGTGCACCAGTCCATGTCAGTTACGTGTTGAATGGGTGCACCAGTCCATGTCAGTTACTTGGTGTTGAATGGGTGCACCAGTCCATGTCAGTTACTTAGTGTTGAATGGGTGCACCAGTCCATGTCAGTTACTTAGTGTTGAATGGGTGCACCAGTCCATGTCAGTTACTTAGTGTTGAATGGGTGCACCAGTCCATGTCAGTTACTTAGTGTTGAATGGGGTGCACCAGTCCATGTCAGTTACTTAGTGTTGAATGGGTGCACCAGTCCATGTCAGTTACTTAGTGTTGAATGGGTGCACCAGTCCATGTCAGTTACTTAGTGTTGAATGGGTGCACCAGTCCATGTCAGTTACTTAGTGTTGAATGGGTGCACCAGTCCATGTCAGTTACTTAGTGTTGAATGGGTGCACCAGTCCATGTCAGTTACTTAGTGTTGAATGGGTGCACCAGTCCATGTCAGTTACTTAGTGTTGAATGGGTGCACCAGTCCATGTCAGTTACTTAGTGTTGAATGGGTGCACCAGTCCATGTCAGTTACTTAGTGTTGAATGGGTGCACCAGTCCATGTCAGTTACTTAGTGTTGAATGGGTGCACCAGTCCATGTCAGTTACTTAGTGTTGAATGGGTGCACCAGTCCATGTCAGTTACTTAGTGTTGAATGGGTTGAGTATTTTCATAATCATAAAACAGATATAATCAATCATAAGAGGCATTGGAGCAATTAGTCTTTACTGTAGTCGTGAAAGCTAGAAATAGCCTGACAAAACGTTAATATAATACTGTAATATTAAAATGTTTCCTCTGCATCATAGATATAGTGTTAGAATGATTATATTCCTCTAAGCCCTTAGGTTAATGGAACCTCACATAATGTTCTGAGGCACAGCCATGTGGGATGGAAGTGGACCAATTAAATATATCTTAAATTGAACGCATTAACAGAATTGAGACGTACGTGACGCTCTTATATATTTATGAATTACGTTTCATTTACTTATTCCATTTAAAGTGACAATATATCAGTGAAAAAATATATTTTCTGCACACCGTCATACTCACCTATAAGACTATTTCGCATATAAGACGACACCCATACTTTCGTCCTGAAATCTGTGGGTTTAATTTAAATTATATTTTTTTACAACGATTCACAGTGAAGCAAGTTTTAACAACTTATATTAATCACTCTCGTTGGCGCGGATTAAAGCGTATATGTGGTCATTTGTGTGGGAGGAAACCAGAATCCCCAGAGAAAACCCACCTGTCTGATCTGGCGACCACCGTACCAGAATCTGTGGGTTTTGGCATGTACACGCATTGACGGGTTGATAAAATGGACACCAGACCATGTATAAATTGCATCTTTGGCTAATTTAAAATATAAATTTTAAAAAAAAATGTTTTTTTTATCACTCACTTATAAGACTTAGACAGGAAGCCACTTTAGGCCATACTCTGGTGGTAAAAAACTTGTGTAATAGTTTATACAAATTTATTTTAGCTCAATTGCGAAACAAGTTCTTATAACTTATATTAATCACTCTCGAGACCTCATTCCTGATGGAATCCATCGCCATGAAGGAGAGAGAAAAGGCAACGTGGAATTTAAATGCCTTGCCTAAGGGCACAATCATAACGGCTCCAGCGGGGCTGGAACTTGTGTAATACCGGTAGGTGAGTATGTACGGTAGTATATAATGTTTTTCCAAATGTTTGCCACAGAATCCGAGAGAGGTGCTTCTATTAGGGAAAGGGTCAGCTACAAATGAAATGTTTGAGAGACATAGTGTTTTTGTGAGGGAAAGGGTTAAGCATTTTGTATAATGGTGTGTTGATGTTTTTGTGTATTATTTCAGTATATAAAAGACCACTTCCGACACCTGAACTGGGATGTAGAGGATGACACGTTCACGGACAAGACTCCATATGGGATGAAAGAATTCAACAACATTATAGTAACGTACGAGCCAGAAGTTAAAAACAAACTTGTACTATCATGCCATTATGAATCCAAGAACATGACGGACAAACGAGGAAATCTATTTATTGCTGCTACTGATTCTGCGATTCCTTGTGCCATGTTGATGGATATCGCCCAAAAGTTGGAATGTTCTCTTCGGAGAAAACGTGAACGGAGAAAAATGGTAAGTGCAAGCATGCAGTTTTGCTGTTTTTTTGCTGCTTCGTGATGATAGCATTGAATGGTGCGGGCAGTGGACTTGAACTGGAGATAAACGTGATGGAAGTAGCTTCCTAAAATAGATGTTGCACTTCAATAAGAATGATCTAGCTGCGTGTTTTCCTGTTCAGGGTAATGCTGAGTGATATAGAAGTGCTGCTCATCCGTCCATCTGTACTTGACAAAATATTGTGTGTTGTTCAGCTCTAAAGCTACAGGGACTTGGTTTTGTGAGCACGTGAAGCTGCACACATTGAGCTCTAAAGCTACAGGGACTTGGTTTTGTGAGCATGTGAAGCTGCACACATTGAGCTCTAACGCTACAGGGACTTGGTTTTGTGAGCATGTGAAGCTGCACAAATTGAGTTTCACTTAGTGTATGGCATTTAGTTTAAACTCTTTCACCGCCAATGTCGCATAAAAGCGACTTTGTAAAAAAGTAGAGAACCCGATCGAACAGAACAGAACATGCCGTCTGATCAGGCTATATGCTGATTGCTCTTCACACAGTGGAGCTGAAGCACCTGTCCGAATAGCAAACAACATAGATCCTGATCAGACGCGGCATTACGCCGCAGCTGATCTGGATCTATGTTGTTTGCACATGCTCTGAATTTATTCGGCGCTGAAAGAGTTAAAAAGTATTTATTTGTTCTATTACATAATTATATATATAAGGCTGCGTCTTGAATGATGCTGTTGAAGGACTTTGTTTAGTTAGTTAATACAAATTTATTTGAGCTCGATTACGAAACAAGTTTTACAACGTTAGATTCATCGCTCTCGAGACCTCATTCCTGATGGAATCCATTGTCATGACGGAGAAAGAAGAGGAAATGTGTAACTTAAATGCTTTGCCTAAGGGCACAATCATAATAGTTACAGCAGGACGCAAACTCTGGGCTTTTCCCACTTGAAGTGAACGCGCTACCACTGCGATGTCACGCCATCCACTTGATTTAGTTGCTTGAGGAAGAGTATTTCAGTACTTCATTACTGTTGGGATGAAGGAATTATAGTATAACAGAGTACGGCAGTGGAATACTGCTGTATTGCAGGGATCAGTTTAGAGGGCGATGTGGGCGAAATTGTCGCCCTAGGGACCCTGACTTCGCCCTCTGGGGGCCCCACTTCTCCCTAAAAAAAAAAAAAAATTCAAACAAAATTTGTCTAGTAAGATACACTGGCCCATTATAAAGCACTCCTTCTATTCAAATGTTGTATTTAATGGTTGTACTGTGCATTTTAACCCTATTTTGCAGAAGTATATTAAAGAACACCATTTAAGGAAGCGATCACGCACTTTCTCACTTCTCCCAAAGATTCTGACCTAGAATGAACCCTGTATTGTTAACACTATTATTGGTCATGTCTTACGTTATATCTTGATTGTATTATAAGCTATATGGATGAGAATGACTAAGTATTTATATATTATATTATATATATTATAGTATTATAATGCCGTTACGATTGTGCCCTTAGGCAAGGCATTTAAATTCCACGTTGCCTCTTCTCTCTCCCTCGTGGCGATGGATTCCATCAGGAATGAGGTCTCGAGAGTGATTTATATAAGTTGAAATAACTTGTTTCGCAATCGAGCTAAAATAAATTTGTATAAACTAAGTATTTTGGGGTCAAGGTCAAGTGTGTTTCTCTTCTAGTTTTATTACCACCCATTGTTCTAGGCTGGAAAGATGTAAAAAGAACCATTGTAAAATGGTGTTTCTGAAATCGATTGAAGTTTATAGTTTGTTTAGAAGGCCTCAGTGCCATACATAATCGAATTCCTTGGATATATCACAGACGACAACTCAAATTTCTTTACAGGTCTACAGCTTTACAAGTTGAATTACATTAATATCCCCAATATCCCCATGGAGATAGTCTGATTGGATGGTATTAAATTGTTCTTCTTAATAATAGCGTTACTGGTATATATAAACTTATGAACACAAACACTCCATTCAATCCCTCATCTGACCTTAATAAAATTAACAGTCTTTCAGATGGGACTATAAACCGAGGTCTCGTGTCGGTGCTGTACACCGTGCATGTAAAAGAACTAGAGGATACTCTGGAATGGGTCTCTGTCTGTATCATTGCACTATCCTCAAATAATCTAACATGACTAATCTCTTCAGGAGGCGTCGCTCATATGGGCAACCGGTAGCGACGATAAATAAACGTAAAACACACACACACTCCATGCTTTTTCATATATAGCTTAAGAGATATAATGTCCTGGATATGAACAATCAACCTTTTTGTATATGAGAGTATAGGGTTTATACTAGAGTGGGAAAAAAAGGCAAGGTGGGTCAGTAAAGGTGCAGAGTGTGTGATAAAAGAGGCAGGATGCATTTTGAGCCGCGATGAGGTTCTAGGGGGGTATTTTGGGGTTAGCCCCTAGAAAATTGTGCTAGCTTATGGTGATTGATCAAAGAGGCAGGATGGCAGTACATATTGGTGAAACGGGTGTACAGGTTATATAGTTCTGCCCACCCGAAGGCAAGGTCCATGGGTAGGTAGGACAGACTTTCAAGGTCAATGAGTATATATGTCTCTGACTATAGCAAGGTCCATGGGTATGTGTGACAGACTATAGCAAGGTCCATGGGTATGTGTGGCAGACTATAGCAAGGTCCATGGGTATGTGTGACAGACTATAGCAAGGTGCATGGGTATGTGTGACAGACTATAGCAAGGTCTATGGGTATGTGTGACAGACTATAGCAAGGTCCATGGGTATGCCTGACAGACTATAGCAAGGTCCATGGGTATGTGTGACAGACTATAACAAGGTCCATGGGTATGTGTGACAGACTATAGCAAGGTCCATGTGTATGCCTGACAGACTATAGCAAGGTCCATGTGTATGCCTGACAGACTATAGCAAGGTGCACGGGTATGTGTGACATACTATAGCAAGGTCCATGGGTATGTGTGACAGACTATAGCAAGGTCCATGTGTATGTGTGACAGACTATAGCAAGGTCCATGGGTATGTGTGACAGACTATAGCAAGGTCCATGGGTATGTGTGACAGACTACAGCAAGGTCCATGGATATGCATGACAGACTATAGCAAGGTCCATGGGTATGCATGACAGACTATAGCATGGTCCATGGGTATGTGTGACATACTATAGCAAGGTCCATGTGTATGCATGACAGACAATAGCAAGGTCCATGTGTATGCATGACAGACAATAGCAAGGTCCATGTGTATGCATGACAGACTATAGCAAGGTCCATGTGTATGCGTGACAGACTATAGCAAGGTCCATGGGTATGCATGACAGACTATAGCAAGGTCCTCGGGTATGCGTGACAGACTATAGCAAGGTGCATGGGTATGCGTGACAGACTATAGCAAGGTCCATGGGTATGTGTGACAGACTATAGCAAGGTCCATGGGTATGTGTGACAGACTATAGCAAGGTCCATGTGTATGTGTGACAGACTATAGCAAGGTCCATGGGTATGTGTGACATACTATAGCAAGGTCCATGGTATGTGTGACAGACTATAGCAAGGTACATGGGTATGTGTGACATACTATAGCAAGGTCCATGGTATGTGTGACAGACTATAGCAAGGTCCATGGGTATGTGTGACAGACTATAGCAAGGTCCATGGATATGTGTGACAGACTATAGCAAGGTCCATGGGTATGTGTGACAGATTAAAGGTCCATGGGTATGTGTGACAGATTATAACAAAGTCCAAGGGTATGTGTGGCAGATTAAAGGTCCATGGATATGTGTGGCAGATTAAAGGTCCATGGATATATGTGGCAGACTATAACAAAGTCCAAGGGTATGTGTGGCAGATTAAAGGTCCATAGATATGTGTGGCAGATTAAAGGTCCATGGATATGTGTGGCAGATTAAAGGTCCATGGATATGTGTGACAGACTAAAGGTCCATGGGTATGTGTGACAGACTATAACAAAGTCCAAGGGTATGTGTGGCAGATTAAAGGTCCATGGATATGTGTGGCAGATTAAAGGTCCATGGATATGTGTGGCAGATTAAAGGTCCATGGATATGTGTGGCAGATTAAAGGTCCATAGATATGTGTGGCAGATTAAAGGTCCATGAATATGTGTGGCAGATTAAAGGTCCATGGATATGTGTGGCAGATTAACGGTCCGTGAATATGTGTGGCAGATTACAGGTCCATGGATATGTGTGACAGACTAAAGGTCCATGGGTATGCGTGACAGACTATGGTATCAAGTGTCTGTGCAGTTATAATGAATTAATGATAGTTGCCAAAGGCGTAATTGTCTCATTTATGGAAGTGATGTTTGATATTGGTGTACAGTTTCAATATATTCATGTATACATCAATGTATCAGTGGAGTCATCTAGGATATTGGAAATCTAAGAGGAAAATATTACTGCGAACATCAGAACTTATTTTCAGATTCCCATGTCACTCATATTATGTTATTACACGAAAAATTATTATTTTTACGACAATTTTGCCTTGGTTTTAGTTCTAGCTTGTTTAACCCATTCAACACCAAGTAACTGACATGGACTGGTGCATGATATTTTTAGACCAATAAATTAACCCATTCACCACCAAGTAACTGACATGGACTGGTGCATGACATTTATAGACCAATAAATTAATAAGAAAATTACCTTTCGACCAGTCCATTTTTTCAAAATGGTTAATTTTGTCTAAAAATAGTAATATTACCGGCAGATCCTGATGAGACAGCACGTCACGAGCGAGCCGGCTCATCTCGATCTACATTTTGTGTAAACCTATTTAGAGGTATGTGGTGTTGAAAGGGTTAATCAGAAAATTACACTTGGACCAGTTCATTTATCAAAATGGGTAATTTGGTCTAAAAATAGTAATGTATAACTGCAAATGGTGTAGATCCAGATGAGGGTTGGGTTTGGTTACTTTTTGTAAGTCTATTTAAAGGTCTGTAGTGTTGAAATGGAAATTGCTCGCCGGATATGGTTCGCCGGAGACGATGGTAAATAAGCTCAATCATCAAATGGTTAACAGTAGAATAAACAGAGCCTTGTCTGACGACATATTCTGACCACTCGGTTGGAATATCCATGTTCCGCTCCAGTGCGTATGAAGGATACTCTTATTGCGACATTTTGATGAGGTGAATTGTTCTTTGGTTCATTAAGTGCTTGCAGCCAATTAGTAACTCCGTCTGACCATTACAGGCAAACAACCTCTACTATAGAATTCTGGGTAAAATAAATGCTATAAATAGTTCAAATGATTGTAGCAGACGACAAGTCATGAATGTCGTTATGGCACAATTCTAATGAAATTTCATGACATATTTGACTGTGATTTAGTCCGCCTCCGTGGTCGAGTGGTTAAGGTCGCTGACTTGTATACCACTGTAACCTATCATCACTGATGGTCACTGGTTCGAGCCCCGCTCAGACCGTGTTTCATTTATATGAAAAAGTTGGCAGTTTCTTACGGACGTTGGTGCACCCAAGTACTGGTTAACCGCTGGAGCCTGCCCAGGAAAGGTGTTGTTAGGTAAACTGCCCGCCGGCGATATAGCGCAAAATGGTGCTGATGCAGGCGTAAAACCCGAAATATAATAATAATAATAATTGACTGTGATTTTCACAGTTAGAGTGTTTAACCATCTGTATGCTGATGAATTATCATTTGTCCGTGTGTCCGTCTGTCAATTTGCAGCCTTTATCAGAAGATGATGCAATACAGGTGGCGTTCTTTGGTCGTGAGGAAGCGTATAGTGAGTGTACGACAGATTCTCTTAATCTCATCTGTGTGTTACTTTACAGCCGTTATCGGAAGACGTTACGGTGCAGATGATATTCTTTGGTGGTGAGGAAGTGTATGATGAGTGGACGACAGATTCTCTTAATCTCATCTGTGTGTTACTTTACAGCCGTTATCGGAAGACGTTACGGTGCAGATGATATTCTTTGACGGGGAGGAAGCGTATGATGAGTGGACGGAGACTGACTCTCTCTATGGATCGCGCCATTTAGCAAAGAGGTTACATGATACCGAGGATGCTTACTACCCGGGCACTAAAAGATTAAATAACGTTGTAAGTTACATGCTTCTTTATTAACACCCTCTCCCTCCCTGGCATTTTTGCAAAGGTTATTGTCAAAACAATCCGTTCCTGCATCCGCACCCATAAAATGGTACTTATGTGGCTAAGATATGGGCAACCGGTAACGACGATAAATAATCGTAAAACACCCATATTCTGTTTATTTGGCTATATAGAACAAACTCTGCGTCTGATCAGGATCTACATTGTTTGCTATTCAGCCAAGTGTTTAGTGCCACTATCTGAATAGCAAACGTTCTGTACCACCTACCTGGCTCTCTGCTGTTTGCAATAAACGAATATACTCGTTTACAGCAGAGTGAGGGTTAAACTCCAACATAGCGTCATGGTGTTATTGCCCTCTACCTGTAGATAACATTTAGTATTTATTTATTAACATTTACAGTACACCTATGCTGATTGGATGTACTGTGGTGTTAACCTTGTTTTATGCATGAATTGTTGATGACATTGTAAACACATTGGTCAAGAGTTCATGGATTTGTAGCCAATTTGTGCCATTACAGTATACATGAATGCATGATTAAACGGGGAAGTTGAATACAGTCAAACCTGTCTTAAGCAGCCAGCAAGGGGAATCACAGAAAGTGGCTGCTTAGTACAGGTGGCTGCTTAATAGAGGTCAACTGTATAATAAAACAACATATTGGGAATCTGGAAACTGGCTGCTTAATACAGGTTGGCTGCTTAATAGAGGTGACCACTAACACAGGTTTGACTGTATAATGAAACTCCCGTAAAACCAAATGGTTTTCAGTGTGGGAGGTTTGCAGTTTAGAGAGTGTTTATCGTTTGGAGAAGTTTTAGTTTATACAAAATTATTTTAGCTTGATTGCGAAATTATTACAACTTTTATTAATCACTCTCGAGACATCATTCCTGATGGAATCCATCGCCACTAGGGGGAGAGAAGACGCAACGTGGAATTTAAATGCCTTGCCTAAGGGCACAATCGTAACGGCTCCAGTGGGGCTCGAACTCCAGACATTTCGCACCTGAAGCCACTGCGCATCCACGGCGCTATCACGACTTCCACGCAGATATATTTACAATCCACAATGACATGGACTACAGACAATTGATTTGAAAACTCCAAAATTCGATCCTCAATCAGTCTTCATCAATTAACAATAGTGGCAGTAGGTGTGAATAAACCAATCGACGGTTTATTTATGCTTATAGATTTAATCTAAGATTACGGTACTGGTAGAATTGGATGAGCAACAAAAAGTGAATGTTGAAGATAATTAAAAGTTAAACATCTTACCACAGGCATTTGAACTCTGGGGGCACAATCGTAACAGCTCCAGCAGGGCTCGAACTCCAGACCTTTCGCACCTGAAGCAAACGTGCATCCACTGCGCTATCATGACTTCCTGGAAAAGTTGGTGGGGTCAATTTAGAAGGGGTGTTCAGTTGAGAGGGGTTTTCAGTTGAGAGGGGTTTTCAGTTTGGAGGGGTTTTGAGTTTGGAGGGGTTTTCAGTTTTGAATGACTCTCAGTTTTGATTGGTTTTCTAAACATGTTAGTGGGGGTTTCAAATTCAATTCTTTTCAGATTTAAGGGATTTTCAGTTTTGAGGGTGTGTGTTTTATGTTTATTTATCGTCACTACCAGTTGCCCCATATGAGCGACGCTTCCTGAAGAGATTAGTCACTTTAGATTTTTGGAAGATAGTGCAATGATACAGACAGCGATCCATTCCACAAACACCAATCCCGTATAACAGGAATTTACTGATCACCTGTTCAATATAATGCAGTATGTGGTAATAGTGGATGTACCATTAATGTCAAACCCCTTGCGGAGACCCAGACATGTTTTCCTGGGCATGCTTAGCCGACCATAGCGGTTAACCAGTACTAAGCAATGTGTGTGAGGTGCCTTGCTCAATGACACTACATACGTGGCCTGACTGAGTATCGAACCTGGACCATTCGATTCCAAATCCGACGCTCTACCATTGGACCACGGACGCCACGATTAAAACTGAGTTTACACAAATGACCTGTGTTAGCATGTTTCATTTTGCAGAGTTTGTTTGTATTGCTGGACTTGATTGGAACAGCTGATGTAGTATTCAAAAACTTCTTTTTAAAGACAGACCCTCACTTTACATGGTTGCAGAAAATAGGTAAGTCTCTTCAAGGTTTTCTTTCTACAAACAGAAAAACATAACTATCATTCATTATTCAAATAAAAAGTTAGCCTTGTATTAATCACTTTAATAGTTGGTTGCTATTATTGTAAATCTGAATAAATTATTATTGCTAAAAAATATAAATTATTAAGCACATTTTTAATCATCAGCTACTTAGAATAGTTTTGTGTACATTATATGCTTTGTTGAATCACATGAAGTGCAAGCATGAATCCTTTGCATCTCCCTCAACATCCTTCCTGCACAGCTATCCTTCCTCGACATCCTTCCTCTGCATCCTTCCTCTGCACCCTTCCTGTTCATCCTTCCTGCACAGCTATCCTTCCTCGACACCCTTCTTCTGCATCCTTCCTGTTCATCCTTCATGCACAAGCTGCATCCTTCCTCTGCATACTTCCTCTGCATCCTTCCTCTACAGCCTTCTTCTGCAGCCTTCCACTGCATCCTTCCTGTACATCCTTCATGCACAAGCTGCATCCTTCCTCTACAGCCTTCTTCTGCAGCATTCTGCTGCATCCTTCCTGTTCATCCTTCATGCACAAGCTGCATCCTTCCTCTGCATCCTTCTTGTTCATCCTTTGTGCACAAGCTGCATCCTTCCTGTTCATCCTTCCTGTTCATCCTTCCTGTTCATCCTTCATGCACAAGCTGCATCCTTCCTCTGCACCCTTCTTCTGCATCCTTCCTCTGCATCCTTCCTGTTCATCCTTCATGCACAAGCTGCATCCTTCTTCTGCATCCTTCCTCTGCATCCTTCCTGTTCATCCTTCATGCACAAGCTGCACCTTCCTCTGCATCCTTCCTGTTCATCCTTCATGCACAAGCTGCATCCTTCCTCTGCACCCTTCTTCTGCATCCTTCCTCTGCATCCTTCCTGTTCATCCTTCATGCACAAGCTGCATTCTTCCTCTGCACCCTTCTTCTGCATACTTCCTCTGCATCCTTCCTGTTCATCCTTCATGCACAAGCTGCACCCTTCTTCTGCATCCTTACTCTGCATCCTTCCTGTTCATCCTTCAAGCACAAGCTGCACCCTTTGTCTGCATCCTTCGTCTGCATCCTTCCTGTTCATCCTTCATGCACAAGCTGCATCCTTCTTCTGCATCCTTCCTCTGCATCCTTCCTGTTCATCCTTCATGCACAAGCTGCATCCTTCCTCTGCACCCTTCTTCTGCATCCTTCCTCTGCATCCTTCATGCACATGCTGCATCCTTCCTGTTCATCCTTCATGCACAAGCTGCATCCTTCCTCTGCACCCTTCTTCTGCATCCTTCCTCTGCATCCTTCATGCACACGCTGCATCCTTCCTGTTCATCCTTCAAGCACAAGCTGCATCCTTCTTCTGCCTCCTTCCTCTGCATCCTTCCTGTTCATCCTTCATGCACAAGCTGCACCCTTCTTCTGCCTCCTTCCTCTGCATCCTTCCTGTTCATCCTTCAAGCACAAGCTGCACCCTTCTTCTGCATCCTTCCTCTGCATCCTTCCTGTTCATCCTTCATGCACAAGCTGCATCCTTCCTCTGCATCCTTCCTGTTCATCCTTCATGCACAAGCTGCATCCTTCTTCTGAATACTTCCTAAGCATCCATCCTTTGCATCCTTTCCTCTGCATTCTTTCCTCTGCATCCTTTCCTCTGCATCCTTCCTATGTATAATAAACTTTAATGTTGAGCATAGCATGTACATCACTTGACAGATTTAGCTAATATCATCACACAATATGTCATGTAGTCACCAGGGATCGACATTTCCTCTAACTTTTTACCATGATTTAAAGGTCAGACACGTATATCAGCCATGCTTTGATACCCTATGGGAATCAGCTTGTTGATTTATTTAAAGTTTATAATAACACAGTCATTGAACAGGCATACTCATAATGGTACCTCCGGTTTATGGAAGTCATGATAGTGCAGTGGTTGCGCGGTCGCTTCATGTGCGAAAGGTCCAGAGTTTGCGCCCCGCTGGAGCCACAGGCACAAGACACAAATTTTGTTTTGCCCTATGGTCATATAGTAACTAATGTTTACTTACTATATGACCATAGGGCAAACAAAAATAATTTGTGTCTTGTGCCTGTGGCTGGAACCATTATGAGTCTTCTCTCTCCCTCGTGGCGATGGATTCCATCAGTAATAAGGTCTTGAGAGTGATTAATATAAGTTGTAAGAACTTGTTTCAATCAAGCTAAAATAAATGTGTATAAACTATCTCCTACAACCTATGTCATTCAACCATTGCTATACTTAATATAATAGGCTGTCCGATTAGCGCAGTGGTTAGCATGCTCGCTTCTCACCAATGCAACCCGGGTTCGATCGCCGGACCGGGAAATATGTGAAATGGTATGGTGGTCGCCAGATCGGATCGGTGGGTTTTCTCTGGGTACTCAAGTTTCCTCCCACACGAAAGATCACATACACGCTTTCATCCGCGCCAACGAGAGTGATTAATATAAGTTGTTAGAACTTGCTTCGCAATCGTTGTAAAATAAATAAAGTTTAAACTTTTAAACTTAATAATAATGTATACAGTCAAACCTGGGCCTGATGTTATAAAGCTTTTCTCAGATCTCAAGCTCGAGCTCAAGTGATTTGATTGGTTGATTCTTAATTTTACTGTCAGCTGAATCAATCAGAAGCTTGAGACTAGAGTTTGAGATTGGAGAAAACGTTTTATAACCTCTGAGCCTGTGTTAGTTGTCACCTCCATTAAGCAGCCAACCTGTATTAAGCAGCCAGTTTCCAGATTCCCATTTGGTTGTTTTATTATATATTTGACCTCTATTAAGCAGCCACCTGTGCTAAGCAGCCACTTTCTCTGACTCCCTTGGCATGCTGCTTAAGACAGGTTTGACTGTACACACAATGTATGTGTTGTTTTATTTACAAACAATGTATGTGTTGTTTTATTTACACACAATGTATGTGTTGTTTTATTTTTTTAGAAAAGTCATTAAAGAAAGTAGGGTATCTGAACCCTAGAGGATTGCACTTTGGAAATGTCCAAGACAAGATCCTCTTCTCCTCGGCTCGACCATGGGGCACGATAGAAGATGATCATAAACCATTCATGCGTGCAAGATCAGGTAAACCTGTAGGCAAAGTATTGAGGAACGAGAATGTTGTTGTTGAAGGTGTGGTATCTAGGGCTGCGTGTATGCCATATGTCATCAAGCCAGACCACTACTAGACAGTAATCAGATACTTTGTACAAAGTTTCATAAATATCAAACTAGGCGATTTATGTTAATATAATATTATATCCATTCAAACGACAGTCATTTAGCTCTCATGCAGTGGATAAGTAATCACCATATCTATCCCACCTCCATAGATATTACTGGGACTACATAGAGATTTAGATTAATATACTATTATATCTACATATAAACGGCAGCCATTTAGCTATCATGCAGTGGATAAGTAGTCGCCATATCTATCCCACCTCCATAGATATTACTGGGACTACATAGAGATTTAGATTAATATACTATTGTATCTACATACAAACGACAGCCATTTAGCTATCATGCAGTGGATAAGTAGTCGCCATATCTATCCCACCTCCATAGATATTACTGGGACTACATAGAGATTTAGATTAATATACTATTGTATCTACATACAAACGACAGCCATTTAGCTATCATGCAGTGGATAAGTAGTCGCCATATCTATCCCACCTCCATAGATATTACTGGGACTACATAGAGATTTAGGTTAATATACTATTATATCTCCATACAAACGACAACTATTTAGCTATCATGCAGTGGATAAGTAGTCGCCATATCTATCCCACCTCCATAGATATTACTGGGACTACATGAGATTCTGGCCTTTATTATGAGCATTGGTTTGGCTACTACATTGTCAATGTATGTCGTATTGGTAATGGCATCAAGAGGTGTTTCTATGAGGCAACGGGTTAAGGGATGTGAGGTTACGTATTAATCATTTGTTTAACCCTTTCAACACCACAGACCTCTACTAAATAGGCTTACAAAAAGTGTAGATCCAGATGTCTCATCAGGATCTGCACTTTTTACTAGTAATATTACTATTTTTAGACAAAATTACCCATTTTGGTAAATGAACTGGTCTAAAAGTAATTTTCTTTATTAATGTGTTGGTTCTAAGAATATCATGCACCAGTCCATGTCAGTTACTTGGTGTTGAATGGGTTAAGGGTGGAGGTTAAGTATTAATCATTTGTTTAAGGGTGTAGTTGATGGATTAATCATTTGTTTAAGGGTGTAGTTGATGGATGAATCATTTGTTTAAGGGTGGAGTTTAGGGATTAATCATTTGTTTAAGGGTGGAGTTTAGGGATTAATCATTTGTTTAAGGGTGGAGTTTATGGATTAATCATTTGTTTAAGGGTGGAGTTTAGGGATTAATCATTTGTTTAAGGGTGGAGTTTATGGATTAATCATTTGTTTAAGGGTGTAGTTTAGGGATTAATCATTTGTTTAAGGGTGTAGTTTATGGATTAATCATTTGTTTAAGGGTGTAGTTTAGGGATTAATCATTTGTTTAAGGGTGTAGTTTATGGATTAATCATTTGTTTAAGGGTGTAGTTTAGGGATTAATCATTTGTTTAAGGGTGTAGTTTATGGATTAATCATTTGTTTAAGGGTGTAGTTTAGGGATTAATCATTTGTTTAAGGGTGTAGTTTAGGGATTAATCATTTGTTTAAGGGTGTAGTTTAGGGATGAATCATTTGTTTAAGGGTGTAGTTTAGGGATGAATCATTTGTTTAAGGGTGGAGTTTAGGGATTAATCAGTTGTTTATAGGTTATGAGTTTAGAGATTACTAATGTATCCAAGGGATATGAGTTTAGGGTTGATAATGTGTTCAAGGGCTGTGAGTGAGTGGTTAAGGGTAGTGAGTTTATGGATTATGAGTACAAGTGTGAAATTAGTGGTGATATGTTGATTGAGTTTTAGTTATTGGGATATGGTGAAACGATCACGAGTCTATTGCAGCCATGGTATAGTTTGATGCTTTCCTAAGAATATTTCTATTGAAGAATTATATAATAATGTTTCGACTTATCACAGCAGTCTGCACTGAATCAGGTTTTATTTTTCCCTCCAAGTCCGCCTCCGTGGTCGAGTGGTTAAGGTCGCTGACTTGTATACCACTGTAACCTATCATCACTCATGGTCACGGGTTCGAGCCCCGCTCAGACCGTGTCTCATTTATATGAAAAAGTTGGCAGTTTTTTGCGGAGGTTGCTGCACCCAAGTACTGGTTAACTGCTGGAGCCTGCCCAGGAAAGGTGTTGTTAGGTAAACTGCCCGCCGGCGATATATCCCAAAATGGTGCTGATGCAGGTGTAAAACCCGAAATATAATAATAATTTTTCCCTCCATTTCAGACATGCCTGTTTTGCATCTGATTTCATCACCTTTTCCACACGTCTGGCACACAATGGCAGACAATGCCGATGCCATTAACTGGGACGTCACCGACAACTTTAACAGAATATTCCGTGTATTCGTGGCAAACTATCTCCGATTGCATAGATACGTATGCAAATAATAAAAACCACATTTAAGGGCTGCGAGCTTAGGCATTATGACTTTAAGGACTGTAACTTCAGGGAATACGACTTCAGGTGCTCTCAGATTAGTGATAACGAGAATGGTGTTAATGTCTTCATGGGGATGGCTGTTTCGAGAGAGTCTGCCTGTTATCAGGATTTATTTTCCCTCCATTTCAGACCTTCCTGTATTGCATCTGATTTCATCACCTTTTCCACGCGTCTGGCACACAATGGCAGACAATGCGGCTGCCATTAACTGGGACGTCACCGACAACTTTAACAGAATATTCCGTGTGTTTGTGGCAAACTATTTACACCTGCAGGGAGTACTACCAACATCATGTAGAAACAATACCATGCCAAATTTTATTGTTTGAAATATATCCTTGCGTCATGGTTACTCAATACCGGTAGTATTATGGATAACCAGAGATGCAATAATGAAAGGTTTGGTATTAAATGGGATATTTTGATTACAATTGTAAATCTGCTCGCAAAATTGCTACTTACCATGTTAGTGAAACAAATAGTGAATATATGTTCGTCAAACAATACTTACTATATATCAAATGTTTATCCAGCAGTTGGTTTAAAACGACACTACATCAGTGAAAACGAAAATTTCTACAGAATGTAATTTCCTATTATATGGTATTATTTGTTTCCAAATATTTGCCTCAAAAACTGAGTATTTCAACAAATAAACAAACGTATATACGCGGTTTGTTGACATAATAAAATAATGTAAATAGGGTCGACATTCATACGTAATACAACACGTTTATCCTGAATAACACGAGGTATGGTAAATATTTACCATGATATCTCACATGTGTGCCTATGCATATTTATGTGTAGACTAATCTTAGTTAAATTATCTGTAATCGAAAGTATTAGACTCCAATGACAAACAAACATCAATTCAGGAGCGTGGATGACCGTTATATGAAATCCTACTTTCACTTTTGAAAGTTTGTATACTACATAAACACTGTTTATTGATTCAGTGTTAGTGTTCGAATGTATTCAGAAGAATGTGTAGTAGCTATGCATTTATACATGAACAAATGCATTTTATTTGCTTTTTGCAATGTAATGTCGCTTTAACCAAACTGTTGAAGCTTTGGACAACTGGGCTCGGGAGTGATATCTCAATTGTGATCAATGATTGGTCCATAATAATAGCTGGTTTCAGGGTAACTTGTCAAGTAAACTGACAGGTTGTGTTATGTTGGCCATATGATGTTTGATGCATGAAAAATGATATGTATGTTAACCCACCAAACTGATTTCTAGATTATAAACTGACTGACTTCATTTCTTATCCATGTAACATTTTGTACTTGTATGTGGTATGTGCAGCATTTCAAATACATTATGGTTGTGACAATGTTTGCATGAAACTGTGTTTGTACTGGTTGTGAGATATTTTCCACATAGATTACCAATTCTTCATGGGGAAGTAAATTATTGTGAGTGTCTTAAAGTACCCATTGTTCAAACAGAAACACTCCCAGTATTCCTGTGAGTGCTGTGTTCTATACTGGTACCCAGTATTCCTGTGACTGTTGTGTTTTATACTGGTACCCAGCATTCCTGTGACTGTTGTGTTTTATACTGGTACCCAGCATTCCTGTGACTGTTGTGTTTTATACTGGTACCCAGTATTCCTGTGACTGCTGTGTGCTATACTGGTATGCAATGCGACTGTTGTGTTCTATACTGGTACCCAGCATTCCTGTGACTGTTGTGTTTTATACTGGTACCCAGCATTCCTGTGACTGTTGTGTTTTATACTGGTACCCAGCATTCCTGTGACTGCTGTGTTCTATACTGGTACCCAGCATTCCTGTGACTGTTGTGTTTTATACTGGTACCCAGCATTCCTGTGACTGTTGTGTTTTATACTGGTACCCAGCATTCCTGTGACTGCTGTGTTCTATACTGGTATGCAATGCGACTGTTGTGTTCTATACTGGTACCCAGCATTCCTGTGACTGTTGTGTTTTATACTGGTACCCAGCATTCCTGTGACTGTTGTGTTTTATACTGGTACCCAGCATTCCTGTGACTGCTGTGTGCTATACTGGTATGCAATGCGACTGTTGTGTTCTATACTGGTACCCAGCATTCCTGTGACTGCTGTGTTCTATACTGGTACCCAGCATTCCTGTGACTGTTGTGTTTTATACTGGTACCCAGCATTCCTGTGACTGTTGTGTTTTATACTGGTACCCAGCATTCCTGTGACTGCTGTGTGCTATACTGGTATGCAATGCGACTGTTGTGTTCTATACTGGTACCCAGCATTCCTGTGACTGCTGTGTTCTATACTGGTACCCAGCATTCCTGTGACTGTTGTGTTTTATACTGGTACCCAGCATTCCTGTGACTGTTGTGTTTTATACTGGTACCCAGCATTCCTGTGACTGCTGTGTGCTATACTGGTATGCAATGCGACTGTTGTGTTCTATACTGGTACCCAGCATTCCTGTGACTGCTGTGTTCTATACTGGTACCCAGCATTCCTGTGACTGTTGTGTTTTATACTGGTACCCAGCATTCCTGTGACTGTTGTGTTTTATACTGGTACCCAGCATTCCTGTGACTGCTGTGTGCTATACTGGTATGCAATGCGACTGTTGTGTTCTATACTGGTACCCAGCATTCCTGTGACTGCTGTGTTCTATACTGGTACCCAGCATTCCTGTGACTGCTGTGTTCTATACTGGTACCCAGCATTCCTGTGACTGTTGTGTTTTATACTGGTACCCAGCATTCCTGTGACTGCTGTGTGCTATACTGGTATGCAATGCGACTGTTGTGTTCTATACTGGTACCCAGCATTCCTGTGACTGCTGTGTGCTATACTGGTACCCAGTATTCCTGTGACAGTTGTGTTTTATACTGGTACCCAGCATTCCTGTGACTGCTGTGTTCTATACTGGTACCCAGCATTCCTGTGACTGCTGTGTTCTATACTGGTACCCAGCATTCCTGTGACTGTTATGTTTTATACTGGTACCCAGCATTCCTGTGACTTGTGTTTTATACTGGTACCCAGCATTCCTGTGACTGTTGTGTTCTATACTGGTACCCAGCATTCCTGTGACTGTTGTGTTCTATACTGGTACCCAGCATTCCTGTGACTGTTGTGTTTTATACTGGTACCCAGCATTCCTGTGACTGTTGTGTTTTATACTGGTACCCAGCATTCCTGTAACTGCTGTGTCCTATACTGGTACCCAGCATTCCTGTGACTGTTGTGTTCTATACTGGTACCCAGCATTCCTGTGACTGTTGTGTTCTATACTGGTACCCAGCATTCCTGTGACTGTTGTGTGCTATTCTAGTATGCAATGCGACTGTTGTGTTCTATACTGGTACCCAGCATTCCTGTGATTGCTGTGTGCTATTCTGGTATGCAATGCGACTGTTGTGTTCTATACTGGTACCCAGCATTACTGTGACTGCTGTGTTCTATACTGGTACCCAGTATTCCTGTGACTGCTGTGTTATATACTGGTACCCAGCATTCCTGTAACTGCTGTGTCCTATACTGGTACCCAGCATTCCTGTAACTGCTGTGTCCTATACTGGTACCCAGCATTCCCTGTGACTTGTATGTGTAGAGTTTTATTCTATCTATCTATAATAACCTGGGGGTTTAAACAGTTTTACTGATGTATCAATGGCTAATATATGTATAAAATCAATTGTTGACATCTTAACCAATGGTATGATGTGATACTGGCCTGTTGTTGACCTCTTAACCAATGGTATGATGTGATACTGGCCTGTTGTTGACCTCTTAACCAATGGTATGATGTGATACTGGCCTGTTGTTGACCTCTTAACCAATGGTATGATGTGATACTGGCCTGTTGTTGACCTCTTAACCAATGGTATGATGTGATACTGGCCTGTTGTTGACCTCTTAACCAATGGTATGATGTGATACTGGCCTGTTGTTGACCTCTTAACCAATGGTATGATGTGATACTGGCCTGTTGTTGACCTCTTAACCAATGGTATGATGTGATACTGGCCTGTTGTTGACCTCTTAACCAATGGTATGATGTGATACTGGCCTGTTGTTGACCTCTTAACCAATGGTATGATGTGATACTGGCCTGTTGTTGACCTCTTAACCAATGGTATGATGTGATACTGGCCTGTTGTTGACCTCTTAACCAATGGTATGATGTGATACTGGCCTGTTGTTGACCTCTTAACCAATGGTATGATGTGATACTGGCCTGTTGTTGACCTCTTAACCAATGGTATGATGTGATACTGGCCTGTTGTTGACCTCTTAACCAATGGTATGATGTGATACTGGCCTGTTGTTGACCTCTTAACCAATGGTATGATGTGATACTGGCCTGTTGTTGACCTCTTAACCAATGGTATGATGTGATACTGGCCTGTTGTTGACCTCTTAACCAATGGTATGATGTGATACTGGCCTGTTGTTGACCTCTTAACCAATGGTATGATGTGATACTGGCCTGTTGTTGACCTCTTAACCAATGGTATGATGTGATACTGGCCTGTTGTTGACCTCCTAACCAATGGTATGATGTGATACTGGCCTGTTGTTGACCTCTTAACCAATGGTATGATGTGATACTGGCCTGTTGTTGACCTCTAAACCAATGGTAGGATGTGATACTGGCCTGTTGTTGACCTCTTAACCAATGGTATGATGTGATACTGGCCTGTTGTTGACCTCTTAACCAATGGTATGATGTGATACTGGCCTGTTGTTGACCTCTTAACCAATGGTATGATGTGATACTGGCCTGTTGTTGACCTCTTAGCCAATGGTATGATGTGATACTGGCCTGTTGTTGACCTCTTAACCAATGGTAGGATGTGATACTGGCCTGTTGTTGACCTCTTAGCCAATGGTAGGATGTGATACTGGCCTGTTGTTGACCTCTTAGCCAATGGTAGGATGTGATACTGGCCTGTTGTTGACCTCTTAACCAATGGTATGATGTGATACTGGCCTGTTGTTGACCTCTTAACCAATGGTATGATGTGATACTGGCCTGTTGTTGACCTCTTAACCAATGGTATGATGTGATACTGGCCTGTTGTTGACCTCCTAACCAATGGTATGATGCGATACTGGCCTGTTGTTGACCTCTTAACCAATGGTATGATGTGATACTGGCATGTTGTTGACCTCTTAACCAATGGTATGATGTGATACTGGCCTGTTGTTGACCTCTTAACCAATGGTATGATGTGATGCTGGCCTGTTGTTGACCTCTTAACCAATGGTATGATGTGATACTGGCCTGTTGTTGACCTCTTAACCAATGGTATGATGTGATACTGGCCTGTTGTTGACCTCTTAGCCAATGGTAGGATGTGATACTGGCCTGTTGTTGACCTCTTAACCAATGGTATGATGTGATACTGGCCTGTTGTTGACCTCTTAACCAATGGTATTAAATGATACTGGCCTGGGGATAGTAACCAATGAGTACTTGAGCACTCACAGGTTGTGTCATCCTACCGCAGAACTATTTTTCCTAACATGGTTCGGGATTTTCTCTGTATATGCAAAGAAAGAATTGACCGTGTTTAAATCTGCAATAAAACATTGTTTAGCACATGATTTACTAGTATTTTTGTAATTTTGTGTCATCATTTACATACTCTATAAATAACACTAACGCTTTTTGTGCTTTTTAGATACTTTCGTTATGTTAGAAAGTACGCCAACGTTAATAACACCAACCCTTGTTGTGCTTTTTAGATACTTTCGTTATGTTAGAATCGAAAAAATATCTGTATTTGCGTTATTTATTGTTGAATAAAACAATAGTTTGTTGTTCTGAGCACCGGAATTAACCACTTAGGCCTACAACCTGCCTGGTTAATTCTTTCTCGTCAAAGAACTCCAAACCATTTTTTATTCGCCAATAAATAACTGGAAGACAAAAATTATTTCCTAAATAAATTATTAGACTGGCACTACTTTATTGATTAAGTCTGTCTGAATTGTGGACTTCAGTACTTTATTGATAGCAGAGTATGGGAGAACTTGTTTTTGTTCTATTTATTTATGGTTGAGAGTTCAAATTTCCTTGGTAAGACGTCCAACTTTTAATTATCTTCCAACATTCACTTTTTGTTGCTCATCCAATTCTACCAGTACCGTAATCTTAGATTAAAACTATAAGCATAAATAAACCGTCGTATGGTTTATTCACACCTACTGCCACTATTGTTAATTGATGAAGACTGATTGAGGATCGAATTTTGGATTTTTCAAATCAATTGTCTGTAGTCCATGTCATTGTGGATTGTAAATATATCTACGTGGAAGTCGTGATAGCACAGTTGATGCACGTTCGCTACATGTGCGAAATGTCCGAAATTCGAGCCCCGCTGAAGCCGTTATGATTGTGCCCTTAGGCAAGGCATTTAAATTCCACATTGCCTCTTCTCTCCCCCTCGTGGCGATGGATTCCGTCAAGAATGAGGTCTCGAGAGTGATTAATATAAGTTGTAAGAACTTGTTTCGCAATCGAGCTAAAATAAATTTGTATAATATATCTACTTATAGACTGACCAATACCACATCTGCTACAATGTTGTATTTTCTATCCACGATAGTTCTTACATGACATACTAGTTCTAGTTCTACATTTATTAGAGTAGCTGCTACTATTTTCTATTTCTATTAAAATACCCGGTAAGTGACAATATTTTTATTTTTATATGGTTGTATTTTTTATGTTTTTAACCTTGAATTTCTTGCAGATTTTATCTTTAAGCTAGCTTTATAACATTTACATGGCTATGTACATTATAGCAGAGAAACAATAGAGTTTAGGCTGATTGTTTATAATCTGGCACCTTTAATAAATCATGTTGCTGTATGAAACAAACGATATGTACCATCCATATTCGCATATAAGGCGATCTCACCTATAAGACTACTACCTTATTTTGGTTCTGGCGAGACCATGTTAGTAGTGTGTGGATGTACTGGCGAGACCATGTTAGTAGTGTGTGGATGTACTGGTGTGACCATGTTAGTAGTGTGTGGATGTACTGGCATGACCATGTTAGTAGTGTGTGGATGTACTGGCATGACCATGTTAGTAGTGTGTGGATGTACTGGCATGACCATGTTAGTAGTGTGTGGATGTACTGGCATGACCATGCTAGTAGTGTGTGGATGTACTGGCATGACCATGTTAGTAGTGTGTGGATGTACTGGCGAGACCATGTTAGTAGTGTGTGGATGTACTGGCGTGACCATGTTAGTAGTGTGTGGATGTACTGGCATGACCATGTTAGTAGTGTGTGGATGTACTGGCATGACCATGTTAGTAGTGTGTGGATGTACTGGCGAGACCATGTTAGTAGTGTGTGGATGTACTGGCATGACCATGTTAGTAGTGTGTGGATGTACTGGCATGACCATGTTAGTAGTGTGTGGATGTACTGGCGTGACCATGTTAGTAGTGTGTGGATGTACTGGCGAAACCATGTTAGTAGTGTATGGATGTACTGGCATGACCATGTTAGTAGTGTGTGGATGTACTGGCATGACCATGTTAGTAGTGTGTGGATGTACTGGCATGACCATGTTAATAGTGTGTGGATGTACTGGCGAGACCATGTTAATAATGTGTGGATGTACTGGCGTGACCATGTTAGTAGTGTGTGGATGTACTGGCGAGACCGTGTTAGTAGTGTGTGGATGTATGTGGATGTACTGGCATGACCATGTTAGTAGTGTGTGGATGTACTGGCGAGACCATGTTAGTAGTGTGTGGATGTACTGGCGAGACCATGTTAGTAGTGTGTGGGTGTGCTTGCATGAGCATGTTAGTAGTGTGTGGATGTACTGGCGAGACCATGTTAGTAGTGTGTGGATGTACTGGCGAGACCATGTTAGTAGTGTGTGGGTGTGCTTGCATGAGCATGTTAGTAGTGTGTGGATGTACTGGCGAGACCATGTTAGTAGTGTGTGGATGTACTGGCGAGACCTGACCATGTTAAGTAGTGTGTGGATGTACTGGCATGACCATGTTAGTAGTGTGTGGATGTACTGGCGTGACCATGTTAGTAGTGTGTGGGTGTACTGGCGTGACCATGTTAGTAGTGTGTGGATGTACTGGCGAGACCATGTTAGTAGTGTGTGGATGTACTGGCATGACCATGTTAGTAGTGTGTGGATGTACTGGCATGACCATGTTAGTAGTGTGTGGATGTACTGGCATGACCATGTTAGTAGTGTGTGGGTCTGCCACTTCATCTGGATGTACTGGTGTGACCATGTTAGTAGTAACTTATCAGTACTCTAGTCATGAAAATATATTGTCTTCTTTGATGGACAAAGTACAATACAGAATTATAGCAGACACTTCACTTTATCAGATTTGTTCACAGTTACATATATATTTAGTTTGTTTGTGCCGAATGACCAAGGTGAGGGATTGTGATCGGGGTTTGTCCATGCGTCCGTCCAGTCATTAACATTTGCTTTGCAAACACTGTAGCAAGTCTTTATTTTTCATTGAATTTTGTTCATACTTGGGCAACAATCGATAATGGACCATGTCTGTCTGAAACCTAGGTCATTGGGTCAAATTTAATAAAGCATTGACCCAAAATACTTCACACTCTGTCGCAAGCTAAATTATAGTGAAAGCTCCAGTTCTTTCATTGGTCAGCCATTTCTATGAAAAAAGAGGTCACTAGATTAAATTAAAGAAACTCCCTGTAGATTTCCGACAGCTCTATTTTGATCCAATTTTGTTCAAACTTGGTAATAATGTTACAGTTTGATGAAAAGTGGCGAAGAATTGGTCACTTCAGAAAAGAAAACTAGGTCAAACCACCTGCCAAATTTGTATGTATTTTTGTCAGTTTCATATGCAATTTTTATCTATGAGCCAAAGGAAAGCATGCAGCTGCCACTTTGTTCGTCTGTCCATCAGTCAGTCCAGAATGACTGGATTCGTTAATAACTTGCATTGGAGAGAAATTACACACATGTGGTCAGCAATATGTTGGTTTAGTACTGAATGCAAGTCAATGACTCATAGCATAAGTTTTCAGCAATGTGAGAATGTAAGCTGTATGCACCTGGTAAACACGAACCGTAACTCTTTGCATGCTGGGTAAAATAAAGGCTATAGCTAATTCAAATATTTGTAGCAGGCGACAATTCATTATTGTGTTTATCATTTCTAATGAAATTGCATGACATGTTTGACTTTTATTTTCACTGCCACATGCAAAGAGTTAAAGTTATAATAATTTGCAAAAATGTAGCCTAATGAGAGATATCTCTAATTTGCTATTACCTCCCTTGCCATCTCTAATTTTCTATTACCTCCCTTGCCATCTCTAATTTTCTATTACCTCCCTTGCCAACTCTAATTTTCTATTACCTCCCTTGCCATCTCTAATTTTCTATTACCTCCCTTGTCATATATAATTTTCTATTACCTCCCTTGGCAGATAAAGTCTCATTTATTCCAAAATGTGAATATGTCCTTTTAGTTAGAATCCTTTGTTTTTACTGTTGTTCCCTAACCAGATGTTGCGGTATGATATTACATTATATCAAAATCGTGTTAATTAACTGAAAACATTATGTTAGAAATAAGTACCCATTGCATATACTGTACGAGATCGGTAGAGATATAGTAATTTAAAAACTCTTAAGAAGCGATAGTGGAATAAAATTGCTAGCATGTTGTGCATAGGAAACAACGATAAAAACAGAGGAAAACACTTAATAGGACCTATCTACTTTTAGATGGACTGGTAATCCAGGGTTCGATCCCCCGTCTGACCCTAATAAAATTAACAGTCTTTCAGATGGGACGTTAAACCGAGGTCTCGTGTCGGTGCTTTACACCATGCACGTAAAAGAACCAGAGGAGACTCTGGAATGGGTCTCTGTCTGTATCATGCACTATCCTCCAAAATCTAAAATGACTAATATCTCCAGGAGGCGTCGCTCATATGGGCAACCGGTAGCGACGATAAATAAACGTAAAACACACACACACTCTACTTTTAGAGAGTATTCAAGGGAGGTAACTAACCGATGTCTCTTATTACAAAGCTATAGTGCCATAATTTAGGAGTGGTACAATATTAACAATCATGGTGCCAACTGCATAATTCCAGGGTTCATTGCGAAACTATTGTGTCGCCTTCTATACGTATATGCAGATACAATAGATTCACCGTAAAACCCTCGATATATACTGCACTTTGCTCAGGGAGAATGATTTAAGAAATTATTGTTTGGATCAGAAAGTATGTATATTATGATGTTGATAAAATTGACAGTACAATGTACGTTTCACTCTTCTAAGAACAGATAGAGCTATTGCATTTACCCTTGCTATTGCATTCACCCTAGCCATTGCATTCACCCTTGCTATTGTATTCACCCTAGCCATTGCATTAACCCTAGCCATTGCATTCACCCTTGCTATTGCATTCACCCTTGCTATTGCATTCACCCTAACCATTGCATTCACCCTAGCTATTGCATTCACCCTTGCCATTGCATTCACCCTTGCCATTGCATTCACCCTTGCTATTGCATTCACCCTTGCCATTGCATTCACCCTTGCTATTGCATTCACCCTTGCCATTGCATTCACCCTTGCTATTGCATTCACCCATGCCATTGCATTCACCCTTGCTATTGCATTCACCCTTGCCATTGCATTCACCCTTGCTATTGTATTCACCCTAGCCATTGCATTCACCCTTGCCATTGCATTCACCCTTGCTATTGCATTCACCCTTGCCATTGCATTCACCCTTGCTATTGCATTCACCCTTGCCATTGCATTCAACCCTTGCCATTGCATTCACCCTTGCTATTGCATTCACCCATGCCATTGCATTCACCCTTGCTATTGCATTCACCCTTGCTATTGCATTTACCCTTGCCATTGCATTCACCCTTGCTATTGCATTCACCCTAGCCATTGCATTCACCCTTGCCATTGCATTCACTCTTGCTATTGCATTCACCTTAGCCATTGCATTCACCCTTGCCATTGCATTCACCCTAGCCATTGCATTCACTCTTGCTATTGCATTCACCCTAGCCATTGCATTCACCCTAGCCATTGCATTCACCCTTGCTATTGTATTCACCCTAGCCATTGCATTCACCCTTGCTATTGCATTCACCCTTGCTATTGCATTCACCCTTGCTATTGCATTCACCCTTGCTATTGCATTCACCCTTGCCATTGCATTCACCCTAGCCATTGCATTCACCCTTGCCATTGCATTCACCCTAGCCATTGCATTCACTCTTGCTATTGCATTCACCTTAGCCATTGCATTCACCCTAGCCATTGTATTCACCCTAGCCATTGCATTCACCCTTGCTATTGCATTCACCCTAGCCATTGCATTCACCCTTGCCATTGCATTCACCCTAGCCATTGCATTCACTCTTGCTATTGCATTCACCTTAGCCATTGCATTCACCCTTGCCATTGCATTCACCTTAGCCATTGCATTCACTCTTGCTATTGCATTCACCCTAGCCATTGCATTCACCCTTGCCATTGCATTCACCCTAGCCATTGCATTCACTCTTGCTATTGCATTCACCTTAGCCATTGCATTCACCCTTGCCATTGCATTCACTCTTGCTATTGCATTCACCCTAGCCATTGCATTCACCCTTGCTATTGCATTCACCCTAGCCATTGCATTCACCCTTGCCATTGCATTCACCCTAGCCATTGCATTCACTCTTGCTATTGCATTCACCCTTGCTATTGCATTCACCCTTGCTATTGCATTCAACCTTGCTATTGCATTAACCCTAGCCATTGCATTCACCCTTGCTATTGCATTCACCCTACCCATTGCATTCACCCTAGCCATTGCATTCACCCTAGCCATTGTATTCACCCTGGCTATTGCATTCACATTCACCCTTGTTATTGCATTCATCCTAGCCATTGCATTCACCCTTGCTATTGCATTCACCCTTGGAATATATTTACCAGGAGGGTGTATTACAGTTCAATTAGCATTTACTCCTTTGTTACTTTTGTAGACATGGAGCACATTTATTTCAATTATTGACACACTTTACTTTTGATGAAATCAAAGAAATGTTATAAAACTTTGCACAAAAGTCATATTAATTTGTGTTCCGATATTTGTTTCACTAGAAATATTTTCTATAGTTTGCAAAAATAGTAGCTCGCAGTATAAGTCACAAAAAACATTTACTATACATAATTATCTTTTCAAACGTAATTCAACGTATATGGCATTGAAAACGTTAACCATTATTTTTGCTCTATAAATGAACTTGTTTATAGCTGCTGTGTTAAAACCATTATTTGTGAAGAGCCATCTCTAATGTTGTAAGAACTTGTGGCTCGACCCATTTTTACTTTCTTTGCATTGTATGTAGATTCTGTGTCATGATAGAGCAAAATAAATTATGATTAAATAAGTCATGAAAGTGACATTAACGTAATTATGACGTAAAATACTGTAGGCCTATATTATTTTTTTTATATATGATTCGGGTTTTACGCCTGCATCAGCACCATTTTGGGCTATATCGCCGGCGGGCAGTTTACCTAACAACACCTTTCCTGGGCAGGCTCCAGCGGTTAACCAGTACTTGGGTGCACCAACCTCCGTAAGAAACTGCCAACTTTTTCATATAAATGAGACACGGCCTGAGCGGGGCTCGAACCCGTGACCATCAGTGATGATAGGTTACAGTGGTATACAAGTCAGTGACCTTAACCACTCGACCACGGAGGCTGTAGGCCTATAGTGGCTTCATTTGATTGGTTACTTTATTTCCCTTATTTCTGAAATTGATCATGCCAAATGAATTGAAAATAAATGTTTGCTGTTGGCATACAGACGGATCTGTAGTCCAGTGGTAACACGCTGGACTGGTAATCCAGGGATCGCAGGTTCGATCCCCCGTCTGACCCTAATAAAATTAACAGTCTTTCAGATGGGACGTTAAACCGAGGTCTCATGTCAGTGCTTTTACACTGTGCACGTAAAAGAACCAGAGGAGACTCTGGAATGGGTATCTGTCTGCATCATTGCACTATCCTCCAAAAATCTAAAATGACTAATCTCTTCAGGAGGCATCGCTCATATGGGCAACCGGTAGCGACGATAAATAAATGTAAAACACACACTGTTGGCATAAGTCATAATAATATCGATATTTTCAATTTCTACGTCTTGAATTTGTTTTGTTTACTATTTGCGGATCTTTCTTTTATCAATGCGATAAACATGAAACTAGAACTATATAGGAATAATCACTCCTTAAATCTGTACAATAGTCATTGATTCCTGTTTCATGTTGTTAGTTCAATTAATTGAATCTCAGTCTCACATGGTCTGTAAGCTCATATCTTGTAAACTATTGAAAGAATGTGCATGGAATGTTGAAACTAGTCAATACCACAATAAGTACTGCTATTTTACGGTCACTCAACATTACCTCCCTTGGCAGATAAAGTCTTATTTATCCCAAAATGTGAATAGGTCCATTTAGTTGGAATCCTTTGTTTTTACTGTTGTTTCCTAACCAGATGTGTTATGATAAATGTGATTTTATCAAAATCGTGTACCCATTACATATATTGTAGGAGATCTGTCAAGATATATTAATTTAATAATCATATGAAGCGATAGTGGAATAAAATTGGTAGCATGTTGTGCAAAGGAAACAATGATAAAATCAGAGGAAAACATTTAATAAGACTTATCTACTTTTAGGGAGTATTCAGGGGCAATAACTGACCGATGTCTCTCATTCATGTATAACACTTATCGCCATCATCATCAACACTGCAGTGCATCTAGATCACTTAGATGTGGATCAGTCTTACCATTGACCGATCACAAGAGGATTGAGGTCAGAACACTAGGATTTGCTGCATCTTTGTGGTTGATATTGCTAGTTTTGGAAAGTTACTCTATATATATATATATATATATATATATATACATGTCTAGTTACTACACCCAAATGACAAATGCTTTGTCTGGGTAAGGTTTATTTGTGTAATGATTTACTAAATGTGTCCCAGTTGTTACAGCATGTGTCTAAAATCAAGTTCAAACATTTATTCAGAATTGAATAATAACCTGGAAGATATTTGTCCATAACTATTCCTATTGTTCAAAGATATATTCTTGTTCAAAAATTGTAATTGCATTGCACGCGATTGTTCCGTTTGTTTATGCCAGCAACATTAATTTCATTGCTGCTATGAGTTGTTTCTGAGAATGGGAGCCAGGACAAGTTAACCCTTTCAACCCCACAGGCCTCTAAATAGGCTTATGAAAAAGTGTAGATCCAGATGAGCCGGCTCATGACGAGCCGTCTCATCAGGATCTGCACTTTTTTGCCAGTAATAATTATTAATTTTAGACAAAATTACCCATCTTGATAAATGAACTGGTCCGAATGTAATTTTCTTATTCATTTATTGGTCTAAGAATATCATGGACCAGTCCATGTCAGTTACTTGGGGTTGAATGGGTTAATAGCCTGACACATGTGGTAACCAAGTCGTATAACCCCCATGACAATATTTGAAGAAGATCCTAGCTCTAAATACTTTAGCTTGAGATCTGAGGAAAGCTTTATAACCTGCAGGCCAGGACAAGTTAATAGCCTGACACATGTGATAACCAAGTCCTATAACCCCCACGACAATATTTGCAGAAGATCCTAGCTCTAAATACTTTAGTTTGAGATCTGAGGAAAGCTTTATAACCTGCAGGCCAGGACAAGTTAATAGCCTGACACATGTGATAACCAAGTCCTATAACCCCCACGACAATATTTGAAGAAGACATAACATCCTAGCTAAACTAGACCTGCACACTACAAGCATAATGCCGCTCATTTGGCCGTCACAACTCTCCATTCAAGGAGAGAAACTATATAAGCTCTGCTTCCGTTTGAATCCTTTCCTATATACTTCTTTGATTGTGTGTACATGTATCGTTTTATGAATGGAATAACGAAGAGTGTCTACTGAAAAATAGACTAACCTGGTCAAAATAAGGATTTTTCAACTATGTTCCAGTACATTCAAAATGTTTAAAATGCTGGATTTCTTTACTGTAAAACTTGTGTAATATTGATTTTGTAACAAATAAAATTGTATGATAGCATAATTCTTAGAAACTGTGACAATCAAATTGAACAGGAATATATCTTTAACAGTTTGGACACAATACTGTTAGTCAGAAAAGCAAGGCCACTATTTAGAGAAACAGTAACCAACGTATGTTAATCTAATTCATCAGTAGATGGAGTGATGAAGCCTTGCCTGGATGCCTTTGTTTTACATTGTATAAAGGCGAGTCTTGATAAGACTCGTTGGGGCCACTTCTATTACAGCATTATTAAACTACAACGGTGATTTTATTATATGTTCACGATTGACAAGCCTGCCTGTTTCAGATTATATTGGTGTTGAAAATAAAGTGTATTTTCATAACAGTTTGTTTTTATAAATGCTTCTGACTTTGTTTAACCCTTTCCTTCATAGAGATTTAAGTTAATACATGTATACTATTATATCTCCATACAAACGACAGCCATCTAACCCTTTCCATCATAGAGATTTAGGTTAGTATACTATTATATCTCCATACAAACGACAGTCATTTAACCCTTTCCTTCATAGAGATTTAGGTTAGTATACTATTATATCTCCATACAAACGACAGCCATTTAACCCTTTCCTTCATAGAGATTTAGGTTAATATACTATTATATCTCCATACAAACGACAGTCATTTAACCCTTTCCTTCATAGAGATTTAGGTTAGTATACTATTATATCTCCATACAACGACAGTCATTTAACCATCATGCAGTGGATAAATAGTCGCCATATCTATCCCACTTCCATAGATATTACTGGGGACTACATAGAGATTTAGGTTAATATACTATTATATCTCCATACAAACGACAGCCATTTAGCTATCATGCAGTGGATAAATAGTCGCCATATCTATCCCACTTCCATAGATATTACTGGGGACTACATAGAGATTTAGGTTAATATACTATTATATCTCCATACAAACGACAGCCATTTAGCTATCATGCAGTGGATAAATAGTTGCCATATCCCACCTCCATAGATATTACTGGGGACTACATAGAGATTTAGGTTAATATACTATTATATCTCCATACAAACGACAGCCATTTAGCTATCATGCAGTGGATAAATAGTCGCCATATCCCACCTCCATAGATATTACTGGGGACTACATAGAGATTTAGGTTAATATACTATTATATCTCCATACAAACGACAGCCATTTAGCTATCATGCAGTGGATAAATAGTTGCCATATCCCACCTCCATAGATATTACTGGGGACTACATAGAGATTTAGGTTAATATACTATTATATCTCCATACAAACGACAGCCATTTAGCTATCATGCAGTGGATAAATAGTTGCCATATCTATCCCACCTCCATAGATATTACTGGAGACTACATAGAGATTTAGGTTAATATACTAGTATATCTCCATATAAACGACAGCCATTTAGCTATCATGCAGTGGATAAATAGTTGCCATATCCCACCTCCATAGATATTACTGGGGACTACATAGAGATTTAGGTTAATATACTATTATATCTCCATACAAATGACAGCCATTTAGCTATCATGCAGTGGATAAATAGTCGCCATATCTATCCCACCTCCATAGATATTACTGGGACTACATAGAGATTTAGGTTAATATACGATTATATCTCCATACAAACGACAGCCATTTAGCTATCATGCAGTGGATAAATAGTTGCCATATCTATCCCACCTCCATAGATATTACTGGGGACTACATAGAGATTTAGGTTAATATACTAGTATATCTCCATACAAACGACAGCCATTTAGCTATCATGCAGTGGATAAATAGTTGCCATATCCCACCTCCATAGATATTACTGGGACTACATGAAATTCAAGCCTTTATTATGAGCATTGGTTTGGCTTCTACATTGTTAATGTATGTTGTATTGGTAATGGCTTCAAGAGGTGCTTCTATGAAGGAAAGGGTTAAGAAATAATTAATCCCTGAGATTGAAAGCCATGGAGTAATATTGGTAGACAGATCGGGTACATCTGTTGTTGTCCTCGTATGTATCGGGTACATCTGTTGTTGTCCTCGTATGTATCGAGTACATCTGTTGTTGTCCTCGTATGTATCGGGTACATCTGTTGGTGTCCTTGTATGTATCGTGTGCATCTGTTGTTGTCCTCGTATGTATCGGGTACATCTGTTGTTGTCCTCGTATGTATCGGGTACATCTGGTGTTGTCCTCGTATGTATCGGGTACATCTGGTGTTGTCCTCGTATGTGCCTAGTCATGTCCTTACATGTGCAAAATCAATTTTCTGGCTAATGTATGGTTACTGTTTTGTTAACAAGCATCTCGTGTAGAACATATGGACACTTTAAAACTTACCACCAAACATACCTACATTATTTCATTTGACAATTTAAAAGTATACTGTGTAATGAATGTTGAAACTTTTAACAGAACCACACGCTGTGGGATATAACACCAAGCAGCTGGCCAGTTATTAAATATTGATTAGATCATCTGATCAGAATGTGCTCAGGGTTAACTATAGATACCACCCATTGTCCTATCATGAGTGTGCGTGCATCGTCTGTCAACATTCGCCTTATTGAACTTTCTTGACCAAGTGTGTGCATAATGTGTCAGTGTACGATCTTGGACGAGTTTGATAATAAGCCAGTTTGGCTTGGTAGCACCATGGCAATGCCGCTTGAATTACTGAAGCATGCTATATTTCAACTAATTAGAACAATGATGGGCTAATTTCTTCAGCAATTTGCACTAGTCTTGTATAGAATGTGTATGACCGAGTAATCTTGAAGTAAATCATTCTAAGCGTGTCTGATAATAATAATTGACTTCAAGATACTTTTTTTCACATCTTGTTATTAGATATATATATATAGATATATTTTGTAAATTATATTATATAATGTCGAATAAATATGTTTAAACCAACCGACATCAAAAACATACATGACCCAATATGTGCACTGCTGCACAATTGAGTATATTAGTAACGGTTTACCAACTGTATAGCATTGTTAACGGGGAGTTACTGTCCATACTCTGGTAACCATGATCTTGGAGTACTAGTATATATACAGTGGTAACATTGAACCCATTGATTTGAAGATAAGTGAATATTAGTGTGGCATCAGTGGTCCAGTGTTAGAGCGTCGGATTTCGAATTGAAGGTTGCCAGATTTGATACTCGCTAAGGTCACGTGTGTAGTGTCCTTGAGCAAGGCACACACACATTGCATAATACTGGTTAACCACTTTGGTCGGCTAAGCCTGTCCAGTACAATATATAGGATCTCGCAAGGGGTTTGGCATGTATACATGGAACATACATACATACATACATACATATGCCCATGATACGTGCTGGTAAGTGGTATGTGTCCGCATAGAAGTATCTTTTACTCGGAAGTGTACAAAATTGCATCGCATGCATAAGCTAGGACTTAATATGGTCGATGATGGTGACGTGAATGTAGAGATACGGTACCTGATACCAGATATTAAGATATACCAAAACCACGTGACGGATGGATGCGGAAACGGAAATGGTTAGAAAACGTTTGGGCTCCATATTATATTTTTGAACAAAGAACTTTCATGGTAAGAAATTTGAAGAAAACTTGACATAGATACGTTGAAATGAAATGACATTTGCATAGATAGATACGTTGAAATTGCCGAAGTTTTCATACAATTCCTTGCCGTAAATTGCAATAATGATAGCTCCATGTAATTCCATTTTGGACAGTGAGCCAGTGGTTCCGTCGAACTTGGAGAAGTTTTCATCAGAGGTTGTAGCGGGAAAAGACGAATCATTAGACGAACTTGACGTCACCGAGACCCTGTTTGCTACGCTCTTAACAGACATTGTAAATCCTGATAACTCTGATCTTTGCTCTGACATCATGAGTCTAAACTCGGACAGTGAAACTGAGTGTGATGATATATTGGAATATCTTTCCAAAACCAAGAAAATTACAACAAATGATGTATTGTGCTCACATGCCACAACCAAACAAACAGATTGTATGCAACCAGCCAGATTGACCAGGTCTGTTGCCAAAACGAAGATTGTAAATGACACTGAAACGGCAATGCCACTAACGGATTTTCAAGGCAGTAAGCAATACAGTCGCCAACCTTTAATGTGCTCCTCTACTGTTAATATGAAAGCACCCAATACAGTAATAGATGGAAAGACATCCTTGACCAAAGATGACAATTCCAATAATACTGGTAATCGTGATGTGTGTATGTCTAAAAATGCAATAATAGCAAGAGAAAACCGTGAGAAAAAGAAAAAATACATGTCTCTGCTGGAGATTAATGTTGAGGAATTGAAAGCGGAAAATTTTGATCTTAAAACAAAATTTAGTGCAAAGACAAAACAATGTGAATCATTGGAAACGGAGGTACATTATCTGCGTAATGTTTTGGCTAATCAATCATGTATTTCTGCACTTCTTAAAAACATTCATGCAACACAAGGTGTGTCTTTTACCTCATCTTTAGAAACGGCGGATATTAAAGATGAAATCATTTCGAAGAAGCGATCTTTAGATGAAAATGACAATTGTGAAAACACATCGAAGGGTATTTATGTAAGAGCAACAGGGTTTCACAAAAGGAGTAAACCAGAGCCAGGAACATTGGCCAACACCATATACAGCCCTCCTCCAACACCATGTTCTAGTCCCAATCAGGATGAGGCAGGAGGTGTGTGTCTTCATGTCTCTAACAATAAAGTGTCCCTGGAATTGTGTTCTCTATGCGCTGAAAGTGCAAGCAATGCTTGGAATAAAGCAGGTGATCATAATTATTTCAAAAGTTGATGATGAATTTGAGTCAATTAGACTGCATGGGAGGTGTTGTGAATTGTTATACTTGCGTTTTAATACCAGATTTATTCATTATAGACTAAAGTGCATTCCAGTATTGACGAGTATGAATCTAATATAGTACTACAAATATGAGTCAAACCAATGAACTGAATGAATTAGCTCTAGAGTACTAATAGTACTACAGCTTCACACAGAACATGCAACAATTGTTGTGAGAGACATATACATGACACTATTGTTCCCAAGTATTATAGGCTAGCGTTTTAATGTGTTTGTTGCTTTGTATTTAAAGTGTTTGTACATATGTAGCTAAACAAGCTATGTTTTACCTTGCAGCAAAGATTGATGTAAAGAAACCCGATAGGGCAAAAACTGTTAAACGAAGGACAAAGTAATTTGCTGATGGAACGGTGTAGTATGACCAAATAAATGGTCTGTGTCATTTCCTATATTTTGCAATTATAATCTTGAAACTTAAATGGAGATGAACCAAGCTGCACTGCACGATCATGTTAGGTATTTAAATTTTAACAGAAATTAATTGCTGCCATTTCAATTCCATATATCTACAAATGTACACCCTCGTAATTTAGCAATTTAATGATAATGGTCTTGTATGTTTTCTCTGTCTTAGTTTTTGCAAATGAAGTGATAAATGCACAGTTCTAACATATTCATTCACACATGAATTAGTTTTAAATGATCGTTGTAATGTTCGCTCCATTTTCAAAGTTCCAAGATGAACATTATATACTATGTTTATTTGTTTTCAGCATTTCTTGATTTTTGGGGAGTATTCCTTATTAAAACTAATTGTTTTATTGAGAAATTCCAGCACCATTTCAGTAACAATCAAAATGAATTGTGGTTCCATACATGTATATATTTGCTAATATATAATTACAGACATTTTTATTATACGTTTGATAATTTCTAGTAGCAATTGCAGTCACATTATTTTAATAAAATACATTGAATCTTGTTTATTATAATTGTTAGACTAACGTTACCGGACACTTTGTGATAGCAGGTTCTTACATTCATTCGAGAAGTAATAGATGGGCTAATTTTAACTATAGATGCATTAATGGGATGTAAAATATATTAAAATTTAAACATGGGTGGGTGGTGTTTTGTAATGTAAATGTTTCTTGTTTCAATGTTTGTCTTACTTTCTCTTTCAGGAGGTGGAGCTGAGAAGCGATGAGTATAAATGAGAAGCAAATGGGTTTAGTTTTCACTAGCAATCTCGCTAAACTGGTAATAATTCTTATTGACAGTTCCTGGTTTATACATACATACGTGTAGAACCTAAATGCCTTTGACTTTCATATCACAAATGTAGTGAAATAATAAGAGGGTATTTGTGTTTTTCGGTGTAAGATTGGAATTTACCTCGTCGAGTTAGCTCCGGAATGGTGTATTTTTATGAGTGGTTCAGAGCTCACAAGATGAGATAAAATGCAATCTTGCACTGAAAAACACAAATTATATATTTATTTTGTGTTTTCCAATGATAAATGTACATTTTAGTGGCCATACGTCGATCACATATTTTCATTCAGTATACGCATGAAGTAGTTCGCATTTAAAATTAGTTGATGTTAATTAATTGTCAGGTTTAATATGTACATTAGACATTAAATTCATTTTAATCTTCTTTTGATTATAAATATTTGCAATAACATATGTATGTACACTTAGGGCCACTTGTAACCCGACACTTATATAATTTGGTATTATTGCATTATTTGTGAAAGGATTTTGTTCACGTTTGGACCAAGAATAAATCAACATGTCATACGTACATACTAGAAATTTCTTTTTAATTCATCAACAATAATGTATAAAACTTAACAAATAACAAACATCACTGTATTATCAAAATTCACAAAATAATGACACAACGCAAAATCCGAACAATGTGAAAAGTCACCCAATACAATCCGTATGTCCGAGAAACTAATATCTAGTGTGTCCTCCCATGTCTCTTACGACGTGCACACACCTCCGTCTCACAGGTGAACGTTATGATCATTTTTGTTCAGATAATGTAGCTGTTTGTTTTCAACAACTGTTTTGCATCCCTGACTCTTTCCACCTGTTTTTTTAATTTTTACTGGTTTGTTTTCATCTACGTCGTAGAATGGTCATAGTTACCTCATTCTAGTGTATATAGAGCATGCTAAATAAATAGGCCGACTTGTGTTATATGTTCTATTCTTATTACTAGGCATGTGTGGCATGCTAAATGGATACATATGTATCCATTTAGCATGCCACTACTTAGTAGTTCCAGCAAAAACCAGTGAGAAATAAAATGTGATATTCTACTGCTTTCAACCAGTGGAATAACACATTTTATTTCACTGATAAATTTCTATATTTCGTTGGAAAGCATAAAATAATAATTTTTCACATTGAAACTTTATGAATAAAACTGTTACTTACTCGTGTGATGAATAAACTTACAGTTGAATACGAATAAATCCAACCATGTCTGTACCAGATTATTTATTGTCATGTGTCGCTGTGTTTTTCAAGATATTTTTCCTACTGTGCCTTTTGTAAATAGATGGATAAATCTACATGTATGATAAATGTTTACGTTGTATTTAATGTGTTAATGTATTGATAATACTTTTTCAGCGTCGTCGCTATATCATGCATTTTATTGATATACACCTTTGAGACATTGTTTTGCTGTGTTGCTCTTGTACATTTAATATTGGGTAGTTGTATTGTTTTGTCAGATATAACCTGAAGGCGAGCCCCTATATCACCTGCCTGGGGGCCTGATGTACCAGTCACCTACATTTGTAAGTATAGAAACCATTCCCATGTATACATACTAAAAGACTAACTACGGTAGGGCTTGCAATAAACAATCAATTTAGTGTTTTGTAATCCTAATAAATGAAACATTCCTTTTGAAAGTTTTGAGTAGTCCATTGGCCTCGATATCTTTCACACAGTAATACTGTATAGATTGAACTTTTGAAATAATTGCCAACTGAGTGTGTTTTTTACGTTTATTTATCGTCGCTACCGGTTACCCATATGAGCAACACCTCCTGAAAAGATTAGTCATTTTAGAATTTTGGAGGATAGTGCAATGATACAGACATACCCATTTCAGAGTCTCCTCTGGTTCTTTTACATGCATAGTGTACAGCACCGACACAAGACCTCAGTTTAAAGTCCCATCTGAAAGACTGTTAATTTTATTAGTGTCAGACGGGGGATAGAACCTGGATTACCAGTCCAGCGTGTTACCACTGGACTACAGATCCGCCTGAGACTGACCGTTGCATTTAAATTCTTTGTATAAATCTTGTATGTATGACATGGGGATGGTTTCGTGCTGGATGATCAGATATGTTGCTGCGTTTGAAGAAATCCTACAGACAACATGAAATATGTTTATAAATTTATCTATGGAAAGTATTTACTGTTGATAATATAATTTAGTTCTATATTTGAAGTACATGTATAAAGTCCTCTGATAAATGGCATGCTTCTCTTAATGGTGCTCTTTGTCAGATAGTCGAGAAAAACAAACTAATAAACAGTGATACCTAGAAAGGCTCGAACTCTCAATCCTGGAGAATCGTATACATCGACAAGTAATATACAAATTGCGGTTGATATTTTCCAAAATATTGCTTTACTGTTTAATGTGATATTAATCTTTTATTAAATATTAAACAGAAACTCTGAAGACTAGATTATTTTAAAAGAATTTATTTAGTTTTTAACTGGTTTTCCTCTTAGCATGTGACAATGAGCTTGTTTAAGTGTTTGTAGGCCCGTAGTGAGAGCTGGTTTAGTCTTCGTGGCTTTTATGATGCACCACACTTGTCAGTTGGTTGGCACATCTGTCTGTCACAATTTGTGTTTGCTGCATATCTCGGAGCAAAAGTATTTTGAAATAACTTTGCACAAAATGTAGTCTGTATCAACACCAGAGCACAACTTTCAGCCATGTAACCAAGTTACAAGTTCTTGTGTACAATATTTTGTGTGATTCATGTGTGTGTTTTACGTTTATTTATCGTCACTACCGGTTGCCCATATGAGCGCCGCCTCCTGAAAAGATTATAGTCATTTTCGATTTTTTGGGGGATAATGAAATGATAGAGACCCATTCCAGAATCTCCTCTGGAGACCTCGGTTTAAAGTCCCATCTGAAAGACTGTTAATTTTATTATGGTCAGACGGAGGATTGAACCTGAAATCCCTGGATTACCAGTCCAGAGTGTTACCACTGGACTACAGATCCGTCTGTGCGATACATGTATCTGTTAATTAAATCATTTAAATGTTTACCATATCAAGAATGTGCTCCACATAATTTGCCTCAGTGCCGATTCTAATTCTCGCACATGGTTGAATATTGGTCCGACCAGTCTAGATGCAGGTACATGGATCTATTTTGCAATTTACATAAGTTTATACACATTAAAGTTCTGGAATTAACATTATTGTTTAACATGGTGGCCATCGACTCTGCTGATCAATCCTACGTCTGTCTTTTTATCGTGAAGTTGATGGATGAAAAATATTTTAATCGTAATAAATGGTAAGATGTTGCAATGAATGATCAATGATACATGGTTGTGTACAATGTATTTAATACATTCTGTATAGTTTACTTTGTGATCAATAAATACAAGTTTTGACAATAAAATTATCGATTGAATACAATGTGCTTTTGTTATTTGATGTTTAGTGTACTGCAGTAGCTGATGACCCATTAAAAGTTGCAGTAGTGAAGAGATCAAGTTATGGTGATGTACTATTGTATATATTAACCATTTCTAGGGCCAAAGGGGTGGGGGACACTTCGTACCAACTGATGAGGGACTTTATGTGGAAATCTTTTCAGATTTGTTAAAATGTCGTGAATAAAAGATGGCCACCGTCTAAAAATAACGCAAACATTTTCTCACAATTTTGGCAATATTTGGTAGGAATGATCGATGTACAATGCTCTTAAAAGGGACAACTTCAGGGGGAGGGGCAACTAGTACAGTTGTATAAAATGCAACCGGTTAATCGCTAAATCTTATCCATACTGTTAATTGACTAATTGTTTTAGCGCTAGCTTGGAATCTCATGAAGACGGTGACCTCTGAAAGCGGATACTTCATTATGTACAGCATTATGTTTTCTACTAAATGAGTCGCTACATCATCATAGCTTCATTTCTTGGCCATTACCACTTAGATGGGACACGTAAATGGCCGAGTGGTTACGGTCGTCAAATTAAAATCACTTGATCCTCACCGATGTTTGTTTGAATTCCAGTGTGGTCAAATTCTTTCATGTGAGGAAGCTAGGTTGCATGTTCTTCTACCTGGGTGTCAGTCCTACCTGGGGTCTTCCTCCACCGATACTAACTGGAGAATTGCCATGCCATAGGCTGTTGGTGCACCTTTAACCCATTGCCAGCTGAGTAAATAAAATCACATTTGCAAACAACATAGATCCAGATCAGATGACACGAGACCGCCTCCGTGGTCGAGTGGTTACGGTCGCTGACTTGTATACCACTGTAACCGATCATCACAGGTTTGAGCCCCGCTCAGGCCGTGTCTCATTTATTCATTTCATGACTGATAGTCACGGGTTCGAGTCTCATTTATATGAAAAAGTTGGCAGTTTCTTACGGAGGTTGGTGCACCCAAAGTACTGGTTAACCACTGGAGCCTGCCCAGGAAAGGTGTTGTTAGGCGATATAGCCCAAAATGGTGCTGATGCAGGCGTAAAACCCGAAATATAATAATAATCAGATGACACGTCTGATCAGGATCTATATTGTTTGCTATTCAGCCAAATGTTTTAGCTCCACTCTCTCCGAATACCAAACAGCATAGAGCCTGATCTGATCAGTGGTAATCCATTGTAAATTCAAGAAGTTATTGCAATAAAAAGTCATAAGTTTTAGAGATGAAATGCAGACCTTTGTTAATGGGTCTTAAATCCGCAAAAACCATCCAACCAGAGATTGGTGAATATCCAGTAAGTGTTGTGCAGATGTAGACGAGCTTTTGAACAATGTTCAAGGGTCGTAAATCCGTCAAAAGATCATCCAAGCTGAACAGGATTACCAGCATTACACTGATGCTTCCCGTCAAGTTTGGTGAAAATCCAACAAGGGCTTTTGGAGATGAAGAAGTTACAGCATTTGATGGGGGGGGGGGGATAATACCGATACTTCCTGCCAAGTTTGGTGAAAATCCCAGTGCAGACGAGGTTAAATTCAGACAGCAAAACCAATATATGTATGTCTCGACCAATGTTCAAATTTGGTAATTCCATTGAAACACCAGGTCAAATTAAAAGACAAATCAATAATACATTTTCGAGATGATGGCCGTCTCGAGTTCATATCCGAATAAAATTTACCTATTTTGATGATGCCCCAACCAAGTCTCGCAATAATTAACGGTGAAGATCCAGAGATTGGATTGATGCAACGGACGTATGAAGCTGTAAAAGTGGCATAAACTAATAGCTTGGGCGATCTACAAACACCAGTAAATTAATTGCCCTCCAGACTAATTGCCAATAATGTTATCATCCTGCCTATGAAGCATCGATGATCTCGACCAAATGAAATTACGGGTCAGAATTTGATATTGAGGTTCACTCGAGGTACCCTGGTAATAGCCTCTTTCAAACAACTAGGTCATACTAACGCTGATTAGTACACCAACAGTCCACCTCCGTGGTTGAGTGGTTACAGTCGCTGACTTGTATACCACTGTAACCTATCATCACAGGTTTGAGCCCCGCTCAGGCCGTGTCTCATTTATATGAAAAAGTTGGCAGTTTCTTACGGAGGGTGGTGCACCAAGTATTGGTTAACCGCTGGAGCCTGCCCAGGAAAGGTGTTGTTAGGTTAACTGCCTGCCGGCGATATAGCCCGAAATGGTGCTGATGCAGGCGTAAAACCAGAAATATAGTACACAAACAATATTGAAATTGCCAAACAATCAAGGGTGTTCTCTAGAGATTTGAAGGGACTGCAATTCTGTCACCATAATGATAATCTGAGCGGATTAATAGACTAACTGAGCTGGGCTTTGGCATAGAATATTGCAAATGTTATTATTTTCCTAAAGGGTGATAACTGTTAATAATAGGCAGACAATATGACAACGACATTCATAACTGGGCTATACACATGTATGATGAAACTACTCCACCAAAACTCAACTGGGTGAAACACGAGGATGATGCACAGGCTTGGCACTGATCATTTTCTGAAAGTTGATGAAATCTGGCTAGGGGTTTACTTCTAATCTTCAAATGAACGTTATCAACAGAGCGGAACATTGATACCTGTCGATGTTCATGCACAGTAAACGATTTTGGATTTGTAACTGGATAGTATGGCTATAAACGGATGGACATGTGGCGTCCATGGCCCAGTGGTAGAGCGTCGGATTTGGAATCGAATGGTCCCAGGTTCGATACTCTGCAGGCCACGTATGTAGTGTCATTAGCAAGCACCTCACACACATTGCTTAGTACTGGTTAACCACTTAGGTCGGCTAAGCCTGCCCAGGAAAACATGTCTATGGGGTTTGACATTAATGGAACATACATACATACAGTGTGATTCCGATGTACTGGTAGCTCCCACTTCCAATGCTGTGCTATACAACGGGATGAAAAGATAGGCAAGAAACACAGTTGCAAATGTACATGCTTCCTTGAAGGGATATACAATAGGAAATGTTTCAATACAATGCCGGCCTAATACAAACATTTGTATGAAATAAACTTTGGATCATACACGTTATTAATTTTAATCGATGTCAAATTGTGGTAATATATTGGCCACGAATAACGGGTAATATCTACTAGATGTGGTCCTTACTCCATGTTGTTTTAATATACATTCGACCTCTATGAGCAGCCACGTGTGCTAAGCAGCCACTTTCTGCGATTCCCTTGGCTGGATGCTTAAGACAGGTTTAACTGTAAGAACATGTTGCATATTACATATACAATGTATACTAGAGGACATAGAAAATACACACTTCGAATATAAGTGTGTTTTTACATGAAAAACAGTAACTATATAAATACATAGATTTTTTAATTGTTCAGTTTGTGTTTTGTAATAAAGATGTGATATATCTTTGATGGAATCCTTCGTTTTCATGTAATAATAATCATATAATGTAGGTGTGCGTTTTCTATGTCCTCTAGTATAGTACAGTGGTGGATTTTCAAAGAATGGATATGTGGTCACACCATTAATTTGACATATGAAGTTGATGATACTGCTGTATTAGAATATAATCTAAAAGCAGATTCCCACAATTGTCAAGAAGGTACGGGGGGAGGGGGGCACACTGCCAAATATGCACCAAATGCAATGTCAAAATTAATTCTGGGTCACCCTTAAAGGTGAATTATTTTCCCTGTCTATTTCAAAATCCTACACCCAAAGCTATAAATCTACTAATAATGTCTGAAACCGGTTTGTTTCGGAGAACTGAACCTACCTACGATTCAGACCCCACCACAACATGTCGGGGACCTACTTCCATAAAGTGGTTGTAAAATGTACGATCATAGAAACTCCCACATGAAAATGGTTCATTGATGCACAAAAATAACACCAATGAGAGACATTGCTGGGTGTTCGATTACCTCCCTTGACAGATAAAGTCAGAAATATGTATTGGTCCTTTTAGTTGAAAGCCTTTGTTTTTATTGGTGTTCCCTAACCATATGTTGCGGTATGATAAATGTGATTTTATCAAAAGCATGTTAATTAATTTATAATCAATTTCTACAGTAAAGTATCCATTGGATATGCTGTAGGATATCTGTCGAGATTTAGTAATTTAATAATTATAAGATAAGAAAACTAATGATAGCATGTGGTGCAAAGGAAACAACGAAAAAAACAGAGGAAGCCAATTAAGAGGACTAATCTACATTCATGAGTATTCAGGGGCAGTAACTGACTAATGTCTCTCATTATACGAAATGTTTAAACATTTGACTTGAAACAGTATTTATTTTAGGCCTAACAAATTAACATGCCATAAACTAAACTATGTACTGTCAAACCTGTGTTAGTGGTCACCTCTATTAAGGAGCCAACCTGCACTAACCAGCCAATTTTCAGATTCCCAATATGTTATTTTATTATATATTTGCCCTCTATTAAGCTGACACTTTCTGTGATTCCATTCACTGGCTGCTTAAGACAGGTTTGACTGTATACAATTATTTGTCATCAGTAAAATGTCAATGTGAAAGTAGAAATTCCAAATATTGTTGTCACGCTCCTGAAACAATATTTGTTTTATTACATAAATCTATTACAGTTAAACCTGTTGTTCATGGTTGTACAGTCAAACCTATGTTAGTGGTCACCTGTATTAAGCAGCCAACCTGTAATACGCAGCCAGTTTCCAGATTACCAATATGTTGTTTTATTATATATTTGACCTTTATTAAACGGCCACCTATGCTACGCTTTCATCAGAGCCAACGAGAGTGATTAATACAAGTTGTTAAAACTTGCTTCGCAATTGTTGTAAAATAAATAAAGTTTAAAAAAAAGAAGAAAAAAAGCCACCTATGATCACAGGGATTCGGCACGTTTGGGGGTACTAGTATATATATTTCAGTACAGGGATTCTACTCTGTGGGATGTCAGATTTCGCATCGATCAGTAAAATGGCCCTATCTGAAACAAATTTGTACAAATCTGTTCAAATGTAACGCCTATCCCGAGTCTTTATATTGTTCTTCAAATAAAACACAACTTTAAGCTGCATGCATGTATACTTTGCAAACAATTGCCACAGACATTGGCCATAGCAGGTCACATTTCCATACTAGGACACGGGTTCTGTCGGCAACAACAAAAAATCTTCGACGGGAGAGTTTTAACTGTGAACATTAGAGATTTCGTAGTATTTTCAATTTGTTTTGAAAATTTCTAAAGCGGCGCAATTCGCGTTGAAACGAGCATTCTGATTGGATTATTAGAATGTAACAAGATGTTTTTTATATGAAGAATAATCATAATCCAATCAGAATGCTCGTTTCAACGCGAATTGCGCCGCTTTAGAAATTTTCAAAACAAATTGAAAATACTACGAACTCTCTTTTTGACGTACATTTTTGCCGAATAAACCTACACGTTAGTGGAAACACATTTTATTGATAATGTTATTCACAGTTAAAACTCTCCCGTCGAAGATTTTTTGTTGTTGTTCTTTCAACTTATATTAATCACTCTCGAGACCTCATTCATGATGGAATCCATCGCCATGAAGGAGAGAGAAGAGGCAATGTGGAATTTAAATGCCTTGCCTAAGGGCACAATCGTAACGGCTCCAGCGGGGCTCGAACTCCGGACCTTTCGCACCTGAAGCGAACGCGCATTCACGACTTCCACAAGACTAAATTACTAGGCAAGGCGTTTAAATTCCACGTTGTATCTTCTCTCTTCTGATTGGATTATGATTATTCTTCATATAAAAAACCCATCTTGTTACATTCTAATAATCCAATAAGAACGCTCGTTTCAACGCTCGTTTCAACGCGAATTGCGCCGCTTTAGAAATTTTCAAAACAAATTGAAAATTCTACGAAATCTCTTTTTGACGTACATTATTGCCGAATAAACATACACGTTAGTGGAAACACATTTTATTGATAATGTTATTCACAGTTAAAACTCTCCCGTCGAAGATTTTTTGTTGTTGCTGACAGAACCCGTGTCCTAGTATGGAAATGTGACCTGCTATGGCCAATGTGTGTGGCAATTGTTTGCAAAGTATACATGCATGCAGCTTAAAGTTGTGTTTTATTTGAAGAACAATATAAAGACTCTGGATAGGCGTTATACTTGGACAGATTTGTACAAAATTGTTTCAGATAGGGCCATTTTACTGATGGATGCGACATCCCACAGAGTAGAATCCCTGTACTTAAATATATATACTAGTACCCCCAAACGTGCCGAATCCCTGTGCCTATGATAAGCAAACACTTTCTGTAATTCCCTTGGCTGGCTGCTTAACGCAGGTTTAACTGTATTCACATATCTCTGGAGGATATTTTGTCAAAATACACTGTTAGGAAATGACATATTCTGTTGAATTCCCCCCATTTTATGTCACTATAAATATAGCTGAAGCTTTGTTAAATATAATATATCACTACATACTGGTACATATAATACTACACAGTGTAATATGCCTGCATTGTAAAATACAAAAACTGTATGCAGAACACTTACTTATCACAGATAAATGCCAATCTATCATTGACTGTCAATGTTTAGTTTTCGAACAGCGACTATTGTTGACTGTATCCAGTGGACACGTTCCACGCTAAACTCTGCTTAGCTTACCGTAAAGCCCAGACTTAGCTTACCATAAAGCCCAGACTTAGCTTACCGTAAAGCCCAGACTTAGCTTACTGTAAAGCCCAGACTTAGCTTACTGTAAAGCCCAGACTTAGCTTACCGTCAAGCCCAGACTTAGCTTACCGTAAAGCCCAGACTTAGCTTACCGTAAAGCCCAACTTAGTAGATGGTATAAGTCTGGGAAACTCGGATACCGAGATCTTGCTACTATCATCTTTTTCACTGCTCATATGAAAATCATCGGAATAACTACCATCACTTAGAAGAGATAAGATATTTTCAGACTCGGAAGGCGCGTAGGAGCTAACAGAATCCGTGTGTATAGACTCCTTCTTGAACTCTAGTCTTCGCTCTCTCAACTGTGTTCTTGGTCGCGGTGTTGGGTTTTTGGGGCTTTGCGACGACCTTGACCTTGGCGTGTCAGTCGGGGAAGGCCGGGCGTTTATGCTGTCAACTCTGAGCTGCTGGGATCTCCTCATCGCTGGTAGGGGAGACTGTTGAGATGCTTTGGGATTCAAAATCTCAAACTTCATCGACAGTCTTGTGGTGCTAGATGCCGCAAGGGCAGGACTTTGTGACGACCGCATTGACCTGTCCGTGACTGGCGTGGGGAGGGTTTCCGATCTTTCATCCTCGCTTATCAGATTCTGTAACTCTGGTTCATCTGTTGAATGGAACTGTTTAGTATCGTAATCCTCTGTGGATTTAAACAGTGAGTCGCCGGTGTATGGATCACGCCTGAATTGTTTGGACACCCTGGTTGACTCGAGTGGAGAATCATCATCGATCGTGGTGTTCATAGACGATTTACCATCCCGAGCGATAGAGTCCGGTAACGTATCATCACCTAGTAAAAGAAAATAAGTAAGGTATACATAAATTGCAGTCACATGACCAAATACCATATGGTGCCACCATCTTGTGGGTAGAATTCTTATCAAAGGGAAACCAAACACCGGAAACTAAATATTTTACCAGTGTAAATGACACAAACTGGCTAAAATGGTTGAAAACTAGATAAACTGCTAACTGAGTGTATTGTTGTAATGTATGTTATCGATCGATATAGCTCCTGTCAGGATGCTGTTCACAACATGGATAGAGGGTTGCTCCTGTCAGGATGCTGTTCACAACATGGATAGAGGGTTGCTCCTGTCAGGATGCTGTTCACAACATGAATAGAGGGTTGCTCCTGTCAGGATGCTGTTCACAACATGGATAGAGGGTTGCTCCTGTCAGGATGCTGTTCACAACATGAATAGAGGGTTGCTCCTGTCAGGATGCTGTTCACAACATGAATAGAGGGTTGCTCCTGTCAGGATGCTGTTCACAACATGAATAGAGGGTTGCTCCTGTCAGGATGCTGTTCACAACATGAATAGAGGGTTGCTCCTGTCAGGATGCTGTTCACAACATGAATAGAGGGTTGCTCCTGTCAGGATGCTGTTCACAACATGAATAGAGGGTTGCTCCTGTCAGGATGCTGTTCACAACATGAATAGAGGGTTGCTCCTGTCAGGAGCTGTTCACAACATGAATAGAGGGTTGCTCCTGTCAGGATGCTGTTCACAACATGAATAGAGGGTTGCTCCTGTCAGGATGCTGTTCACAACATGAATAGAGGGTTGCTCCTGTCAGGATGCTGTTCACAACATGAATAGAGGGTTGCTCCTGTCAGGATGCTGTTCACAACATGAATAGAGGGTTGCTCCTGTCAGGATGCTGTTCACAACATGAAAGAGGGTTGCTCCTGTCAGGATGCTGTTCACAATGTGGGGTTGTTGTGGTGTGTTTGGGGGTTGTTGTGGATGCTGTTCACAACATGAATAGAGGGTTGCTCCTGTCAGGATGCTGTTCACAACATGAATAGAGGGTTGCTCCTGTCAGGATGCTGTTCACAACATGAATAGAGGGTTGCTCCTGTCAGGATGCTGTTCACAACATGAATAGAGGGTTGCTCCTGTCAGGATGCTGTTCACAACATGAATAGAGGGTTGCTCCTGTCAGGATGCTGTTCACAACATGAATAGAGGGTTGTTCCTGTCAGGATGCTGTTCACAACATGAATAGAGGGTTGTTCCTGCCAGAATGCTGTTCCCAACATGAATAGAGGATTGTTCCTGTCAGGATGCTGTTCACAACATGAATAGAGGGTTGTTCCTGCCAGAATGCTGTTCACAACATGAATAGAGGGTTGCTCCTGCAGGATGTGTTCACAACATGATAGAGGGTTGCTCCTGCCAGGATGCTGTTCACAACTGTGGGTGTTGTCAGGATGCTGTTCACAACATGAATAGAGGGTTGTCCTTCAGGATGTGTTCACAACATGAATAGAGGGTTGCTCCTGTCAGGATGCTGTTCACAACATGAATAGAGGGTTGTTCCTGTCAGGATGCTGTTCACAACATGAATAGAGGGTTGCTCCTGTCAGGATGCTGTTCACAACATGAATAGAGGGTTGCTCCTGTCAGGATGCTGTTCACAACATGAATAGAGGGTTGCTCCTGTCAGGATGCTGTTCACAACATGAATAGAGGGTTGCTCCTGTCAGGATGCTGTTCACAACATGAATAGAGGGTTGTTCCTGTCAGGATGCTGTTCACAACATGAATAGAGGGTTGTTCCTGCCAGAATGCTGTTCACAACATGAATAGAGGGTTGCTCCTGCCAGAATGCTGTTCACAACATGAATAGAGGATTGTTCCTGTCAGGATACTGTTCACAACATGAATAGAGGGTTGTTCCTGCCAGGATGCTGTTCACAACATGAATAGAGGGTTGTTCCTGCCAGAATGCTGTTCACAACATGAATAGAGGGTTGCTCCTGCCAGGATGCTGTTCACAACATGGATAGAGGGTTGTTACTGCCAGGATGCTGTTCACAACATGGAGGGTTGTTCCTGCCAGGATGCTGTTCACAACATGAATAGAGGGTTGCTCCTGCCAGGATGCTGTTCACAACATGGAGGGTTGCTCCTGCCAGGATGCTGTTCACAACATGGAGGGTTGCTCCTGCCAGGATTTTGTTCACAACATGAATAGAGGATTGTTCCTGTCAGGATACTGTTCACAACATGAATAGAGGGTTGTTCCTGCCAGGATGCTGTTCACAACATGAATAGAGGGTTGTTCCTGCCAGGATGCTGTTCCCAACATGAATAGAGGATTGTTCCTGTCAGGATACTGTTCACAGCATGAATAGAGGATTGTTCCTGCCAGGATGCTGTTCACAACATGAATAGAGGATTGTTCCTGCCAGGATTGTGTTCACAACATGAATAGAGGGTTGTTCCTGCCAGGATGCTGTTCACAACATGAATAGAGGATTGTTCCTGCCAGGATGCTGTTCACAACATGAATAGAGGGTTGTTCCTGCCAGGATTTTGTTCACAACATGAATAGAGGATTGTTCCTGCCAGGATGCTGTTCACAACATGAATAGAGGGTTGTTCCTGCCAGGATGCTGTTCACAACATGAATAGAGGATTGTTTCTGCCAGGATACTGTTCACAACATGAATAGAGGGTTGTTCCTGCCAGGATGCTGTTCACAACATGAATAGAGGGTTGCTCCTGTCAGGATGCTGTTCACAACATGAATAGAGGGTTGCTCCTGCCAGAATGCTGTTCACAACATGAATAGAGGGTTGCTCCTGCCAGAATGCTGTTCACAACATGAATAGAGGATTGTTCCTGTCAGGATACTGTTCACAACATGAATAGAGGGTTGTTCCTGCCAGGATGCTGTTCACAACATGAATAGAGGGTTGTTCCTGCCAGAATGCTGTTCACAACATGAATAGAGGGTTGCTCCTGCCAGGATGCTGTTCACAACATGGATAGAGGGTTGCTCCTGTCAGGATGCTGTTCACAACATGGATAGAGGGTTGCTCCTGTCAGGATGCTGTTCACAACATGGAGGGTTGTTACTGCCAGGATGCTGTTCACAACATGAATAGAGGGTTGCTCCTGCCAGGATTTTGTTCACAACATGAATAGAGGATTGTTCCTGTCAGGATACTGTTCACAACATGAATAGAGGGTTGTTCCTGCCAGGATGCTGTTCACAACATGAATAGAGGGTTGTTCCTGCCAGGATGCTGTTCCCAACATGAATAGAGGATTGTTCCTGTCAGGATACTGTTCACAGCATGAATAGAGGATTGTTCCTGCCAGGATGCTGTTCACAACATGAATAGAGGATTGTTCCTGCCAGGATTGTGTTCACAACATGAATAGAGGGTTGTTCCTGCCAGGATGCTGTTCACAACATGAATAGAGGATTGTTCCTGCCAGGATGCTGTTCACAACATGAATAGAGGGTTGTTCCTGCCAGGATTTTGTTCACAACATGAATAGAGGATTGTTCCTGCCAGGATGCTGTTCACAACATGAATAGAGGGTTGTTCCTGCCAGGATGCTGTTCACAACATGAATAGAGGATTGTTTCTGCCAGGATACTGTTCACAACATGAATAGAGGATTGTTCCTGTCAGGATGCTGTTCACAACATGAATAGAGGGTTGTTCCTGCCAGAATGCTGTTCACAACATGAATAGAGGGTTGCTCCTGTCAGGATGCTGTTCACAACATGAATAGAGGGTTGCTCCTGTCAGGATGCTGTTCACAACATGAATAGAGGGTTGCTCCTGTCAGGATGCTGTTCACAACATGAATAGAGGGTTGCTCCTGTCAGGATGCTGTTCACAACATGAATAGAGGGTTGCTCCTGTCAGGATGCTGTTCACAACATGAATAGAGGGTTGCTCCTGTCAGGATGCTGTTCACAACATGAATAGAGGGTTGCTCCTGTCAGGATGCTGTTCACAACATGAATAGAGGGTTGCTCCTGTCAGGATGCTGTTCACAACATGAATAGAGGGTTGCTCCTGTCAGGATGCTGTTCACAACATGAATAGAGGGTTGCTCCTGTCAGGATGCTGTTCACAACATGAATAGAGGGTTGCTCCTGCCAGAATGCTGTTCACAACATGAATAGAGGGTTGCTCCTGCCAGAATGCTGTTCACAACATGAATAGAGGATTGTTCCTGTCAGGATACTGTTCACAACATGAATAGAGGGTTGTTCCTGCCAGGATGCTGTTCACAACATGAATAGAGGGTTGTTCCTGCCAGAATGCTGTTCACAACATGAATAGAGGGTTGCTCCTGCCAGGATGCTGTTCACAACATGGATAGAGGGTTGTTACTGCCAGGATGCTGTTCACAACATGGAGGGTTGTTCCTGCCAGGATGCTGTTCACAACATGAATAGAGGGTTGCTCCTGCCAGGATGCTGTTCACAACATGGAGGGTTGCTCCTGCCAGGATGCTGTTCACAACATGGAGGGTTGTTACTGCCAGGATGCTGTTCACAACATGAATAGAGGGTTGCTCCTGCCAGGATTTTGTTCACAACATGAATAGAGGATTGTTCCTGTCAGGATACTGTTCACAACATGAATAGAGGGTTGTTCCTGCCAGGATGCTGTTCACAACATGAATAGAGGGTTGTTCCTGCCAGGATGCTGTTCCCAACATGAATAGAGGATTGTTCCTGTCAGGATACTGTTCACAGCATGAATAGAGGATTGTTCCTGCCAGGATGCTGTTCACAACATGAATAGAGGATTGTTCCTGCCAGGATTGTGTTCACAACATGAATAGAGGGTTGTTCCTGCCAGGATGCTGTTCACAACATGAATAGAGGATTGTTCCTGCCAGGATGCTGTTCACAACATGAATAGAGGGTTGTTCCTGCCAGGATTTTGTTCACAACATGAATAGAGGATTGTTCCTGCCAGGATGCTGTTCACAACATGAATAGAGGGTTGTTCCTGCCAGGATGCTGTTCACAACATGAATAGAGGATTGTTTCTGCCAGGATACTGTTCACAACATGAATAGAGGGTTGTTCCTGCCAGGATGCTGTTCACAACATGAATAGAGGGTTGCTCCTGTCAGGATGCTGTTCACAACATGAATAGAGGGTTGCTCCTGCCAGAATGCTGTTCACAACATGAATAGAGGGTTGCTCCTGCCAGAATGCTGTTCACAACATGAATAGAGGATTGTTCCTGTCAGGATACTGTTCACAACATGAATAGAGGGTTGTTCCTGCCAGGATGCTGTTCACAACATGAATAGAGGGTTGTTCCTGCCAGAATGCTGTTCACAACATGAATAGAGGGTTGCTCCTGCCAGGATGCTGTTCACAACATGGATAGAGGGTTGCTCCTGTCAGGATGCTGTTCACAACATGGATAGAGGGTTGCTCCTGTCAGGATGCTGTTCACAACATGGAGGGTTGTTACTGCCAGGATGCTGTTCACAACATGAATAGAGGGTTGCTCCTGCCAGGATTTTGTTCACAACATGAATAGAGGATTGTTCCTGTCAGGATACTGTTCACAACATGAATAGAGGGTTGTTCCTGCCAGGATGCTGTTCACAACATGAATAGAGGGTTGTTCCTGCCAGGATGCTGTTCCCAACATGAATAGAGGATTGTTCCTGTCAGGATACTGTTCACAGCATGAATAGAGGATTGTTCCTGCCAGGATGCTGTTCACAACATGAATAGAGGATTGTTCCTGCCAGGATTGTGTTCACAACATGAATAGAGGGTTGTTCCTGCCAGGATGCTGTTCACAACATGAATAGAGGATTGTTCCTGCCAGGATGCTGTTCACAACACGAATAGAGGGTTGTTCCTGCCAGGATTTTGTTCACAACATGAATAGAGGATTGTTCCTGCCAGGATGCTGTTCACAACATGAATAGAGGGTTGTTCCTGCCAGGATGCTGTTCACAACATGAATAGAGGATTGTTTCTGCCAGGATACTGTTCACAACATGAATAGAGGGTTGTTCCTGCCAGGATGCTGTTCACAACATGAATAGAGGGTTGCTCCTGTCAGGATTTTGTTCACAACATGGAGGGTTGTTCCTGCCAGGATGCTGTTCACAACATGAATAGAGGGTTGTTCCTGCCAGGATGCTGTTCACAACATGGATAGAGGGTTGTTCCTGCCAGGATGCTGTTCACAACATGGATAGAGGGTTGTAGCCCCTACATGTATGCGAGGTACAGACGTGTTTGAAGACAAAGCATACTATCGCGTTAGTGGAAGCCGTGATAGCGCAGTTGGAGCGTGGTCGCTTCAGGTACGAAATGCCCGGAGTTCGAGCTCCACTGGAGCCGTTACGATTGTGACCTTAGCCAAGGCATTTAAATTCCACATTGCCTCTCCCTCATGGCGATGGATTGCATCAGGAATGAGGTCTCTAGAGTGATTAGTATTAAGTTGTAGGAACTTGTTTCGCAATTGAGCTAAAATAAATTTGTATAAATTACTATGACATTGTGCTGAGCACAGGGATTCGGCACGTTTGGGGGTACTAGTATATATATTTAAGTATATTTACTAGTACCCCCAAACGTGCCGAATCCCTGTGGTGCTGAACACCGAAGTATCTGGCTATATTTGTTTGAGCCATATGTTTTCTGATAGCAACATAGTATATCATATGTAGCTAATGAGAAACATTCCCCTACATCCTACCTAAACAACTAGCATATGTGTAAATTGATGACCTTGTCAGCAGATATTCATCCATAGTCGGCTGTCCGATTAGCACTCGTTTCTCATCAATGCAACCCGGGTTCGAACCTCGGACCGGGAAGTATGTGAGATGGTACGGTGGTCGCCAGATCGGACAGATGGGTTTTCTCTGGGTACATTTATGCTTTCATCCGCACCAACAAGTGTGATTAATATACCGGTAAGTTGTTAAAGCTTGTTTCGCAATCAATAAATTTACTAAAGCTTTAAACTTTTTAATTTTGATCATTGTTTCAAAATTGTTACGGCAAATCCATTTTACACTGTGAGCGGTGCCCTGATTACTATGCTATTATAACCATAGTTATTTTCTGATTGAACCTTCAATAGTTGTCTTGGGAAGGGCAGTAACTGATGTTCGGGAAGGGGCATAACTACTCTTGCTAGAACTTGTGGCCTGATGTGCTTGATTTTCTTTAAATTGTCATATATTTTAGATACATATATAATTTATAAATAATATTAATTGAGCAATGAATTGACGGATATGTAGTCCAGTGGTAACACGCTGGACTGGTAATCCAGGGATCGCAGGTTCGATCCCCCGTCTGACCCTAATAAAATTAACAGTATTTCAGATTGGACGTTAAACTGAGGTCTCGTGTCGGTGCTTTACACCGTGCACGTAAAAGAACCAGAGGAGATTCTGGAATGGGTCTCTGTCTGTATCATGCACTATCCTCCAAAATCTAAAATAACTAATTTCTTCAGGAGGCGTCGCTCATATGGGCAACTGGTAACGACGATAAATAAACGTAAAAATACACAAATGAAATATGATTCAATTAAACACCTGCTTTATAAGTTTGCTCAAACATGTGTATGAAAGTAGTTTGTGTTTGGTTCACAGATTTTCACTTGACCGATACGTTTTTAATTTAGTTGCAAAAACAATAAAAACTATACATACCCTCGTTAAATCCAGGGAACTTATATTTCGTATCTCTCATGTCTGATGTTGTTTCCTCTTCGAAACTATCACTGAATGTTTTCTCATGTGCATCACTGTCATCGCTCTCATACGCCCGGGCACTAGGAATATGCACCTGTAGGTAATAAAGTCTATTTCAGGGCTTAGGCTAGAAGGTGACTTGGGAAAATTAGTCTCCCGGAGCACCCGAAGCTCCCTCACTTCTCCCTAGTACAATGAGCTCAGGAAGAAGTCCTCCATACAAAATATACCGAGTCAACAAATTCTTTCTTTTTCTCCTTACACATCTCCTTGGAAGGTGGAAGTCGTGATAATGCAGTGGTAGCACGTTCGCTTCAGGTGCGAAAGGCCCGGAGTTCGAGCCCCACTGGAGCCGTTACGATTCTGCCCTTAGGCAAGGCATTTCAATTCCACGTTGTCTCTTCTCTCTCCCTCGTGGCGATGGATTCCATCAGGAATGAGGTCTCGAGAGTGATTAATATAAATTTTAAGAACTTGTTTTGCAATTGAGCTAAAATAAATTTTAAAGTGATACAATCACACATACAAACATACTATTCCCTATATACATGTATATCAACATAATTAAAACATAAATATACATGTATATCAACATAATGAAAACACAGTACAATCCTGAGACCTTGGTACAACATTACCTCTAATCTCGAGCTAGGTACACTATCAGCTGCAGAGTCATGTCTCTCTCCCGGAGCCATGTCAGGAGAAGCAATATCACGAGCCTCAGAATCCAGGTCTACAGCCTGATCCTTTCCTTCACTGTCGTGGTCAGTATCTTCTCTTACTCGAACAGTTTCCTGAAAGCAGATTTAATGACAATTTACAGTTTTAAAATGAAGTGACCAGTGGGCCATTGATAATATATAAATATATACCGGTATATATATTAGAGATACATATATAAAGATCTTAATTATTTGCTTTCCAATGAAATATAGAAATTGATAAGTGAAATAAAATGTGTTATTCCATTGGTTGAAAGCAGTGGAATAAAACATTTTATTTCTCACTGCTTTACTTGTGTGGTACATGTACCTAGCGGTCCTAGCCACTGCGTGTTGAAATGCTGTCAACGAAAACATTTTTGGAATCAACTGGTCAGTGACGTCATATATGATGAATCATTTATGATGCCTAAACACGACGTCCTAGTGCCATTTAGCATGGTGTTGCATCATTTTCTATCATAATAAAAAAAATCAGACTAAAATAAAAAGAACATTTATTTGTTTAAATGAGGGTTCATTCGGTGAAACATAATTTGATCATTCACTGAAACAAACACATATACATGTACAAGTTTGTATTACAGTAGACTGAAAACATCATAACATTATCTTAATGTATAATCTAGAATATCATTTTAAAGGTATATAAATCTATAGGTAATAGGTACATGTATACAGTACTACTTCCTTTCTTTCAAGTTCTCTTTGTTCTTCCCCTGCTTCGATGCAAACTGGTCGGGCATTGGACCTGATGCATGTAGCCCTCTTATAAATACACTACACATGTATTAGCTAAAATTAAGACTTCTGAGTTCCCTATATACATGTACTGGTGCATCAATCCCCATTCAGTGTCCATTAAATAGAAATAAAAGTACATGTATAAATAAAATACCTTTAGGCTCCTAGATTTTGCAGATTTTGGAGATTTACTTCTATTCCGCATTTGTTTTCCCTTTGTAGGTGAATTATCTCTGGACTTGCTTCCTTTCTTCTTTGTTTTCTTAACCTTTGAGTCATCCAGTAATAGTTGACTCTTTCCAAGAGTAGTCTTAGCCAACTCTACTGCAGCAAGTCTCCTAACTTCGGTGTATGTGTCAGATAGATTACCTGTATCGCCTTCATAATCCTGTTCTTTTGTATTTTTTGCAATTTTCTGTTGTAGCCTAAGAGCTTTTGAGGCTTTCTCGTCCTGCTCTGCTGATTTCAACCATGTTGGGTTCTGCTTAGCCAGTCTGAGCCTTTGAGTATTTGTGAGACCAAACACTAGTTTGGTTTTTTTTACACCTACTTCAGGAGCTTTTCTTATCCAACCTTTATGTTTTGGAATACTGTCAGACTGTCTAGTAGTAACTTTACTTCTTTTTGCCTTCTTTTTAACTGACACACCAGAAACATTTTCATCAACTTCTTCAATGTCATAAATGTTTTCCTCTGATTTTGTCCTTAGCGCTCTTACCGAACCTTTGGTTGTTTTATTAACATGTTCAAAGCTCTTCACTTGGTTCACCTGCTGAATAGCATCATTCACAAACTGAGGATTCTGAATCTTTGATAATTCTGTCAGTAAAGCAGTTAGTAATGGAAATAAAGGTTCAGACATGTTCAGAGCATCCAAATTATGACTTGGTGAAACACCCTGTTGTTTTTGTTTACCAGCACCTTGTATATTACTTATTACTACTGTTTTGGCATCGTTCAACATTGGAACTTCTTTGACAATGTTAGATATTGTAACTTGATCGTTTCCATGTTTGGTCATTTTGGTTGGTTCTTCTTTTTCAAAATGATCATCTTCAGACAAATCTTCCAATGTTGCCTCATCAAACATACTTGAATATCCTAAATAGGTATTAACATCTCTGTCAATCTGTACATCTGGTTCAGCCTTACTGTTGTAGAAGAGAGGTGGAGGATAGTTTATGTTGGGGTTAATCAAAATGCCATCATCACTATCACTTTCTTCAAGTTGAATTTTAAAGTCTTCAGCCTTTATGGGTACACGTTTTGGTCGTCTCTCCGTTTGAGTTTCAATGCTTTTGCAAGGTTTCTTTTCAGTTTTGGTTGAGACCGAAATATGACCTTTTTCATCATCTATTTCAATGGTTTGCATGAGAGCATCACATTTTTCAACATCAGTCATTGATCCCATCTCCCTTGTATTGTTCAGATCCTCACGACTTTTGACATGCCCTGGTTTTACCACTGCGTGTGCTACTTGTTGTTCTTTGACTTCCATGATTTCCTCTATTGCAGACTGTTTTACTTCGCTTTTAGTTATATTCCTATGTGATGCCCTTTTTGCCAATGCTGAACTTGGTAAATGTGCAATTAATCCAGGACCTAAACTCAGGAGTCTGAATCCCATTATCATGTAACCAATTTCTTTACCCATTAAGCTATAAATTTTGAAAAGACCTTTGTCACCATGAACAGAAGGTACCGTATGTCCATTCCTTTTTATGTCTGCCTTGATAGAGTCTATTGCTTCGTTTAAAGCCAGGGAACTATTTCCAAGAAGCTTTGGCACATCAGTGTATTCATCAATAACCATGATATATACTGGAGTATTTGATAAGTGCATCATAAGTGTATCAATTGAAATTTTGAAGAGACACGATTTTCCTTTCTTCACCATGAAATTCCCATGTTTGTCCTGTAATTCTGCAAACTGATTCGGCACTTTATAGTAGGGATCTCTATTGATTTTACCCTTAATCCCATCAGACAATTCTTTTTCAACATGACTAATTAGAATTGTGGGGAAATCGAGCAAGCGGAAGGCAACAGCGGGAAATCTGCATTGAACGTGCGGTAGGTACAGTTTTTCCACAACCACCTCCAGAGAGAACAGCGAGTCTTGTGAAGTTGCCATTTCGATTATTCGAGGTTAGAAGTAATTAACCGCAAAGTCTAGCATCGGAATGTTAAATGAAACAATTGAATATGGTACCGATTTCACAAAATAACACCATTTATTTAAAACACTAGAAATATTTACTTTCGTCAGCCATGTCTAAACATATCCAGGATAATTCGGTACGCTTTTGTGATTTAGGTTAAAGTACATGACAGACTGGTTTCAAACTGCCCAAAAGGATTTACTTTTCGCAAAAATTAATAAGACCAGACTCCCAGGACACAAAGGTGCTTTCGTACATAGACATAAAATCTAAAGTGGACAGCATCATGTAAGTGTTTAATTTGTGCAACATCGCGATGCTATTATTGTAGTTCCACTATGTATAGTATGTCGTTAATAGTTTGTGCTATGTTGTATAGTGGGCCCTATTTTATTGTCGTCTCTCTATTGAAATAAAGAAAATAACAATTAATTTTGACTACAGGCTTCGTTGCTAATCAATCACTATGCACACCACGTCAAATATGCAAACTACAGGGGAGTCACATCAACAACATGCTTGACTCGGGCGAGGGTCATGTATTACTGTATTAGTGTTCGTCATAGTTGCGTCAGAGTTATTTTTATTTCATTGAATCATTATGTTTCTTTAGTTCCCTGTAATTTTGATAAACATAACGCTAATGTAAATTTCTTGTACGGAGGGTCAACAATGACAGACGGATCTGTAGTCCAGTGGTTAACATGTTAGACTTGTAATCCAGAGATCGCTAGTTTGATCTTCAGTCTGACCCTAATAAAATTAACAGTCTTTCAGATGGGACTTTTTAAACCGAGGTCTCGTGTCGGTGTTGTACACTGTGCGCGTAAAAGAACCAGAGAAGACTGTGGAATGGGTCTCTGTCTGTATCATTTTACTATCCTCCAACAATGTGTGGCGTCTGTGGTCCAATGGTAGAGCGTCGGATTTGGAATCGAACGGTCCGGGTTCGATACTCAGTCAGGCCACGTAAGTAGTGTCATTGAGCAAGGCACCTCACACACACATTGCTTAGTACTGGTTAACCGTTATGGTCGGCTAAGCATGCCCAGGAAAACATGCCTAGGTCCCCGCAAGGGGCTTGACATTAATGGAACATACATACATACATACATACATACATACATACAATCTAAAATGACAAATCTCTTGGTTTAAACAGTATTTATTCCAATAAATTTACATGTATAACACAAACAATGTTACAAATTACATAAATTGTGAATGGTTTGGATTGGAAAACAAGTTTTCAGAAAACTTATATTAATTCCTCTCCAATGGAAATGTACATAATAAATATTTGCAACGTTTTCGGTAGGTATAAAGAATAATACTAAAATAAGGTGTAACTTGAGGCGGATATTCTATATACATTTATGCAAGAAGTACTGTTCTAAGAAGGGACAGTTGGACATGAAAATACTTAATAATCATTCAAACAATGAAACCACACACACCGATCAACAGGTCAGCCAGCGCCTCCATGGAGGCCTTACGGTGCCTCGAAACGCTTTGTGGATGATATGTAGCTATGGACACTCAGAAACATACATGTATTTTGTTCTAGTGATAGGTGTTCATCCCCATATAGTAAAGTATTGATAGTTGGAGCACATGGTAGATTTGAAAGATGTTGTTGTCTGTGTGTATTAAACCTGGGGCAATGAAAAATGTAATGTGAAACAGTCTCAACGGAGTTGCACAAATCTCTTCAGGAGGCATCGCTCGTATGGGCAACCAGTAGCGATGATAAATACGCGTAAAACACAATGTCATGTCAAAGTCCCCAACATCGAATTAAAATATTGATCAATAATTAGCTACGTACGAGTAAATTGTGATACTTATGTTATGTATACCATATCCATGTTCCCTAAATATGCTATTTAAATGTTCCTTGTGTTTATAGCAAACACCAGAAAAATAGTAATGCATACATGTATTAATCTAAATGGTCGGACTACAGACATGTTATTCATGTGTACAGACAGGAGCGTAGCTTCGCTGGAATCGATGTGTAGGCCAACTAAAAGTTAAGACAGGGGGCCGTACCCCAGGACACAATATATATCTAGTGTATGTAATTTGGCCCATACCCACCATGGCCTCCGATTTTATTGCAGATTTGTACGAAACTGGAATTGTTTAGTCGGAGATGGTCATTAGATCAGCTAGGTTAGACTTGTGCGCAGGTTCGATCCCCCGTCTGACCCCAATAAAATTAACTCTCTTTCAGATGGGACTTTAAACCGAGGTCTCGTGTCGGTGCTGTACACCGTGCACGTAAAAGAACCAGAGAATGGGTCTCTGTCTGTATCACTACACTATCCTCCAAAAATCTAAAATGACTAATCTCTTCAGGAGGCGTCGATGAATATGGGCAACCGGTAGTGACGATAAATAAACTTAAAACACACAAATTGTGCGTGATTAGCTTGTCCGTTTCATTTATAGAGATAATTTTCGGTTGTGAAAAAACCCCAGTCAAACATGGTTTGCTTTAATAGCGCAAAGTGCGAAAAGTTGATGACTTGCGCAAAGTTGCGCAAAGTGCGCAAAGTTGCGCAAAGTGGGTATAGCTCGAGTCACTTGCGAAAAGTTGTTTATTCAGTGCGAAAAGTTGATGACTAAAGTCACTTGCGAAAAGTTGCGCAAAGTGGGTATGAACTTGAAGTTAGTATAGCTCCAGTCAACTGCGGAAAGTTGATTATTCAGTGCGAAAAATTGATGACTAAAGTCACTTGCGAAAAGTTGCGCAAAGTGGATATGACATTGAAGTGGATATAGCTCCAGTCACCTGCGGAAAGTTGATTATTCAGTGCGAAAAGTTGACGACTAAAGTCAATTGGCACATTTGATGTTACCTTTGATGATACAAAGTGGTTGTTATGTGCTTAATAAGTTTGCATGTGTTAGCATGTTTGGGCTGACCAGTTATAATTATAATTATAATGATTAGTTATGCAACTATAGTGATTGAAATACATGATTAAAATGCCTTTAATTGTTAACTATTTGTTTGTTTGTTTGGAAGTGTACCGGTGCGCCTGATTGTTGTGTCTTAAATGGCCCAGTGATTAAAGTGATGAAGCTATTTTGTTAACGTTTATACGTAATTAAAATTACTAAAGATCAACGTATTGTACAATTACCAACTTTGATTTTGCCATTATTTTATTTACCATTATTTCTCCACAAGAACCATATTGGGGAACATATCTTGTATATTTGCTTTCTCCACGAAAGTGTGCTATGCAGATAATACGTTGACTTGTGCTGAAACATGAATAAACGTGTACATAAATTACATGTGACTTGCCACGACGAAATCGACCTTGTGTTTGTTTATTGACTTTACTATCAATGTAGATCCTGACCAAATGTTATGGGGATACACAGATCGCATAGGCAATAACCCGATTGTGTCATGGCGCATCACATTCTTGTTTCTTAATTGAGCCCTATCCAATTCTTAATATAATCGGCCCCCACGATTATATGTCCCTATGTGATACAGCTGAAATATGTGAAACTTGTTGTGTTTCTTTTGATAATTGTTAGAATCGTCTACAGCGACTCCATGTCCGTGTATTGATACTGTATACAGTATTAACATTGAAAACTGTGCAGACCCAGAAGACATCTAGGCTGGTAAATTATCTGTTATATGTGTACATATGTGAAACTATTTTTGTTTCTTCAGTGAACCAATAGTTCATATTGTTTACGATCAATGTTTTTTTTAAACATAGGAATTAGGTGTTCGTTATAATCGGCTCGACGTAACGATTCTAAAGAACTTCAAACTTCTATGTTCTGTTGAAAAAGAATGTATGAAATATACCATAATTTAGTAAAAAATAGAGGATAAGGTACCCAAAGGAGACACACAGAAAGGCCGAGACAAACAAGAAAACACAATTGAGCACTACACAGCGCACGCTGTGAAACAAAAATACAGCTTATCTATTCTTATGTGAATGTCGTGAAAATCCGAAGATACTACATTGTATATATGGTGTATTTCAGAAAATGATGATCAATCATGATAATTATATATACTGCATTTCTTCGAAAATGATCATAACATGTTCGCGTTTTTCACACAATAAATAGTTTGAGTTTCATCTTTGTGTTTATTTCATTGCTTTGTGTCAATTTACAAATATCCCTTCAGTTATCTGGGTCATGTCTTGAATACAAACAGACACGATTTTCCAATGCTAGACGAAACAATTTTAGACTTTCCACAGCCACTTTGCGCAGGCAGGTGTGAACGGTTATTGCAAGATGATGTTTCTTGTAATAAAACACTTCAAGTTCATATCCACTTTGCGCAACTTTGTGCGCAACTTTTCGCAAGTGACTTTAGTCATCAAATTTTCGCACTGAATAATCAACTTTCCGCAGGTGACTGGAGCTATATCCACCTCAAGTTCATATCCACTTTGCGCAACTTTTCGCAAATGACTTTAGTCATCAACTTTTCGGACTGAATAATCAACTTTCCACGGGTGACTGGAGCTATACTAACTTCAAGTTCATACCAACTTTGTGCAACTTTTCGCAAGTGACTTTAGTCATCAACTTTTCGCACTGAATAATCAACTTTTCGCAGGTGACTGGAGCTATACCCACTTCAAGTTCATAACTTCATACCCACTTTGCGCAACTTTTCGCAAGTGACTTTAGTCATCAACTTTTCGCACTGAATAATCAACTTTCCGCAGGTGACTGGAGCTATACACACTATGCACAACTTTTCGGAAGTGACTTTAATCATCAACTTTTCGCACTGAATAATCAACTTTCCACAGGTGACTCGAGCTATACCCACTTTGCGCAACTTTGCGCACTTTGCGCAACTTTGCGCAAGTCATCAACTGTTCGCACTTTGCGCTATTTAAGGCAGACCCAGTCAAACGCGGCAGTTATCAAAATGTAAACAAATAAAAAAAATTCATTTTCATGCGTTACTGTATTCTAAAAGTGAACAATGATATATACATGTATATTACTATATAATTTTCTCGAACCAGCATACAAATACTGACACAATACTTAATTAATATTTTTGAATAATCATTAGTTTTCACGACTTCCTATTTTATTTAATTTTCGGACAACGGTATTGATACATCCATATGCTTCCATTATATGTGTGAACCATATATGTTAAACTCATTGCAAGGACCTAGACATGTGTTCATTGGCAGGCTTAGCGTAGAGTGAGATGACTTGTTTAAGAACATTACTGTAGTGGTATATATGGAGACTACTGTATGTATGTTCCTTTAATGTCAAACCCCTCGCGGGGACTTAGACATGTTTTCCTGGGCAGGTTTAGCCGACCTAAGCGATTAACCAGTACTAAGCAATGTGTGTGAGGTGCCTTGCTCAATGACACTACATACGTTGGAAGTCGTGATAGCATAGTGGATGCGCGTTCGCTTCAGGTGCGAAAGGTCCGGAGTTCGAGCCCCACTGGAGCCGTTACGATTGTGCCCTTAGGCAAGGCATTTAAATTCCACGTTGCCTCTTCTCTCTCCCTCGTGGCGATGGATTCCATCAGGAATGAGGTCTCGAGAGTGATTTATATAAGTTGAAATAACTTGTTTCGCAATCGAGCTAAAATAAATTTGTATAAACTAAACACTACATACGTGGCCTGACCGAGTATTGAACCCGGGACCGTTCGATTACAAATCCGACGCTCTACGACTGGACCACGGACACCACATTGTAGTGGTATACAGCTAGCTTTTATATCAATGTGGTACTGTTCGCCTCCAGATAATTGAGGATCAGGTGGTCGTGCATTCAAACTTATGCTTGGTTACTTTACTACATATTATATTTTGTGGTCTGAGCGAGTATCAAACCTGGGACCCTTCGATTCTATATCCGACGCTCTACCACTAGACATCATTATAACATGAACTCCCAATATACCATTATATGGTCCACAAAAATAATTTGCCATAAAAACTATATGACTACAGAAATAACTATTGTAAGTTGTAACACAATCATCCGGCGCATACCCTGGACCTCACCCACCAGGGTACTACATGTACCTCCCTCCCAGCACACACATACTCCTCCTGGTTACTAAAACAAATTGTGTCAGTAGTGTGTGTTTTTGACTAGAAATGATATTTGATGGATGCTACAATATACTTTTGACTATTTGGGGTATGGGTATGCGCCTGATGCCTGTGATTTGTAACATCTGAAAAATGACACTTTTACGAGGGTTGGCTAATTGAGTGACACTAATTAATGCATTGAATCAGGATAACAATTAGTCACCGTGTGCATTAAAATTCAGTATCAGGTTTGAACTATATAGAATTAAACCTATCCAATGCTCAAAGAATACCTACCATACACTGGCTCTAATGTGTTAAATTTATATGTTTGCAAACTCCACTATGGAAAGGAATTTGTATAAGCATTTTAATATGCTTGTTTTCCAATCCAAATTATTTCTCTTGTAACACTTTCTGAATAAAATATGTTTAAACTAATTGAGTGACTTGTATCAAAGCAGTTACTTCCGTCTGTGTTGTTATTGGAGGAGGAAGGGACTAAATTTAAGCTTGACTTTCTCTACCTGGCCTTTCGTCTGGCTATCTGTAAATAACTAAATATAAATCTAATATTAATGTAAGGAAAGAAATAAAACAAAAAGTGTTTCCTGTGTCACGACCGCCAGTTGAGATTCACGCCTCCCCCACAAATAAATAAGATTTAAATGCTAAGTTAGTTTGTTGAAATAAACTGCAATTTACCGAATTTGATGGCTTGGAGCCAAAATCAGTTCTATTTAGTAAATTACAGTGGGTAGTTGGGTTATGGCTCCAAATGCATGGAATTGTGATATATGTATATAAGCAACACACACACACACACACACGCACGCACGCACGCACGCACGCAAGCACACGCACACACACACAACACCACGCACAAACACACACACACGCACGCACGCACCACACACACACACACACACACACACAACACACACACACACACACACACACACACACACACACACACACACACACACACAAACGCACTCACGCACACGCACCACACGCACGCACGCACACGCACACCACACACCACACACACACACACACACACGTTGTAGGCCAAATTTCATAATTTTCCGTACCGTCACAGGGTTTATTTTAGCCGATTGTATCATACTATGACATAAATGTATGTCACTGCATCTTATCACGTTATTGAATGTCATAGAAAATTATATTTCAGTCTAACAAAAGTTGAATTTGTTACCATAGCAATCTGTAATATTATGTAACCCTTTCTAGTGTATGTAAGTACTCTGGAACAAACTTGTTTCAAAGAGGAGCATCAAAGTTTTTCCGATGTAAAAATAGATACTATAATATTCATAAAGTAATATTCATAAAGGACTTGAAAATCATAATTTGATAAATTTTCTGTGGTTTTATATCTAATGAAGATACAAAATGTAAATGTAAACCCCATCGCTAGACGTAGTCTGCCTTATTATGTTTCGTTATTATAAAAAAATGTTTATGAAATAAAATAAAATGAATAAAAAAAAAATGTAAATGCTTTGAATGTTCATGTTGTAAATAGATGAGTTTAGATTCTTTAGATATTTAGAAGACATTAAATTGTTGAGATGTGAATTATGCCCATGTTGTTAGTCACAAACCCATCTAATATAATATAATTTTGCAGAATGCTCGTTGATGGTCAGTGCCACACCAACGTTGCTACAGGAAGCTGCTCACATAGATTTAGTGATGAATAAGAAACAGACTACACTGTTTCAAAGCTGGAGCAATAAAGGTGTTACAGAAAGGAACATCTTAACCAAACCTCGACTTTCAACCTCGACATCCAACCCCCAACCTTCAACCTCGGCAGTAGGTGATGATGTAATTGACTTGTGTGCTAGTTTTGAAGATGATGATGATGATCTACTTTATGAAGCTGAAGAATCAGTGACAAATATCAGTAAAACTGTTCGACCATCAGCTGCAACTAGCAGTGTGTTCAATAACAGCAGGGAGGGGCGAGATGAACACGAACTCCCTGGGTTGCAGCCTCAGCATGTTTGTGATGTATCTGTTGGCGCCAATTCATTTACGCCCACCCAGGCTCAGACACAAAGCAGTAGTTTACCAGGCTTTGATAAATGTGCTGGAAAGTTGTGGATCTACCCGACAAACTACCCACTACGAGACTACCAGTTTAACATTGTTCAACAGGCATTGTTTAAGAATACAATGGTTACGCTACCAACTGGACTCGGGAAGACGTTTATTGCTGCGGTGGTCATGTACAATTTTTACCGGTGGTATCCACAGGGGAAGGTGATCTTCATGGCACCGACTAAGCCTCTTGTTGCTCAGCAGATTGAAGCGTGCTATAACATTATGGGTATTCCGCAGATCCACACGTCTGAACTGACAGGTATACTTTGTTTTTCTTTGTACAATTTTGTTAAAGCAGCATTACATCGTATGAAATAAAAGATATTTGAAAAAATAAATTTTTACGTATGGGTAGCAATGCTGCTACACATTCTAACATTATACTTTGTATGCTTATGTTAATTTGGTAAACAGTGTTTTTTTGCGATAAAACAAACTCGAAACCGAAAGTAGGACTTTCCGAGTCGATCGGTCACGCACTTGTTTACAACCGGAACGCATCGTCCGCACGTGTTTGCATTCGGAATGCATCGTCCCCATTTGTCCCACGTTGTCTTTTTTAATTAAATTACTTGATATGTTGATTCATACCTCTGTTAGCTAAGTCTTTTAGGGACATTTCTACATCCCCGCGAACGGTTCGACATTAGAGGAAGATAGATAGATTGTCTTTCATTTTCAAAATATATACGTTGTTTTCTACATCCTCTGTTGTTTCACGCATGCGCGCTGTGCGTGTTTACATTTCGTGTGTTGATAAACAAATTCGCGTATACGACTGTTTAAATTTATTGGAATGTTATCGTTTCTGAGCGACTATTTCGATTTTTGTAAACACATACACATTAGTATTTATAATTTACCCAAAACATCCTTTATTACGATGTAATGCTGCTTTAAATGTTTTCTAGTTTTTCTTCATTATAAATCATCTATGTAAATCAGAAACATATTTCAGGGCTCATTCTAGAGGGTGACTTGGGCAAAATCGTCGCACAGCGACTCTGACTTCCAGGGCCCCACTTTTCCCTAAAAAAATGTTTTTAATTTTTTTTTATAATTTACATACAAAATGTTGCCAGACACACTGGCACATTATAAAGCTCTGTTTTAATTCTTATGTTTTATTTAATCGTGATATTGTGTATTTTAACCCTAATTTGATGAAAAATATTAAATAACACCATTGAAAGATGCAATCGCGTGCTTTCTCACTTCTCCCAACAATTCTGACCTAGGAATGAGCCATTTTCTGAAAAGTCTGTACATTTTGCCTTCATTGAAGTTCAGCTACAATTTTAGCTATAATGTTACCACTGATAGCCATCGTCATTTTTCAACAGAGTTATGTACTGGGGATTTTCATATTCTCTCATGGGTTTAAGTATTCAACTGTCAAATAATGGGGGATTTTTGGTAAGAAATGTTGTCTTTGTGGCTACAGATTTTTATAATCCCGGAACATCAAAAAGCAACAAACAACAATCCATAGTGTAAAATACAGGTCTGCTACTGGACAGAAATCCTGCTATTGGTCACTGGTAGCTTAGTTTGGGTCGGGTGTCAGTTATATAAGGAAAAGACCATGTGTAAATATGAAACGTTTTTCATATTTTTCTAGGTAACATGGGACCATCTAAAAGAGAGAAGGAATGGCGTGAGAAAAGGGTATTTTTCTTAACCCCGCAAGTGATGACAAACGACCTCAGTCGAGGATCCTGTCCGGCTGATGATGTGAAATGTCTGGTAATAGATGAAGCCCACAAGGCAGTGGGAAATCATGCATATTGTCAGGTAACTAGCATACTGTCAGGTAACTAGCATACAGCAAACATGCCACAAGGCAGTGGGAAATCATGCATATTGTCAGGTAACTAGCATACTGTCAGGTAACTAGCATACTGTCAGGTAATTAACATACAGCAAACATGCGACAAGGCAGTGGTAAATCATGCATATTGTCAAGTAACTAACATACTGTCAGGTAACTAAGGTAACTAACATACTGTCAGGTAACTAACATTACTGTTAGGTAACTAACATACAGCAAACATGCGACAAGGCAGTGGTAAATCATGCATATTGTCAAGTAACTAACATACTGTCAGGTAACTAAGGTAACTAACATACTGTCAGGTAACTAACATTACTGTTAGGTAACTAGCATACAGCAAACATGCCACAAGGCAGTGGTAAATCATGCATACTGTCAGGTAACTAGCATACAGCAAACATGCCACAAGGCAATGGGAAATCATGCATACTGTCAGGTAGCTAACATTACTGTCAGGTAACATACAGCAAACATGCGACAAGGCAGTGGTAAATCATGCATACTGTCAGGTAACTAACATTACTGCCAGGTAACTAACATACAGCAAACATGCCACACGGCAGTGGGAAATCATGCATACTGTCAGGTAACTAACATACAGCAAACATGCCACAAGGCAGTGGTAAATCATGCATATACTGTCAGGTAACTAACATACTGTCAGGTAACTAACATACAGCAAACATGCCACAAGGCAGTGGGAAATCATGCATACTGTCAGGTAACTAACATACTGTCAGGTAACTAACATACAGCAAACATGCCACAAGGCAGTGGGAAATCATGCATACTGTCAGGTAACTAACATACTGTCAGGTAACTAACATACAGCAAACATGCCACAAGGCAGTGGGAAATCATGCATACTACTGTCAGGTAACTAACATACTGTCAGGTAACTAACATACTGTCAGGTAGCTAACATACAACAGACAGGCCACAAGGCAGTGGGAAATCATGCATACTGTCAGGTAACTAACATACAACAGACATGCCACAAGGCAGTGGGAAATCATGCATACTGTCAGGTAACTAACATACTGTCAGGTAACTAATATACTGTCAGGTAACTAACATACTGTCAGGTAGCTAACATACAACAGACAGGCCACAAGGCAGTGGGAAATCATGCATACTGTCAGGTAACTAACATACAGCAAACATGCCACAAGGCAGTGGTAAATCATGCATACTGTCAGGTAACTAACATACAACAGACAGGCCACAAGCAGTGGGAAATCATACAGACATATATAACTTAGAATTTGTCTGCCAATTTTCACCAATATGCAATGCTATACTACCTCTTTGATCAATCACCTTACTTTAGCACATTTTTCTAGCGGCTAACCCCAAAATAACCTCTCCTGCACCTAATCGCGGCTCAAAATGTACCCTGCCAAATTTCAGAATAACCCTGCTCCTTTTCTGACCCACCCTGCCCTTTTTTCCACTGTAGAATAAACCCTACCCCAAGCGAACATGCTACCACTACGCTATCACAAGGACAGGTTAATGATTTATGGCACTGAAGCACATCATTTATGGAAACAGAGATGACAATGATCTACAGACGGATCTGTAGTCCAGTGGTAACACGCTGGTTTGGTAATCCAGGGGTTGCAGGTTCGATCCCCCCGTCTGACCCTAATAAAATTAACAGTCTTTCAGATGGGACTTTAAACCGAGGTCTCGTGTCGGTGCTGTACACCGTGCACGTAAATGAACCAGAGGAGACTCTGGAATGGGTCTCTGTATCATTGCACTATCCTCCAAAAATCTAAAATGACTAATCTCTTCAGGAGGCGTCGCTCATATGGGAAACCGGTAGCGACGATAAATAAACGTAAAACACACATGACAATGATGAGGCAGGAGTAGTTTGTCTCTCCACCTCAGCCGTTTATTTCCTCCAATATATCTCATCCTCACTTGCTCAAATGATAGAAACTGACACAAATGTGTGTGTGTAATTTATTTTGAATATTTCAGGTTGTTAAAGAGCTTGTGAAGTACACAGAGAATTTCCGAATCCTGTCTCTCAGCGCTACACCTGGCAGCGATATAAATGTACTGTTGATTGCCAATATTTATGATATTATTTGCTGGAAAAATGTGTCAGTTTTGTGATGTTCGTCTGTTTCATATCTTTAATGTGTCCGCCTCCGTGGTCGAGTGGTTACGGTCGCTGACTTGTATACCACTGTAACCTATCATCACTGATGGTCACGGGTTCGAGCCCCACTCAAGCCGTGTCTCATTTATATGAAAAAGTTGGCAGTTTCTTACGGAGGTTGGTGCACCCAAGTACTGGTTAACCGCTGGAGCCTGCCCAGGAAAGGTGTTGTTAAGTAAACTGCCCGCCGGCGATATAGCCCGAAATGGTGCTGATGCAGCCGTAAAACCCGAAATATATAATATAACATAATATCTTTAATGTTGGCCATTCTCCATTATCTATTGCCAGATAGTGCACATAGTTACTTGTTGTCACCATTTTCAAGGTCAAACACGTCTCCATCGAGCTGTGCCATCATTTTGTGGTTTACTTGTTATCTCTCGCCAATTTGTCGAGGGATTCTGTTTTGGTGTTATCTGTCCGTCCGTTCGAGAGCCAGTTCTCAATAACCAATCAGTGGATTTTTTTAAAACATGAAAATGAATTTGTATCACGTGTATCACAATAGTGTTGTGGTGTACACGATATTTTCTTGGCAATTAGTTTATACAAATTTATTTTAGCTCAATTGCGAAACAAGTTATTTCAACTTATATTAATCACTCTTGAGACCTCATTCCTGATGGAATCCATCGCCATGAGGGAGAGAGCAGAGGCAACATGAAATTTAAATGCCTTGCCTAAGGGCACAATCGTAACAGCTCCAGCGGTGCTCAAACAACTAGTTTTGTTATCCAGCTGAAATGTTTTCCATTCCTTTAAATCTCAATGAACATGAGGGCCCTAAGGAAGATTAGTTCAGAACTAATTAGGTCACCCTCTATAAATAAAGAAATCTATTTATCATACACTGGTAGTAAATTATATCAATTCCACTCAAATCACCATTGATTTGTAAATGTTGCATGCAATGGTGGCATGTTGTGGGTGGTTAGCGGTCTGGACTACCAATGTTGGTGGGTGGTTAGTGGTCTGGACTACCAATTGGTGGGTGGTTAGTGGTCTGGACTACCAATTGGTGGGTGGTTAGTGGTCTGGACTATCAATGTTGGTGGGTGGTTAGTGGTCTGGACTACCAATGTTGATGGGTGGTTAGCGGTCTGGACTACCAATGTTGGTGGGTGGTTAGTGGTCTGGACTACCAATGTTGGTGGGTGGTTAGCGGTCTGGACTACCAATGTTGGTGGGTGGTTAGCGGTCTGGACTACCAATGTTGGTGGGTGGTTAGTGGTCTGGACTACCAATGTTGATGGTGGTTAGCGGTCTGGACTACCAATGTTGATGGGTGGTTAGCGGTCTGGACTACCAATGTTGGTGGGTGGTTAGCGGTCTGGACTACCAATGTTGGTGGGTGGTTAGTGGTCTGGACTACCAATGTTGGTGGGTGGTTAGCGGTCTGGACTACCAATGTTGGTGGGTGGTTAGTGGTCTGGACTACCAATGTTGGTGGGTGGTTAGCGGTCTGGACTACCAATGTTGGTGGGTGGTTAGTGGTCTGGACTACCAATGTTGGTGGGTGGTTAGTGGTCTGGACTACCAATGTTGGTGGGGGGTTAGTGGTCTGGACTACCAATGTTGGTGGGTGGTTAGCGGTCTGGACTACCAATGTTGGTGGGTGGTTAGCGGTCTGGACTACCAATGTTGGTGGGTGGTTAGCGGTCTGGACTACCAATGTTGGTGGGTGGTTAGTGGTCTGAACTACCAATGTTGGTGGGTGGTTAGTTGTCTGGACTACCAATGTTGGTGGGTGGTTAGTGGTCTGGATTACCAATGTTGGTGGGTGGTTAGCGGTCTGGACTACCAATGTTGGTGGGTAGTTAGTGGTCTGGACTACCAATGTTGGTGGGTGGTTAGTGGTCTGGACTACCAATGTTGGTGGTTGGTTAGTGGTCTGGACTACCAATGTTGGTGGGTGGTTAGTGGTCTGGACTACCAATGTTGGTGGGTGGTTAGTGGTCTGGACTACCAATGTTGGTGGGTGGTTAGCGGTCTGGACTACCAATGTTGGTGGGTGGTTAGTGGTCTGGACTACCAATGTTGGTGGGTGGTTAGCGGTCTGGACTACCAATGTTGGTGGGTGGTTAGCGGTCTGGACTACCAATGTTGGTGGGTGGTTAGCGGTCTGGACTACCAATGTTGGTGGGTGGTTAGCGGTCTGGACTACCAATGTTGGTGGGTGGTTAGCGGTCTGGGCTACCAATGTTGGTGGGTGGTTAGTGGTCTGGACTACCAATTGGTGGGTGGTTAGTGGTCTGGACTACCAATGTTGGTGGGTGGTTAGTGGTCTGGACTACCAATGTTGGTGGGGGGTTAGCGGTCTGGACTACCAATGTTGGTGGGTGGTTAGCGGTCTGGACTACCAATGCGAACTATGGGTTTGATCCCATGCAAGAGCTTACGAAAATACATTCTTGTATTTCTCACCACTATAAATCTTTTGGAGCAGATTACCAAGGTCCCATGTACTGTCAGTGTAGGTTACTTACATGCAAAAGATCCAGAGCGACTAATCAACAACAGTGTTGTATTGTACCCATCTCCGATCTCCTCGGTCCCACACTATGCAACCATTATAGTGTTCAAAATCAGCAAACAAACTAAATATAGTTTGTTCAAAAGCTCACTCAGAGCTTGTCTTGTATTGTTGCTATCTTGCCGACTCAACAAAAATTGATCTTATCTGATCTTAAATGTGTTACCTGTAAATAAGATGATACTAAATGTAGCAGTGTTGTGATTTATATATGATGGAAGCTTTGTTGTGAGGCCGGTTAGTGGCGTATCTCCAGGCAAACAGCCTCGCATCCCCAGACAAGCAGCCTCGTGTAGCTGAAGCCATGGGTTTGAGATCTACACATGACTAGTATGTTACATATTGTGACGCCATGGGTTTGAGATCTACACATGACTAGTATGTTACATATTGTGAAGCCATGGGTTGGAGATCTACACATGACTGTAGTATGTTACATATTGTGAAGCCATGGGTTGGAGATCTACACATGACTGTAGTATGTTACATATTGTGAAGCCATGGGTTGGAGATCTACACATGACTGTAGTATGTTACATATTGTGAAGCCATGGGTTTGAGATCTACACATGACTGTAGTATGTTACATATTGTGAAGCCATGGGTTGGAGATTTACACATGACTGTAGTATGTTACATATTGTGAAGCCATGGGTTGGAGATCTACACATGACTGTAGTATGTTACATATTGTGAAGCCATGGGTTGGAGATCTACACATGACTGTAGTATGTTACATATTGTGAAGCCATGGGTTTGAGATCTACACATGACTGTAGTATGTTACATATTGTGAAGCCATGGGTTGGAGATCTACACATGACTGTAGTATGTTACATATTGTGAAGCCATGGGTTGGAGATCTACACATGACTGTAGTATGTTACATATTGTGAAGCCATGGGTTGGAGATCTACACATGACTGTAGTATGTTACATATTGTGAAGCCATGGGTTGGAGATCTACACATGACTGTAGTATGTTACATATTGTGAAGCCATGGGTTGGAGATCTACACATGACTGTAGTATGTTACATATTGTGAAGCCATGGGTTGGAGATCTACACATGACTGTAGTATGTTACATATTGTGAAGCCATGGGTTGGAGTTCTACACATGACTGTAGTATGTTACATATTGTGAAGCCATGGGTTGGAGATCTACACATGACTGTAGTATGTTACATATTGTGAAGCCATGGGTTGGAGATCTACACATGACTGTAGTATGTTACATATTGTGAAGCCATGGGTTGGAGATCTACACATGACTGTAGTATGTTACATATTGTGAAGCCATGGGTTGGAGATCTACACATGACTGTAGTATGTTACATATTGTGAAGCCATGGGTTTGAGATATACACATGACTGTAGTATGTTACATATTGTGAAGCCATGGGTTGGAGTTCTACACATGACTGTAGTATGTTACATATTGTGAAGCCATGGGTTGGAGATCTACACATGACTGTAGTATGTTACATATTGTGAAGCCATGGGTTGGAGATCTACACATGACTGTAGTATGTTACATATTGTGAAGCCATGGGTTGGAGATCTACACATGACTGTAGTATGTTACATATTGTGAAGCCATGGGTTGGAGATCTACACATGACTGTAGTATGTTACATATTGTGAAGCCATGGGTTGGAGATCTACACATGACTGTAGTATGTTACATATTGTGAAGCCATGGGTTGGAGATCTACACATGACTGTAGTATGTTACTTATTTTAGGCTGTGCAACTTGTTTTGAACAATTTGCTTATTTCGCAAATTGAAATCCGGACAGAGGAATCTATTGACATCAAGCGATACTCTCACGAAAGGAAGGTAGAAAAAGTGGTTGTGCCTCTTGGTGATGAACTGACAAAGGTCAAGGTTAAATATGTTCATGTAAGTATTGTAATGCAGTGTATTCTGTATATATATATATGATATTCAATGAGTTGTTATTGAATTTATTTAACGAGTTCTAAACACAATAAAAACTTTATGCAAATTTATTTTAGCTTGATTGTGAAACAATTTCTTACAACATTAGTTTAATCGCTCTCGAGACCTCACTCCTGATGGAATCCATCCCATGAGGGAGAGAGAAGAGGCAAGGTGGATTTAAGGGTCCTGTCCAAGGACACCATCACCGTGGTTCTCACGGGGCTCAAACTCACAACCTCTCCTTTAAAATGCAAACACCATAAATGTGATAACCGGTTTGAATCCATGTTATAGATGTGATAAGATGCTTGGTTCATTACTCTCTATATCAATGTCAAATCTTACAGCTACTGCTGTACATAATGAATACAAAAATGGATGCGTTTTATTGCATAGATAATGGAAGTTGTAGTGAATAGACTGAAGCGACAGGGAGTATTGTACAACAGAGAGACTACCAGCCTGTCTAAGTTCCTCATCCTCAAAGCACGTGAAGGCTTCAGACAGAACCCACCTGAGAAGCTACAGGTACCCAGTACTATTTTTTTTCAACAGTTTCTATAAATAATATCATTCTTTAAAAACATGATTTCACTTAATTTGTGAAGAGATCCTTGTGAAAAATCAGTTCTTTTTGTCACAATTGTGAAAGAAATTCTAAAAGAATTTTTATTCAGATACATTTGTTGAAGTTGAAAACATGATATATGGTTTATACAAATTTATTTTAGCTCGATTGCGAAACAAGTTCTTACAACAACTTATATTAATCACTCTCGAGACCTCATTCCTTATGGAATCTATCGCCACGAGGGAGAGAGTAGAGGCAACGTAGAATTTAAATGCCTTGCCTAAGAGCACAATCGTAACTGCTACAGCGGGGCTTGAACTCCGGACCATTCGCACCTGAAGCGAACGCGCTACCACTGCGCTATCACGACTTCCACTATTATATTTGTGCCTCCAGGTATGCATGTATGAGTTGAATGTTTACTTTATGTTCTTTGATAGAAACATCAATATGGTATAGTTGAGGGAGACTTTGCTCTCGCCATGAGTCTGTACCATGGGTACGAGCTTCTACAGCTGCATGGGTCAAGGTCATTGTATAACTTCCTGGACGGAATACTCACGGGAGATAAAAGTTACGGGCGAACGCGGTCGGAATTGACGAGAAATGGAGATTTTAATGAATTGATGGCACTGCTATCTGCGAAATACAAGACAACAGAGAGGTTTGTACATACTGTAGTACTGAGGGTGTGATTTCTGGTAGAGCCATTGTCCGTAAGACACCTAAATAAAGTTGGCCAGTTCATTGTACTAGTTTTGCTATCCAGCTGGCTTGCGGAAGGTCGGTGGTTTTACCGGACTGCCTGTCTGTGCCTGAAATACTGCTCGGAGAGGCACCTGGTTTCTTCGTCTACCAATAGTAGCTGGAGAGTCATTATATTACCTATGTAATATGAGTGCGAAAATGTTGGCAGTGACAATATTTTAACTTGATTTGTGATTACAACATCTTGCTTGCATCTATGTTTTGTTGCAAAAATCACACTGCACACTATGGAAAT
>CM026404.1:9148058-9219636 GCA_014843695.1 Archivesica marissinica | reverse complement strand
CCATGGGTTGGAGATCTACACATGACTGTAGTATGTTACATATTGTGAAGCCATGGGTTGGAGATCTACACATGACTGTAGTATGTTACATATTGTGAAGCCATGGGTTGGAGTTCTACACATGACTGTAGTATGTTACATATTGTGAAGCCATGAGTTTGAGATCTACACATGACTGTAGTATGTTACATATTGTAAAGCCATGGGTTGGAGATCTACACATGACTGTAGTATGTTACATATTGTGAAGCCATGGGTTGGAGATCTACACATGACTGTAGTATGTTACATATTGTGAAGCCATGGGTTGGAGTTCTACACATGATGACTGTAGTATGTTACATATTGTGAAGCCATGGGTTGGAGATCTACACATGACTGTAGTATGTTACATATTGTGAAGCCATGGGTTGGAGATCTACACATGACTGTAGTATGTTACATATTGTGAAGCCATGGGTTGGAGATCTACACATGACTGTAGTATGTTACTTATTTTAGGCTGTGCAACTTGTTTTGAACAATTTGCTTATTTCGCAAATTGAAATCCGGACAGAGGAATCTATTGACATCAAGCGATACTCTCACGAAAGGAAGGTAGAAAAAGTGGTTGTGCCTCTTGGTGATGAACTGACAAAGGTCAAGGTTAAATATGTTCATGTAAGTATTGTAATGCAGTGTATTCTGTATATATATATATGATATTCAATGAGTTGTTATTGAATTTATTTAACGAGTTCTAAACACAATAAAAACTTTATGCAAATTTATTTTAGCTTGATTGTGAAACAATTTCTTACAACATTAGTTTAATCGCTCTCGAGACCTCACTCCTGATGGAATCCATCCCATGAGGGAGAGAGAAGAGGCAAGGTGGATTTAAGGGTCCTGTCCAAGGACACCATCACCGTGGTTCTCACGGGGCTCAAACTCACAACCTCTCCTTTAAAATGCAAACACCATAAATGTGATAACCGGTTTGAATCCATGTTATAGATGTGATAAGATGCTTGGTTCATTACTCTCTATATCAATGTCAAATCTTACAGCTACTGCTGTACATAATGAATACAAAAATGGATGCGTTTTATTGCATAGATAATGGAAGTTGTAGTGAATAGACTGAAGCGACAGGGAGTATTGTACAACAGAGAGACTACCAGCCTGTCTAAGTTCCTCATCCTCAAAGCACGTGAAGGCTTCAGACAGAACCCACCTGAGAAGCTACAGGTACCCAGTACTATTTTTTTTCAACAGTTTCTATAAATAATATCATTCTTTAAAAACATGATTTCACTTAATTTGTGAAGAGATCCTTGTGAAAAATCAGTTCTTTTTGTCACAATTGTGAAAGAAATTCTAAAAGAATTTTTATTCAGATACATTTGTTGAAGTTGAAAACATGATATATGGTTTATACAAATTTATTTTAGCTCGATTGCGAAACAAGTTCTTACAACAACTTATATTAATCACTCTCGAGACCTCATTCCTTATGGAATCTATCGCCACGAGGGAGAGAGTAGAGGCAACGTAGAATTTAAATGCCTTGCCTAAGAGCACAATCGTAACTGCTACAGCGGGGCTTGAACTCCGGACCATTCGCACCTGAAGCGAACGCGCTACCACTGCGCTATCACGACTTCCACTATTATATTTGTGCCTCCAGGTATGCATGTATGAGTTGAATGTTTACTTTATGTTCTTTGATAGAAACATCAATATGGTATAGTTGAGGGAGACTTTGCTCTCGCCATGAGTCTGTACCATGGGTACGAGCTTCTACAGCTGCATGGGTCAAGGTCATTGTATAACTTCCTGGACGGAATACTCACGGGAGATAAAAGTTACGGGCGAACGCGGTCGGAATTGACGAGAAATGGAGATTTTAATGAATTGATGGCACTGCTATCTGCGAAATACAAGACAACAGAGAGGTTTGTACATACTGTAGTACTGAGGGTGTGATTTCTGGTAGAGCCATTGTCCGTAAGACACCTAAATAAAGTTGGCCAGTTCATTGTACTAGTTTTGCTATCCAGCTGGCTTGCGGAAGGTCGGTGGTTTTACCGGACTGCCTGTCTGTGCCTGAAATACTGCTCGGAGAGGCACCTGGTTTCTTCGTCTACCAATAGTAGCTGGAGAGTCATTATATTACCTATGTAATATGAGTGCGAAAATGTTGGCAGTGACAATATTTTAACTTGATTTGTGATTACAACATCTTGCTTGCATCTATGTTTTGTTGCAAAAATCACACTGCACACTATGGAAATTGATCCTTTTACCATTTTGTTAAGACATTTTACCGTACTTCCTGGAATAAATAAGATAATTGATACAGTTAAGCTAATTGGTTTTAGTGTGACTGTCAGTCAAGCTCAGGCGAAGCCGTTTGTGATTGGTCATCCAAGCCATAGAATATTTCAACTCGATTTGTGAATGCAACATTATGGATCTATGTTTTGTTACAAAAAACACTGCACATTATGAACAGTTATCCTTTTACCATTTTGTTTAGACATTTTACCGTACTTCCTGGAATAAATAAGATAATCGCTACAGTTAACCCTTTCAACACCACAGACCTCTAAATTGGCTTACAAAAAAGTGTAGATCCAGATGAGCCGGCTCGTGACGAGCCGGCTCGTGACGAGCCGTCTCATCAGGATCTGCACTTTTTTCAAGTAATATAACTATTTTTAGAAAAAAAATTACCCATTTTGATAAATGAACTGATCCAAATGTAATTTTGTTATTAATTTATTGGTCTAAAAATATCATGGACCAGTCCATGTCAGTTACTTGGTGTTGAATGGGTTAAGCTAATTGGTTTTAGTGTGACTGTCAGTCAAGCTCAGGCGAAGCCGTTTGTGATTGGTCATCCAAAGATGGAGAAGTTACAGCATATAGTGCTGGACCATTTCAACACCCGTGCTGATGGTAAGACTACTAGATTATATCTCAGAACTCGTGCTAAAGGTAAGGGGGCCTCCGAGACCGAGTGGTTGACTTCAAATCACTTGCCCCTCACCAATGACCACTATAGGTTCGAATCCAATGAGGATATTTGTTATTTCGGTGTATGATCGAACTATATTTCATCGAATGAACATTGAAAGCATTATTATCACGAGTGGCGCCAGCCAAGAGTGATAATAATAGTTTTCTATGTTCATGAGTGAAATATTATTCGATCATTAACTAGAAAGTCGTGGTTAGACGACCATAAATGACGTCGTGAATGAGTTTGAGTCCGAAAACGTTCGCGGTTATGACATTTCAACATGTAGCAGCTAGGTACCACACATGCAAAGCAGTGAGAAATAAAATGTGTTATTCCACTGCTTTCAACCAGTGTTTTACGTTTATTTATCGTCGCTACCGGTTGCCCATATGAGCGACGCCTCCTGAAGAGATTAGTTATTTTATATTTTGGAGGATAGTGCATGATACAGACAGAGACCCATTCCAGAATCTCCTCTGGTTCTTTTACGTGCACGGTGTAAAGCACCGACACGAGACCTCGGTTTAACGTCCCATCTGAAAGACTGTTAATTTTATTAGGGTCAGACGGGGGATCGAACCAGAGTTCACAAGTTTCATTGTATTTCAACACTCTTGTTGAGTTCTATTATTAGATTATTTTCTATTACTCGTGTTATTGCTCATTATCTATGTTTGATGTTGAAACTTCTATTGCATATAACTGCAAGAGTATTTGCCCTTGTCATAAATGTTGATCAGAAATGGGAAGCGGTGTACCTGGGTTTCCCTTATTTTAATTGTAAATTTGCCATTTTCAGAATTGTGTGTATATGTAGTTTCAACAGTATTTTTTATTATTGATCTATGACAGGTTTGTTTTTCCACACATTAGCAGAGGTGTGTTGTGGTGGTTGCCAGATCGGACAGGTGGATTTTCTCCGGGTACTCCGGTTTCCTCCCACACAAATGACCACATTTACGCTTTTATCCGTGCCAACGATAGTGATTAATATAAGTTGTTAAAACTTGCTTCACAATTGTTGTAAAATAAATAAAGTTTAAAAAAAAAGAGGTGTGTTGTTTAGAAAATAATGCATTTTATTGATGGCTATAGCCATGTTCGTTACGATCTCATCTTGTAAGTGATTATTGCAGCTGCAACACAGGTTATGATATTCTATTGCAGCTGCAATAAGGGTTATGCTATTTATTGCAGCTGTAACAAGGGTTATGCTATTTATTGCAGCTGCAACAAGGGTTATGCTATTTATTGCAGCTGCAACAAGGGTTATGCTATTCTATTGCAGCTGCAACAAAGGTTATGCTATTCTATTGCAGCTGCAACAAGGGTTATAATATTCTACTGCAGCTGCAACAAGGGTTATGATATTCTATTGCAGCTGCAACACAGGTTATGCTATTCTATTGCAGCTGCAACAAGGGTTATGCTATTCTACTGCAGCTGCAACAAGGGTTATGCTATTCTACTGCAGCTGCAACACAGGTTATGATATTCTACTGCAGCTGCAACAAGGGTTATGCTATTCTATTGCAGCTGCAACACGGGTTATGATATTCTACTACAGCTGCAACAAGGGTTATGCTATTCTATTGCAGCTGCAACAAGGGTTATGATATTCTACTACAGCTGCAACAAGGGTTATGCTATTCTATTGCAGCTGCAACAAGGGTTATGATATTCTACTGCAGCTGCAACAAGGGTTATGCTATTCTATTGCAGCTGCAACAAGGGTTATGATATTCTATTGCAGCTGCAACAAGGGTTATGATATTCTACTACAGCTGCAACAAGGGTTATGATATTCTATTGCAGCTGCAACAAGGGTTATGCTATTGGGTTATGATATTCTCTTACAGCTGCAACAAGGGTTATGCTATTTATTGCAGCTGCAACAAGGGTTATGCTATTCTATTGCAGCTGCAACACGGGTTATGATATTCTCGCAGTATCGGGACAGTGTTCAGGAGATCAAGGATATGCTACACATACATCATCCTGTGATCAAAGTGATGAGTTTTATTGGCCAGGCCACCGCTGGAAAATCTACGAAAGGATTTACGCAGAAAGAACAACTCGAGGTATATATACCTGCCTGTAGCTAGGCAACCCTTATTGTTTTCTATATATGCTTTGCTCAATCAACCTGAAAATGTTCAAAAAGTCCAAGCTACTGTAGCTTGACCAGACATTGGGGTAGAGGATGATGTGGGTTGAGTAGCCTCCGTGAGCTGCCCAGCTTCTGTCTATTTGTATACATACCTTAAGCTTCTCCCTCAACAGAACTGTCCGACTAGCCCAGTTGTTAGCATGCTTGCTTCTCACCGATGCAACCCGGGTTCGATCGTTGGAATGGGAAATTTGCGAGATGGTACGGTGGTCGCCAGATCGGACAGTAGGGTTTTCTTCGGGTTCCTCCCACACGAATGACCACATTTACGTTTTCATCCGCGCTAACGAGAGTGATTAATATAAGTTTCTAAAGCTTGTTTCGCAATCGTTGTAAAAGAAATAAAGTTTATAGCAACAGAACTAAGCTCACTAGTGTTTGTATCTGCAGTCAGTCAGCATTGGAACTGCTCTTGGTAATGTTGTGAGATTGTTTTTATCTCTTCAACAATTGACCTTTCTGTCGATTTTGATTGACAGCTGGCGTTAGCCAATCGCATCGCACCATTCGCGCACACCCCCGGCAACGGTTTATCGCCGCCATCTTGTTAGACAAACAATGCATATTAGACACACTAGTAACGAGTAGACAAATTTGAAAAGGCGTGAATTTGATCGAAAATACGGGTTTAAAATTGTTTTAATGATGTTGAAAATGTGTAGCTTTGGTGTGTGGGTTAGTTATAGTACAACATTAGTCGATATCTTGGTGATCGACGTTAAATTCAACCCATTTCAAAATCCTTGGACAAATCTAAAAGTGTGTATATGAACCACAAAATACCAGACAGCTGCTTTAAAAACAATGCATCTATAAAAACACCGACTGACCCCATATAGGCATTCTTTTCTCACAAACACAGCAATCAAATTTAAGCGTGTCACACTGTTTATTGGAAGTAATCAACAACTTACAGACTAACGTACATCACAGAGACCGCCGAGTTATAATACCCGATAGGGGCCACTGCTATCAAGATCAAAGTATTTCACATCGGAATTTAGCACTGATTGTGCTAATTGGTCAATTATAAAATGTGTGCACATAATTATATAATTGATTACTACACCGAGTCATTGTTTTATCGTTCTGTTAGACAAACGAGTTATGTAGTAACATTTTAATCAAATCTAATAACGAGTGATCGTGATCTGAAATTATTTTTTGAAAAATATTTAAAATTAATTAATGATGTCTGTCATTGACAATGGTGAACAGATGTAGTTACGGGCTGTGTGACAGTGATGTAGATATCCAGATCGATTGATAGGTGACGTTAAATTCGTGCCATTTCCAAAACCTAAGACAAATCTTGAAAAAAATGTCTAAGGTGGATTAAGTTGTGTGAACGACCAAACGGCCAGCTGAATACATCCAAAATTAATGCAAACATATATTTGCACAAAAGTAAGTTGAAATTAATTAATGTATGCATAATAAAATATTTCGAAAAAATATATTCTGCATTAATAGATCTACCGTTCACATATGTGAGTATAGTGGTGATTATACATGTGGTTCATACATATTGTCGTGGATGGTGGACTAGGGATCAGATAGTAGTAATAGTACCCATGCATGTGCAGAGCTGTGGGATTCCCATATTAGCTCAGTGAACGTACTGGTGTTCAGTTTTTGGGCCTAATGTTCGAGTCTTCTAGGAGGCATAGGATCGAGTCTCTCAAGACGGTGGCATATTTCATTTCTTTTGATGTCAAAGTTGACACGATGTGGTTGTTCACTCTTCCGTTGACTGCGCAAGCATTTACCACGAACACTTAACACGTCCTCATCCGTATATCTGCCATATGTCCAAGCCCTTGAATCATGTATAAATATCATGCTCTTCACATCAATTTCATTACAACCATGGCGTCTATTTTCCCATGCGTTTTTTGCTCTCGTCACGTTTCCAGCCGTATGCATGCTCTTAGCTGCGATAAGTGCCACCGTTGGAATCATCGAAAATGCGGAATGATTTATTTATTCTCCCCCATTCACATTAATTAATCTTGATTAGTGGCCTGAAACCTAGATAGATAATTACTCCTGGTATGGCAAACACACGGCTACATAGTCCCATTCATAATTGTGTCTAATTACCTAAATAGCTAATAATAGCTTTATTATAATGGGCCTGTATAGTGCAGTACTATATATATATAACATACGAACCTGTGATTATAAGAATGCACTAGTATACGAAACTACCATTAGACGAACAAGGGATTATACGAAATCACCTGAATTCACCTAAAACCATTGCCTTCTTGCTTTCAACGAGATATTCTTATCTGGGTGAAATAAAACCGAGAAATTCGACGGAATTTTATCTAGATTAACTCGATGCAGGTCTGCGTTAGACGCCATTTTGTTAGATAGCTTGTCTCGCGTGGTTACAGCGAGCACCTGTAACTATGGGGGGCGTGCCTAAGTAGCGTTTGCAGAAAGGTCAATTGTATTTCCTCGAAGGTTCACACAAATGATCCGATTTATATTACAATGTTGTTAGTATCATCAAAATGTAGTTTCATTTCATGGTCAATGAAGTGTTGTCAACTTGTCATTCTGTTCATTCTAGGTGATGGCACGGTTTCGCAATGGCGGCTACAACACCCTGGTGTCTACGTGTGTAGGTGAGGAGGGTCTAGACATAGGTGATGTTGACCTCATTATATGCTTCGATGCACACAAGAGTCCAATCAGGCTGGTACAGAGGATGGGCCGGACCGGGCGTAAAAGAGAAGGCCGGATCGTGATGCTTGTCACTCAGGGTAAAGAGGAACAGGTAATGTACTAGGGTCTACATCTGGTCATCTTTGTTTGAGTCAGTTTTACCATTGTTTAGACTGTGTCTCTGTTAAATCAGTTTTACCATTGTTTAGACTGTGTCTCTATTAAATCAGTTTTACCATTGTTTAGACTGTGTCTCTGTTAAGTCAGTTTTACCATTGTTTAGACTGTGTCTCTATTAAATCTGTTTAATCATTGTTTAGACTGTGTCTCTATTAAATCAGTTTTACCATTGTTTAGACTGTGTCTCTATTAAATCAGTTTAATCATTATTTAGACTGTGTCTCTATTTAGTCAGTTTAATCATTGGTTAGACTGTGTCTCTGTTAAATAAGTTTAATGATTGTTTAGACTGTGTCTCTGTTAAATCAGTTTAATCATTATTTAGACAGTGTCTCTATTAAGTCAGTTTAATCATTTAGACTGTGTCTCTGTTAAGTTAGTTTTACCATTGTTTAGACTGTGTCTCTATTAAATCAGTTTAATCATTGGTTAGACTGTGTCTCTATTAAGTTAGTTTTACCATTGTTTAGACTGTGTCTCTATTAAATCTGTTTAATCATTGTTTAGACTGTGTCTCTATTAAATCAGTTTTACCATTGTTTAGGCTGTGTCTCTATTAAATCAGTTTAATCATTGTTTAGACTGTGTCTCTATTAAATCAGTTTTACCATTGTTTAGACTGTGTTTCTATTAAATCAGTTTAATCATTGTTTAGACTGTGTCTCTATTAAGTCAGTTTTACCATTGTTTAGACTGTGTCTCTATTAAATCAGTTTAATCATTGGTTAGACTGTGTCTCTGTTAAATCAGTTTAATCATTATTTAGATTGTGTCTCTGTTAAATAAGTTTAATCATTGTTTAGACTCTGTCTCTATTTAGTCAGTTTAATCATTGGTTAGACTGTGTCTCTGTTAAATAAGTTTAATGATTGTTTAGACTGTGTCTCTGTTAAATCAGTTTAATCATTATTTAGACAGTGTCTCTATTAAGTCAGTTTAATCATTGTTTAGACTGTGTCTCTGTTAAGTTAGTTTTACCATTGTTTAGACTGTGTCTCTATTAAATCAGTTTAATCATTGGTTAGACTGTGTCTCTATTAAGTTAGTTTTACCATTGTTTAGACTGTGTCTCTATTAAATCAGTTTAATCATTGGTTAGACTGTGTCTCTATTAAGTTAGTTTTACCATTGTTTAGACTGTGTCTCTGTTAAGTTAGTTTTACCATTGTTTAGACTGTGTCTCTATTAAATCAGTTTAATCATTGGTTAGACTGTGTCTCTATTAAGTTAGTTTTACCATTGTTTAGACTGTGTCTCTATTAAATCAGTTTAATCATTGGTTAGACTGTGTCTCTATTAAGTTAGTTTTACCATTGTTTAGACTGTGTCTCTGTTAAGTTAGTTTTACCATTGTTTAGACTGTGTCTCTATTAAATCAGTTTAATCATTGGTTAGACTTGTCCCCAAAAACATTAGACTGTGTCTCTATTAAGTTAGTTTTACCATTGTTTAGACTGTGTTTCTGTTAAGTCAGTTTTAACCATTGTTTCGTTTCCAGATTTACAACCAGAGCCAGTATGCCAAGAAGAGTATTCACAAGGCAATATTAAATGGGGCTAAGTCACTACACTTCTACCAGCACAGTCCGCGCATGTTGCCGGATAACTTAACACCCACCTGCCACAAGATGCACATTACTGTGAAGGATAACTTCAAACCATCAAAAAAACTGGTCGATGATAAGGATCCTAACCAGAGTAAGATCACATCTATGATGAATAATGGTAAATTGATTTACTGTTTGTGTTTTCTTAGCACATCTAAGCTATGTTCGAGCCCCACTGGAGCTGTTGCGATTGTGCCCTTAGGCAAGGCATTTAAATTCCACGTTGCCCCTTCTCTCTCCCTCGTGGCGATGGATTTCATCAGAAATGAGGCCATGAGAGTGATTAATATAAGTTGTAAGAACTTGTTTCGCAATCGAGCTAAATTTTTTGTATAAACTAAGCTATACAAAGTATGAGCAGTTACCATTATTGTTCTAGTCACTGGTGCTGATGCAGGCGTAAAACCCGAAATATAAATAAATAAATATGTTCAAGTCATAAAACGAAGTAAAGGGTATGGCAATAGAAATGCAGCACTTCCTTTTAAATGTACATGTAGATAAGTACTCGTCCAAGCTACTGTAGCTTGACCAGACATTGGGGTAGAGGATGATGTTGGTTAAGTAGCGTCTTCGAGCTGCCCAGCTTCTCTCTATTTGTATACATACCTTAAGCTTCTCCCTCAACAGAACTGTTCGATTAGCGCAGTTGTTAGCCTGCTCGCTTCTCACAGATGCAAACTGGGTTCGATCCTCGGACCGGGATGTATTTGAGATGGTATTGTTGTCGCCAGATCGGTCTGGTGGGTTTTCGCCGGGTACTCCAGTTTTCTCCTACACAAATGACCACATATACGCTTTCATCAGTGCCAATGAGAGTGATTAATATACAGTCAAACCTGTCTTAAGCAGCCAGCCAAGGGAATCACAGAAGGTGGTTTCTTAGCACAGATGGCTGCTTAATAAAGGTCAAATGTATAATAAAGCAACATATTGGGAATCCGGAAACTGGCTGCTTAATACAAGTTGGCTGCTTAATAAAGGTGACTGCTAACACAGGTTTGACTGTATAGTTTGAGGAGTATTTTTGATTACAATCTTCTGACATCTTTAGATTTCGAGTTATGCATGAATTGTTTGCATTGGGATTGGAATAGATTAAACTACATTTCGAAAATGATAAGAAATCAAATATGGGAATATTTGCTAATTTGACCCATCTTCTCAGTTACTGTCGTAATATCATCAGTTGACTATATTTAACCCTGCTAATCACGACTAAAGTCACTTTTGCAAACAGCTTAGAGCCAGATGAGATGGCACATTCTCTGACCAGGCTCTATGTTGTTTGCTATTCGGATAGTGGAGCTAAAACACTTGGCTGAATAGCAAACAACATGGATCCTGATCAGACGCTGCGAAGCGCCGCAGCTGATCTGACTCTATGTTGTTTGGTTTAAACATATTCATTCATTCATAATGTACAGTACATATCTATTATATACAGAATAAAAATGGAATTAATCGAAAGCGTAAAGCTTTTAGCACATTCCTTTCAATTTATTCAGCATTTTAAGGGTTAAATTGCAGAAAGGTTAAATTGCAGAAAATCAGGCATCTGTTAATTAGGCTGTTAATTGTTGTTGTTGTAGCTTCATCTAAGAACGACCAATCAGAGGAGATTATCACACTGGATGAGTATAAGGAGCTTGAACCCTGGCTGGTACCTGAGAATGAGATTCCAAAGTTGCAATCGTGTCATATGGTGTGTCTGGAGAAAGATTGTCGAAATGATCACCAGGTAACCAGATTAATTGATTCTGTCGTCAGGTAACCAGATTAATTGATTCTGTGCAAACCAAAAACCCAAACCAAAAACCCAAACAAAGTCAGGTAACCAGATTAATTGATTCTGTCACCAGGTAACCAGATTAATTGATTCTGTCATCAGGTAACTGGTTAATTGAAGCATCATGTAACCAGCTTAAAAAGAGTCATCAGGTAACCAGCTTAAAAGAGTCATCAGGTAACCTGGTTAATTGACTTGGTCAGGTAATTGATTCATCATGAAAACAGGTTAATATTCTCGTTAGGGAACCAGATTACTGGATTCATCAGGTGACCTGACCTGGAGGTTATAAATGTTTTCTCCAATCTGAAACTCAATCTCTAGCTTCTGATTTGGTTCATATGAAGTAAAACTCAGAATGAATCAATCAAATAACTTCAGCTTGAATTTGAGATCCGAGAAAACTTTTATAATCTCAGGCACAGGTTGATTGTTTGAAACAGGTCTAATATACTCGTCAGTGTAATTGTGATCTGTTTGTTGTTTCAACAGATACGCCAGATGATAACTCCTGATGAGTTAGATCATGTTTCAGCAGAGATCATGACTATTGATGATTTGTTTGGCTGTCCGATTAGCGCAGTGGTTAGCATGCTCGCTTCTTACCAATGCAACCCAGGTTCGATCCTCGGACCTGGAAATATGTGAGATGGTACGGTGGTCGCCAGATTAGACAGGTTGGTTTTTTCCGAGTTCCAGTTTCCTCCCACACGAATGACCACATTTACGCTTTCATCCGTGCCAACGAGAGTGATTAATATAAGTTGTTACAACTTGCTTCGCAATTGTTGTAAAATAAATAAAGTTTAAACTTTGTTTGATGTTTCAGCAGACAGAATAACTCTTTTGGAGTAGTTATATCATGTTTCAGTAGATACCATAGAGAATAACTCTTGGTGAATTGTTTGATGTTTCAACAGCGACCATAACTCCTGATTTGTTGAAGTTTCTGCAGAGAGGAGAGAATTACCATTGATGTTCTGTTTGATGTTACAGGAAGCTCCTGGCAGATGGTTATCCCTGTCAGAGTGGTCTCCCTGGCAGAACATGCTCCAGGACACAGAACGTGTAGACCATAGTCTGTCCACTAGACATCTTGTACAGATAATGGAGTTTGTACAATTACAACGTACGTTTTAATACTGTGATTATAAGTCAGTCAGATTAGTGCCGTTAGTGCATACGACAGTGATGATAATTTTGTCAACAATTCATCTTTTGTGCTCTAGATTTGGACTCATTTGTATTATCATCCTCATCATATTTGACCTCATCATTGTCACGGGCATAGTTATCATCATCATAGTTGTCATCCAATCATCCTCTTCATAATTTCCATTGTCATCATTATTATCATCATCATTATCATACTTGTCATTCTCATCAGTATCATTGGTCTCCTCATCATTGTCATAGTTATCATAATTATCATCATTGTCATCATCATCATTATCATAATTGTCATTCTCATCAGCATCATTGGTCTCCTCATCATAGTCAATCTCATCATTGTCATGGGCATAGTTATCATCATCATAATTGTCATAATTATTATCATCATAATTGTCATTCTCATCAGCATCATTGTACTCCTCATCACTGTAAATCTCATCATTGTCATCATCATCATTGTTTTCATCGTCATAAATTCATTAGTGGGCCCGGAATTGATTTGAGATAAAACAAGACATATACATTTAGTTCAGTAAATGCAAATTTATTTTAGCTCGATTGCAAAACAAGTTTCTACAACATTAATTTAATCGCTCTCGAGACCTCATTCCTTGCGGAATCCATCGCCATGAGAGAGAGGCGGCACTGTGGAAGTTAAATGCCTTGCCTAAGGACTCAATCATAAACGGCTACATCTTTGCTCGAACTCTGTGCCATTCACACCTGAAGCGAATGCACTACTACAACTTCCACATTTATATCACATAGATATTTCTCTATTGATAATATCTCGTACACCGTTCTTGGATCTTAGATCACAACAATTGTTTATAGAGTCAAGCACACGGAGCAACAAACCTTTCGCTGATGGCATTATATTTAAATATAACTTTTAATTCATTCAATTTCAGACTGTTTAGATATGAATGATGCTGATGCGTATGGTTTGGAGATGGCAGCTTACCTGAATGAAGAAGATATTGTACAGCCTGGCGAAACAGATGCACATTCACTATTAACATTTGGTATTTCTAAACAGGTATAATGTGTAGGTTTGTTATTATATCAGATGTGAAGAACTTAGATGGGGTTGTTTATTCATGATATGCTCATTACAGGTAACATCAGAAAGCATCAGAAGTTGATTAAAACCTTTTTGCCTAACCTGAGTTGGAGATATTTTTTAAATACAAATTTATTTTAGCTTGATTGTGAAACAAGTTCTGGAGATACAAATACATAGCATTTATATAGTGCAAAATTGTTAAGTGTTAAAAATTATTCTATTGAGCTTCACAATTACAGATGCAATTTTAAACATTTACACATGACAATAATATATGGAAATATAAATAAAAATGTATACATATATATATAACTGGATTCTATAATTGGATAAGAACATATTATATCATAATATCTACACCATTACAGTATATAAGTGAGTGATTGGATTAGCGAGAAAAGTGGCAATATGAACCATAGACCCAAACACTGCCGTAAGAATGACAACGTGATGTGCCAGTACAGTGATTGGGCCATAACAGTGATCCGCCCATCACCATACGACAGAGCTCGAACCCAAGAGAATGCCCTACAACACTTCACTCGTCAATCCAATACTTATAGTCGATCTTTGATCTTATTGAACACAAATATTGTATTTAAACTGTTTTATATCATCACAGATTTTTTTTAATACAAATTTATTTTAGCTCGATTGCGAAACAAGTTCTTACAACTTATATTAATCACTCTCGAGACCTCATTCCTGATGGAATCCATCGCCTAAGGACACAATCGTAATGGGTCCAACTGGAGATTTGTATGAAGTGTTGTGATTATGATATTTCATTCTGACTGTGGACACTAATGCTAACAACCCCGTGTTGTTCTGGGGCATCTAAGTATGTTTAGAATTGCGACCACTGCCGTACACATGAATGATTGTAAAAGGCGACTAATAGTGTCTCTGCAATCAATAATTTACGACAGATGATAATATTTTGGTCAATTGTTACGTTACTATTGTGCCGTTAGGCAAGACATTTAAATTCCACGTTGCCTCTTCTCTCTCCCTCATGGCGATGGATTCCATCAGGAATGAGGTCTCGAGAGTGATTAATATAAGTTGTAAGAACTTGTTTTGCAATCGAGCTAAAATAAATTTGTATAAACTACATCTTATAAGTTGCTTATAAATTTAATGTGTTCAAAATTACGTTTATTCTTAACTTGCATGCATGTATATTTCACAGAGTACAAACCAGACACATCCACAAAATAAAGGAAATACAAAAATGAGAAAATCGAAGACAGGGCGAACTAGCAAACTGACCAAGTTTGATTTTTTGGAAGAAAAATTTGGTGAAAGTAGTGACGATGATCTGCCAACTTTTAATATTGGTGATGTTGATATGGAAAAAGACAACCATGAAAAATCACCTGTGAATTTGAACAATATACATGGAACTGATGATGAAACACACACAACTGATGATAGTACAGTTGCGAAAGTCTTACAACAGCTAACAGAAAATACAGAAAATGACATAGTAACAACAGATGATCATGAGATTACGGTTATATCTGAAGAAGAGGAAAGTTGTATAGCAGAGGTGGATAACGTTAGAAAAAAGACTTTAACGAAAAGATCATCAAATGTTAACAATGCATTGATGAGTAAGGCTCGATCGTTGGAAAAGAGAATGGCCATTACAAAGGTTAGAAAGCAGAAAAAGAGACGGCATACCAGTAAAATAGGATCTACACCAGTCATAGAACTAATTACAGATGCAGACTTAAATGATTTTGATACTGTTATCCCGGAGGTTTTAGAAGTCATAAAAGATGCACAGAAAGGAAACGGTTGTGATGTTGAAAATGATATTAATCACCAAATCAGAAATATGTCGCATGGCTCCAGTTCTAAGTTTTGTACAATGGCTGATACTGTGACGGGATTATCAGCAGGAAGTTACAGAATTGGAACTCCGCCACCTGTTGAAGATGCAGTGAAGCTATGTGAGGCCTTAGACAGTGAAATGGAGTTTGTTAATGTTGATCTTGTTACAATAATAGATGAATGGCATATGGAAAACAAAGAAGGAAAATACATAGTATATCCTGAAAGCATGATGAATGAGTCCATGTTAGTAGGTGATTGCACTGCTAGTAACATTAAATGTAGACAGAGGAAATCGTCTGTTCCAATAGCTGATGTAAATGGGGATATGTCATATGAAGGAACCGAAAATCCTAATGAAAGAAAAGCATTTCAAAGTAAGGAAGAGGTACCTGTTGAACACAAATCCTCCTTGAATGAATATAATCCTCTTGAAAATAAACTGACAGGAATGGCTGTCTCAAGCAATTCCTTAATTAATATAAATGATTCAGGGACAGATCATTCTATGAACTCCAGTTCTGGAAGCACAGGAAAGAATAAGGAACTGCTCATATCAACTACCGATCAACCAACGAGAGAAAAACAAATTGTGAACAATAGTTTTCACAAACCATGCAGCATGGATTGTGATGATGGCAATGATAGTGGAAAGGAAGAGGATGACTTTATGTGTACTGGTAATTTCATGTTAAATGCGGATGATATATTGCTGACAAATGATGATTCATTAGATGAAGCGATATACAAAGATCATATGTTGCAAACTTGTGATAAAACTCCAGAAGTATTAGTGCCTTTTGGAAAGCCAAACTCAGTTATGAATATGGACATTTGCCGGCATGATGGTAAAGCAGAACCTGCTGGTAAGAATTTGTTAAGTAATGATGAACTACTAATGTCAGTAGGGAAAGATGGTGTTAAGAATAATAGAAGAGATGTAGCCAGTTCTAGTGATGAATCTGTTGGATGCAAAGAAATTCCACTACCATTCTCAAATATGAGTAAAACCAATTATGATTCTTTTCTAGTAGACGATATGGACGATGATTTATTTATGAACATGAAAACCCCAGTTGCCAAAAAAACACTAGAGACAAGTACACAGATAACCTTCACTCAGGCACTGGCATTTGTTCATAGTGGAAGTCGTACTTCAGGATCGGAATCGTGCAATGAAACTAATAGAACTCACTCCAGTAAAAAGCTAACAGAAGTTGCAACTGAAGATGTGAACAATGAAGGAAGAAAGAATGGACTTATTGAAGCAGCAAGTCCAAAATTTACTGTGAAGAAATTGCGTAGTTCGAAGAAAGTACATTATCAAGAGCAATATAAAATTGGAGAAATAGATGATTCAGAGAACTGTGATGACGGGTATACTGTTGGTAGAATGATCCCAGATGATAAAATACGAAATGAAATACAACCAGAGCATCAGGATTTTAAAAGAAGTTCATTATCATCTGAGGATGGAGTAGAACTGCCCAAGTTTGATCTAGGATTTGATTTTGATGAGGACATTATTCCTCCCTCTCCTGAAGCTACGCAACAATCACAGAAATCTACATCAAATCGCCTCAGTCAAGCATTTGCATTTACAAACAAGTTAAATGAGAGCAGATGTGTTGCAACAGGGAGAACAGTTTTAGAGAATAGTGACAAAACAACAAATATGAAATTGGATCAACAGGTTGAGTTTACAAGCTGTTTGAATAAGGTCCCTAAAAGTAAGAAAAGTTTGAATTTGTTTAACATCAGAACAGAAACGTGTACAAATCCCATGCAAAAAATGGACGAGGAAGAAAGCCAATCTATTTTAGGGGATACTGTTAAAAATGCTGTCAAGCAAACACATAGAAAGTCTCATTTTAATAATGGTCTTAGTAATTTAGCAACTGTTCGAGAATATTCTGAAAATGATGCGGAAGAAAACTTGGAATTTAATACTACAAAGAATGGTGACAAGATTTATACAAAAGATGAAAACACGAAACAAGACAGTTCTAATAATATAGAAATGAGAATTAATCATGCAAAGGATGCAATAATTGAACAAATAGAAGTAGGAACTGGAACATTTGAGACATCGTTTGCGTTATTAGATGAGGACCTTGAAGACTGGGTTGATTCTGGTGCTGCAGTTCAAATTAAAGAAAATGAAGAAACTCTTGCAATATTTAATGATGGAAATAAATTGGAACGTAAAACGTATCTGGGTGATGAAGCATTTTCTAGCCTGAAGTCTAGCACAAATATTCTTGCATCTGTAAGAAGGTCCAAAGTACCAGTGATGTCTGTAAGTCCAATCAATGTTTTGCAAGAATTCAAAGAACAAAGCCGACAAAGTTTGAACAAGAAAGGAATAAATTCTAGAAGTAAAACCATCAGAAAGTCAATATTTAAGGTAGATGACTTTTCACCCGATGCGTTTGATGACTCATTTAGCTTCACAAGTGAAATGCTTGGAAATAGTAATACTCCAAAGACCAGTAGCAATTTACAGTCTATTCAGAGACGTAATACAAGCACTCCTTTGATCAGACATACCCCTGTAATCACACCTAATAGAAAGGTTCAGAGTGTAACTCCATTTAGACAACATAGTACTGCAGCTAACACAGATACTCACAGTGTACCAACTTCAGATATGGACATTACACAATCTAGAATAACATCAGCCAATACATCAGTAGGGGACACTGAAATGGGAGAATGTAAAAGTATGCAGAACAATTCAAAAGAAGAGATTCTAACTGACAATGATGGTAGTTTCATTGTGAGAAAGAAAAAGAAAGTTCAACTGTTGGACTCTCCCCTCAGTCAGCGTGACCGAAGAGAATCAGAAACGGACACTATCGACAACTTGAGTGTTGAAAATGCTCGAGAATCTGAATGTTCCAAATCCATCAAGAGAAGTATAAAGAAGAGGGCTCTATTATTTTCTAGCAGTGACAGTGATAATGACTTTGATGATACTATGATGCTCAGTAAGAATAATTATATTACAACAAAGGCACAACAGCCTGTTACAGATAGTTCTTCAAATGAAGACTTTGAAGAAAGTATTGCACAACCAATAAAACCATTACCGTGGAAGAATGCACAGAAGGGTGTGAAAATTAAGGCAGATAATGCAATGAACTGCAAAGCTGATAACAAACGAATAGTGAAATCAAAAAATGTAATGAAACAAAAGAGAACATCAAATCCATTTATTGACGAAGAAGCAGAGCTAAGTGTTGATGGGGATAGTGATGCATCAACTGATGAAGAGGACGGAAGTGATTTAGATGCATATGAAGGAAGTTTTATCTCTGACTCACAATCTACACAGGTTCAAGCAATGAATCACACAGATGTTCATGCATTCTATCTTAAATCTGTGAAAAGTCCTCTTGCGCATAGGGGTGGATTTAAACTGCAATTCAATCATAGAACTGATGTTGATGTGTTTTCACAGAGACCCCCGCCAGAAGATTCCCACTATATGGAGGATTCTTTTTGTGTTGGTTCTGAGGATGAAGATTGTTGGTTAGGAATGGGGGAAGAGGATGAAAATGAAGAGGAGCTAAGAGAAGTGACTACAATGCAAAGTTCTCTGTTACACACAGGAAGAAAACCGAGAAGGAAAGGTTTACAAGCTTTCCAAACTAGTAGGCAAAGAGATTTACAAATTGGCAGAATGAAAGCTTTGAAGGAAATAAGATCTAAACTGACATGTAAAACCACAAGAACAGATAGGAAACATAAGATCAGAGTGTCTTCCAGTGAAGACGAAATAGAGAAACTCAATGTTCCAAAAAGGAGTAGAATTCTAGTGCAGGATGCATCATCAAATGACGAAGAAAGTAATGTATCGATGAACAACACACATTTAATGTCAAAAAAACAGTCAATTACTAATGCCAAGAAAAGAGCAAGACTGATTGTGAGTAGTGATGACAGTGATAGTGAACACTTCTATGAAAGTAGAAGTATGTGTAAAAGTAACAAGAGTGCCAGAATTGTTAACAGAAAAGTCATTGAAGAAAATACTACAGGAAAGTCTGTCCCGAGTGAGAGAAATAACCTAACGGCAGATATGTTACGACAGGAGCGTTTAAGGAAACAGAAAGAGAAGCAAGCAGAGTATCGCAAACAAATGGATGACAGGAAACTACTGCCAGATAAGGATAAGCCTGAAAGCATGTCTGTTCTAAATAATGAATTGACTTTAATTAAGGAGAAAACTGAATCTCTAAAGGCAGTGACAGATGATGAATTTGAATTTACTAAACCTGTAAATGACGACAAGCATTGTGATGATGAAATATTAATAAACTCATCAACGAGCAAGTCAAAATTCAGTGGAAAACCTGTAGTGCTTGTGGATTCAAAAGAAATCAGTGGTTCCCAGGAGATTATTTCTGATCTGAGATTTAAACATGATATTATCGTGTCAGCTGCTCAATTGTTTGGGTGTGATTACATTGTTAGTAACCGAATGGCAATAGAAAGAAAGCAGTGGTCCGAATTCAGTAACGGTGCCAATAGAGCCAAACTAATAGAAAGAATGCAGCATTTAGGTGAACTGTATGACAGACCCTGCCTTATTGTTGAGAATGATCGTGTGAAACCGGGCAATGAGAAGTGTTCGAGACCAGTTCATTGGACAAAATATGTTGATAGGACTATTTCCATGTTGTTACGGTCTGATGTCAAAGTTTTGTATACAGATAACTGTTCGGAGACGGCGGCCTTGTTGGCAGACCTCTGCAGACTGGAACAGAGAAAGAACATGACAATCCATGTTCCAGTTGAGCTGAATCATGAACAACAAAATCGTCTCAGATTTTTTGTTTCCATTCCAAAACTGAGTTATGTCAATGCCTTGAATTTATGCGCGAATTTTAGGTCTATCGTAGAATTTCTGAAGAGTAGTGTAGCGTCGATTGAAAGACAAGGAAAGATGTCGAAGAATCGAGCTGTAGACGTGCATAATTATGTTAGAAGAAAGTTTGATTCAAATATGCTGCCCACATAGTACAACATCTGCTAACGTTGATTAGGTTGAATGCTACTGTGACATTATTGCTGAATATATTATTGTATCTGCACCTACACATCTGGATTTTTAAAAAAAGATGCAGGTTAAATTTAAGATAAGATAAATTTTATTTTTGAGTCGGCAAGATAGCAACAATACAACACAAGCTCTGAGTGAGCTTTTGAACCGACTATATATAACATGACATAATGGTAACATCTATAAAATTAGAAACCCTGATAATAGTATGCATATTTATTATTAATTTGTTTCTAAGATAAATGCTGAAAAATGTTAAAACATAACTATGTTATGTAGGTAAGATAAATGTGCTTATTTACAATTATTATTTATATCAACCTTCCCAGTAAAAAACGATATCTTTGTTATGTTGCTATAGGAACTAGATACAAAGATATTGATGATTTGTCAATGAAAATGAATGTATCATCCCCCATCTGACCCCTTTTCGTTCCCCACCGGTTTTCTAATTTGTTTGAGAATGACGTCACCGCTGTCGGTAATAGTCAGGGTGATAGCCATAACAATTGTTCATTTCTGGACACAATTTTGTTGTTATAGAGATAATTTCAATCCCATTAGTTTCAAAATAGATATGCCGCACAGGGCTCTCAAAGCTAGACTCCAAATTTTGGGAGAAGTCACTTCAACTTAATTTCAATATTATATAATATGAACATTTGAATTTAAACACATTTGTATGCATTTATGATATGCATAACTCTTATCATTTGCGAAATCAACTAAAAGTCGAATCCGAAAAAAATTCATTCATAGTGTAAGATAGCGACATGAACAGTCAGAATTACTATGTGATTTTCATAAAATATATTTAATTACCAAATGAAATAAATCAGCATTATGCGTAGGCACAAATGTGAGATATGCAGTAAATGTGTACCACTCATTTGTAAATGTTGTTATTCAGGATATATGTGATGCATTATGCCTGGAAGTTGTTATCAAGATATGCAGATTCAATGTTTGTTTATTTAGTTGAAATAATCAGTTTCTGTGACAAATATTTGCAGAAAAATACAATATAATAGAAATTACATTCTGTAGACAATTTCTCTCTTCACCGTACCACTTTTAACAGTCTTTCAGTTGGGGCTATATACCGAGGTTTCATTAATCGGTGTTATACACCGGGCATGTGAAGGAATTGGAGCATCTTCTGTATTTTACATTATCCTCCTAAACTGTAAAATGACCAATACACTTTTGGCCGCCTCCGTGGTTGAGTGGTTAAGGACGCTGACTTGTATGCCACTGTAACCTATCATCACTGATGGTCACGGGTTCGAGCCCTGCTCGGACCGTGTATCTTTATATGAAAAAGTTGGTAATTTCTTACGGAGGTTTGCGAAGAAAGTTTTAACAACTTATATTAATCACTCTCGTTGGCTCGGATGATAGCGTATTTATGGTCATTCGTGTGGGAGGAAACAGGAGTACCCGGAGAAAACCCACCTGTCCGATCTGGCGGTTGGTACTGGTTAACCGCTGGAGCCTGCCCAGGAAAGATGCTGTTAGGTAAGCTGCCCATCACTCATAAGGGCAACTGGTAGCGACGATAAATAAACTTTTTAAAAAAGTAGGCCTCATACTCGTAGGCGGGTCAGTAGCCCAATGGTTAACACGATCGATCCTCCATCTGACTCTAATAAAAAAAAAGGTAATACACTGCTGGAGGTGACGCTATATAAATGTATCCAAATTTGTTATATATATAGGGCTATATAGCGTCCGGTTCTGTATAGACGTAGCAAACGTTGCAATACATATATCTATATGTAGGTTCAATAATACAGTGGCCACATACATGTATTCCTCAATATTGATTTATTAAAGATGAGAGCTTTGCGATTGTGTACATGTAGTAATCTCGAAGTGGCCGAGTTGTTAACAGTTGGCTTCAAATCACTTGCCCCTTACCGCTGTATGTCCGAATCCCACTTGACGTGCCGAATTGTTTCATGTGAGGAAACTATCCAGCTGGCTTGTAGGTCGGTGGTTCTACCTGGGTTCCCGTCTCTGTAATAGTGCTCAGAAGGGCACCCAGGATCTTCCTCCACCAATAGTAGCTGGAGAGATGCCATATGACCTATAACCTGTTTGGTGTGACGCTCGCTTCTCACCAATGCGACCCGGGTTCGATCCTCGAACCAGGAAGTATGTGAGATGGTACGATGGTCGCCAGATCGGACAGGTGGGTTTTCTCCGGGTACTCCGGTTTCATCCCATATGAATGACCACATTTACGCCTTTCATCCGAGCCAACGAGAGTGATTAATATACTAGTTGTTAAAACTTGCTTCGCAATCGTTGTAAAATAAATAAAGTTAATTAAAAAAAAACTCGTTGGATATGCTATTTATACATTATTAAACATTTAATTATGTTTACAGATATTCAATAATTAGTTTTTATACAAATTTATTTTAGCTCAATTGCGAAACAAGTTCTTATAACTTATATTAATCACTCTCGAGACCACATTCCTGATAGAATTCATCACCATGTGGGAGAAGATGCAATGTGGAATTTAAATGCATTGCCTAAGGGCACAATCGTAACGTCTCCAGCGGGGATTGAAGTCCAGGCCATAAATAGCACTTGATTCGGTTATTACTGAAATAATCCTAATTGCATACGATCGGCATGATTCCACATTTGGCGACATGTCAATTTAGTATTCAATAATTGAGCTGTAATGTAACCGATTATTGAATAAATTTTCAGCGAACATATAAGTCGTACTGCATATACATTTGATATGCAATTATTGTTCATCTGTTAGTCTTGTTTAGAGATGCGGATCGACATATGTTGGTGCTAAAGTCCCATTAAATCCCATCTGAGCAGCAGGGAGTTTCCATGACAACATTAGAGTCGCATTTCATGTCTGCACTACGTATGTGTTTTACGTTTATTTATCGTCACTACCGGTTGCCCATATGAGCGACGCCTGAAGATATTAGTCATTTTAGATTTTTGGAGGATAGTGCAATGATACAGACAGAGACCCATTCCAGAGTCTCCTCTGGTTCTTTTACGTGCACTGTGTAAAGCACCGACACAATACCTCGGTTTAAAGTCCCATCTGAAAGACTGTTAATTTTATTAGGCTCATATGGGGGATCGAACCTGCGGTCCTTGGATTACCAGTCCAGCGTGTTCACTGGACTACAGATCCGTCTGCACTACATGGCGGAGCAGAGTCGCTATTGTTTCAAATGACGATGTGTTTAAAGACATGGTCGAGATGGAGCGGGTGTTATGCAACAGCAGTAACAGTATATGTGATATTTGAAAGTAGGTCGGTTATTAATTTAAGTTGGTGTTTTATTTGTTAACTTTAAAACATCATATCATGTTTTATTATAATAACATCGTATATAATACATAGGGTTGAATCACCGAGCATACATGCGTGAACCACTCGTTGTGGACTGTAGTTTTTTAAAACATCCAAGAATTGATATTGTTCATTGGCCTGACATGTGGTCCTTGTCGGCGTGTAGAGGGCGTTTCGTTATTTGATCCGACGTCTTCGTTCATGCTAAGAACAGAACCTGAAGAAAAACATAACTTTAAAAGTAAAACGTAGTAGCCTATGTGTTCATTGAGTGTATATATTGCGGCCAGATTCCAACCTGTTGCTACGGCGATATACTGACCAGATTCCAGTTTGTTATTGCTACAGCGATATAGCGGCCAGATTCCAGTCTGTTATTGCTACAGCGATATAGCGGCCATAGTCCAGTCTGTTATTGCTACAGCGATATAGCGGCCAGATTCCAGTCTGTTATTGCTACAGCGATATAGCGGCCATATTCCAGTCTGTTATTGCTACGGCGATATAGCGGCCAGATTCCAGTCTGCTATTGCTACAGCGATATAGCGGCCAGATTCCAGTCTTATTGCTACGGCGATATAGCTGCCAGATTCCAGTCTGTTGTTGCTACGGCGATATAGCGGCCATATTCCAGTCTGTTGTTGCTACGGTGATATAGAGGTCAGATTCCAGTCTGTTATTGCTACAGCGATATAGCGGCCATATTCCAGTCTGTTATTGCTACGGCGATATAGCGGCCAGATTCCAGTCTGCTATTGCTACAGCGATATAGCGGCCAGATTCCAGTCTTATTGCTACGGCGATATAGCTGCCAGATTCCAGTCTGTTATTGCTACGGTGATATAGCCGCCATATTCCAGTCTGTTGTTGCTACGGTGATATACTGACCAGATTCCAGTCTGTTGTTGCTACGGGGATATAGCCGCCATATTCCAGTCTGTTATTGCTACGGTGATATAGCGGCCATATTCCAGTCTGTTGTTGCTACGGTGATATAGAGGCCAGATTCCAGTCTGTTGTTGCTACGGTGATATAGCGGCCATATTCCAGTCTGTTATTGCTACGGTGATATAGCGGCCATATTCCAGTCTGTTATTGCTACGGTGATATAGCGGCCAGATTCCAGTCTGTTATTGCTACGGTGATATAGCTGCCAGATTCCAGTCTGTTATTGCTACGGTGATATAGCGGCCATATTCCAGTCTTATTGCTACGGTGATATAGCGGCCAGATTCCAGTCTGTTATTGCTACGGTGATGTAGCGGCCAGATTCCAGTCTACTATTGCTACGGTGATAGGGCGGCCAGATTCCAGTCTGCTATTGCTACGGTGATATAGACCAGATTCCAGTCTGCTATTGCTACGGTGATATAGCGGCCAGATTCCAGTCTAATATTGCTACGGTGATAGGGCGGCCAGATTCCAGTCTGCTATTGCTACGGTGATATAGAGAACACCCAGATTCCAGTCTGCTATTGCTACGGTGATATAGAGACCAGATTCCAGTCTGCTATTGCTACGGCGATATAGCGGCCAGATTCCAGTCTATTATTGCTACGGCGATATAGCGGCCAGATTCCAGTCTGTTATTGCTACGGCGATATAGCAGCCATATTCCAGTCTGGTATTGCTACGGTGATATAGCAGCCATATTCCAGTCTGTTATTGCTACGGTGATATAGCTGCCAGATTCCAGTCTGTTGTTGCTACGGTGATATAGCGGCCATATTCCAGTCTGTTATTGCTACGGCGATATAGCAGCCATATTCCAGTCTGTTGTTGCTACGGTGATATAGCGGCCATATTCCAGTCTGTTATTGCTACGGCGATATAGCGGCCAGATTCCAGTCTGTTATTGCTACGGCGATATAGCAGCCATATTCCAGTCTGTTGTTGCTACGGTGATATAGCAGCCATATTCCAGTCTGTTATTGCTACGGTGATATAACGGCCATATTCCAGTCTACTATTGCTATAGCGATATAGAGACCAGATTCCAGTCTGTTATTGATATAGCGATAGAGAGACCAGATTCCAGTCTGTTATTGATATAGCGATATAGAGACCAGGTTCTATCCTGTTATGGCTACATCGATATAGAGACCAGGTTCTATCCTGTTATGGCTACAGCGATATAGAGACCAGGTTCTATACTGTTATGGCTACAGCGATATAGAGACCAGGTTCTATCCTGTTATTTCTACAGAGATATAGAGACCATGTTCTATTCTGTTATTTCTACAGAGATATAGAGACCAGGTTCTATCCTGTTATGGCTACAGCGATATAGAGACCAGGTTCTATCCTGTTATGGCTACAGCGATATAGAGACCAGGTTCTATCCTGTTATGGCTACAGCGATATAGAGACCAGGTTCTATCCTGTTATGGCTACAGCGATATAGAGACCAGGTTCTATCCTGTTATGGCTACAGCGATATAGAGACCAGGTTCTATCCTGTTATGGCTACAGCGATATAGAGACCAGGTTCTATCCTGTTATGGCTACAGCGATATAGAGACCAGGTTCTATCCTGTTATGGCTACAGCGATATAGAGACCAGGTTCTATCCTGTTATGGCTACAGCGATATAGAGACCAGGTTCTATCCTGTTATGGCTACAGCGATATAGAGACCAGGTTCTATCCTGTTATGGCTACAGCGATATAGAGACCAGGTTCTATCCTGTTATGGCTACAGCGATATAGAGACCAGGTTCTATCCTGTTATGGCTACAGCGATATAGAGACCAGGTTCTATCCTGTTATTTCTACAGAGATATAGAGACCAGGTTCTATCCTGTTATTTCTACAGAGATATAGCGGCCAGATTCTACTATATTCCAGTATGTTAATGTTATTGTGTGATCAGACTTTAAGTCAACGTTGAGTTACAAACAATAAGCACTTACAGCTCCGACTGGAATATTTTGGTGGCAGACTTCTTGGAGAAGATTCACTGGATATATCTGATGCTGATCTTTCTATGCCCATATCCCCTCCGCGTTTGAGAAGTTTCCAGATCCCCAATCCAGCTCCACCAATCAGTAGAGGGCTCATGGCGCCGGCTGCAGCCGCAAGAACCTCCGACGTGCCGGCAACATTGGCTGCCATTGATTCCCCGCCATCTTCCGCATCACTAGAAAAGTCGCACTCGCAATTGTTCCTGGTTACTGGGCATTGATCCTGGAAGTATGATGTTAATTTCTCTAGTGAACGACATTGCCCTAGCCATGACTTAAAAAGTTGGGTGCGAAATGAAATATGTATTGGAGAACTCAAAGAGCCGGACGCTGCTAGGGGGACTCCGGTGGCATATATCCCCCCCGCATAATTTTGAAATCCAGATGTTCTGAAACGCCATTCCCTTCATTCTCAGCAAAAACAATGAGCAAATGATTTGGCTCAGTTTTCCCACATCCTTTTTTGCCCCAAAATGTTGGGTGCACGCAACGCACCCACCTGGCTACGGGCATGAACAAGGTTGCTACAAACACAATATAGTTTGTGTCAATTCGTAAGACTCAGCAGATATCAAATGACTACTCAGTATGTGCATGTATTGTAGGACTTAGCAGTTAGGAGTTTAACTGACTATGAATTCACATACGGATATGTAGTCCAGTGGTTAACACGCTGGACTGGTAATCCAGGGATCGCAGGCTCGATCCCCCGTCTGACCCTAATAAAATGAACAGTCTTTTAGATGTGACTTTAATCCGAGGTCGGTGCTTTACACTGTGCGCGTAAAAGAACCAGAGGAGACTGGAATGGGTCTCTGTCTGTATCATTGCACTATCCTCCAAAAATCTAAAATGACTATTCTCTTCAGGATGTGTCGCTCATATGGGCAACCGCTAGCGACGATAAATAAACCACACACGCACGCACATACGGGTGAAATATATGGCATTATACATGTATGTGAAAACTATATTTCTACATGTATTTTCACAGCTTTATTGCCGGATCTCCTTCGTTCCTGCTGACTGTCCTAAAACAAACTCCAGACTATAATTTCACAATTATGAATGCATATTATCTGAACATTGAAATTGTTTTAAAATTTACCTCGGCTGTCGCAGTGGCTAAGACCAAATACAAAACTAATATGCGAAATCGTCCTCGGTCAAACATGTTTCCAGTTTGTGCAACTTGCTGTTCCGTATTTATAAAATGATAATTTATTATATGTCTACTAATATCACATGTGTGTGCTTATGTCCCAGTGAATTGATTCCTCCGAAATCAATAACTTTATCAGACAATCGATTTCATGCTCGATTCCTCAAATCTGCTTGTTTCAATTTGGAGATATCCTATAAATTATGTGCTAAATCTTCCCGTTAACCCACTAATCACGTTAGTATTATGATATCGACCTCAGTTTGTTTTAAAGGGGAGCGCCACTACATCAGCGAAAACGCAATTTTCTACAGAATGTAATTTCCTGTTATATAGTATAATTTTTTCCCAAATATTTGCCACAGTATTTCAACTAATAAAGAAACGTCGTATACAACGTTTGTTGACATAACAACATAATGTAAACAGTGTCGACATCCATACGTAATACAATGCGTGTATCCTGAATAACACGATTTATGTTACATATTTACCGTTATATCTCACATGTGTGCCTATGCATATTTATTTGCAGGCTAATCATAGCTAAATTATATCTAAACGACAGTACCACGCGTTAAGTATTGACTCCAATGACAAATACACGTTAATTCAGGAGCATGGATGACCGTTATATGAAATCCTACTTTCACTTTTGAAAATTTGTAGACCACAACAATACTGTTTATTGATTCATTGTTAGTGTTCGAATGTATTCGGAAGAATTTATAGTACCAATGCATTAATACGTGAACACATGCATTTTATTTGCTTTTTGTGATGTAATGTCGCTTTAAAGGGATCTGTTTTGTACATGACGCCAAGGCGTACTGTCTTCTTGTTTGATAGCTTTAAGAGCGCAGACCAACGTATAGCTGCAAATATCGAACACATTTTAATTAAATATTCACAGTAGAACACCATAGTTTGTTTGTTTGTTTGTGTGTTTGTTTGTTTGTGTATTTGTTGTTTGTTTGTGTATTTGTTGTTTGTTTGTGTGTTTGTTGTTTGTTTGTTTGTGTATTTGTTGTTTGTTTGTTTGTGTGTTTGTTGTGTGTTTGTTTGTTTGTTTGTTTGTTTGTTTGTTTGTGTATTTGTTGTTTGTTTGTTTGTGTGTGTGTTTGTTGTTTGTTTGTTGTTTGTTTGTTTGTTTGTGTATTTGTTGTTTGTTTGTGTGTGTGTTTGTTGTTTGTTTGTTTGTGTATTTGTTGTTTGTGTTTGTTGGTTGTTTGTTTGTTTGTTTGTTGTTGTTGTGTTATTGTTGTTTGTTTGTTGTGTGGTGTGTTGTTTGTTTGTTTGTTATTTGTTTGTTTGTTTGTGTGTTTGTTGTTTGTTTGTTTGTGTATTTGTTGTTTGTTTGTTTGTGTGTTTGTTTGTTTGTTTGTTTGTGTATTTGTTGTTTGTTTGTGTGTTTGTTGTTTGTTTGTTTGTTTGTGTATTTGTTGTTTGTTTGTTTGTGTATTTGTTGTTTGTTTGTGTGTTTGTTGTTTGTTTGTTTATGGGGTTTAAAGTCGCACAAACAGCTTAGGTCATACGGCGACTCTCCAGCTGATATTGGGGGAGGAAGACCCCGAATGCCCATCCGATTAGTATTGCAGGCACGAGCGGGTACCTGGGTAAACCACCGATCTACCGCAATCCAGCGGGATAAGTAAGTAAGCAAGCAAGTTGTTTATTAACATGACTTGTGTAATGCAACCATCTATATAATAACGTAATCATAAATGATACAGTACACCTGGCCCAATTGGCATATAAGTAACCTGCTTGCTACAGTGTAATCGAATCAAACATGTGGAATATACTTATGACAAAGTTTCAATGTTTCTGCGTGAAAAAGTAGTACAATTCTGCACTGAGCATAAACAGTAAACAGTTGTGTTTTTTTTATAGTGTCATCCTTTCTGAAAGGGCCAACATTGGCTGTCCGATTAGCGCAGTGGTTAGCGTGCTCGCTTCTCACCAATGCTACCCGGGTTCGATCCTCGGACCGGGACGTATGTGAGATGGTACGGTGGTCGCCATATCGGACTGGTGGTTTTTCCCGGGTACTCCGGTTTCCTCCCACACGAATAACCACATTTACGCTTTCATCCGCGCCAACGAGAGTGATTAATATAAGTTGTTAAAACTTGCTTCACAATCGTTGTAAAATAAATAAAGTTTAAAGAGCCAATACATTCTGACGTATGAGACACCTTATGAACATCAGTACTTCACTAACCATTCATTGACTAGCTGGCATCAACCCTCCATATCAGAATGAACCCCTGACGAGGTTCGAACATTCGACGGTAGGCGGATGCCTTAACCACGAGGTCACGGACGGAGACGAAATAAAATTTAGATTGTGTTTAGAAGTATTACTTTTTAGCAATATTTTAATTTTATTTCAAAAAAGAGAGAATTCCGAGAACAAGATCCACGTTGGAGGGCTTCAGTCGTATAGGTTCGTTGCATTTAAAAAAATAAATTCTGAAAAATGTAGTATGAAGCGTGTTGCATTTTCAAACAAGTTTTCCACACAACTCCTCTACCGCGTAGCTAAAACTCCACTACGAGCGTATCAGCTCCGCAACACCAAGGTAACGATTGAAACGAACATGACTCTTGTACATATTTAGTTTCCTGTTACTTGTTGGATATTATACTAAAACATTTATTTCTTCATATTGGCCATAAATAGTTCGGTAGTGGAAGTCGTGATAGCGCAGTGGTAGAGTGTTCGCTTCAGGTGCGATATGCCCGGATTTCGAACCCAGTTGTAACCGTTACGAGTGTGCTCTAGGCAAAGCACATACATTCCACATTGCCTCTTATCTCTCCCTGGCGGTGATGGTTTCAATCAGACATGAGGTCTCTGAGAGCGATTCATCTAAAGTTGCAAATACTTGTTTCACAATCGAGCTAAATAAATGTGTACAGTCAAACCTGTCTTAAGCAGCCAGCCAAGGGAGTCAAATATAGTGGCTGCTTAGCACCGGTGGCTGCTTAATAGAGGTCAAATGTATAATAAAACAACATATTGGGAATCTGGAAACTGGCTGCTTAATACAGGTTGGCTGTTTAATAGAGGTGACCGCTAACACAGGTTTAACTGTATAAACTAGTAGTTCATGATACACGAGAGTCTCTCTCGAGTGATTAATATAAGTTGTAAGAACTTGTTTCGCAATCGAACTAAAATAAATTTGTATAAACTATGCACGAGATATACACTAGTATTTAGCCGCTATGCATGTGTGACTGACGGATCTGTAGTCCAATGGTTAATACGTAGGACTGGTAATCCAAGGATTGCAGGTTCGATCCCCCGTCTGACCCTTATAAAATTAACAGTCTTTCAGGTGGGACTTTAAACCGAGGTCTCGTGTCGGTGCTTACACCGTGCACGTAAACGAATCAGAGGAGATTCTGGAATGGGTCTCTGTATCACTGCACTGTTCTCCAAAAATCTAAAGTGACTAATCTCTTCCGGAGGCATCGCTCATATGGGCAACTGGTAGCGACGATAAATTAACGTAAAACACACGTTAATATGCATGTCCGAACCATCTAGTTTCTCTTATACCACTATTGTAAGTGGATTGGCTGATGATGGTTACCATAATAGAATATACATCATGCACATTTTAGTTGTGTTCTTTATCTCAACTGCTTCAAATTCACTCGGAATTGCTAGTTCGTGTGTGTGTGTTTTACGTTTATTTATTGTCGCTACCGGTTGCCCATATGAGCGACGCCTCATGAAGATATTGGTCATTTTAGATTTTTGAGGATAGTGCAATGATACAGACAGAGACCCATTCCAGATTCTCCTCTGGTTCTTTTACGTGCACGGTGTAAAGCACCGACAAGAGACCTCGGTTTAACGTCCCATCTGAAAGACTGTTAATTTTATTAGTGTCAGACGGGGGATCGAATCTGCGATCCCTGGATTACTAGTCCAGCGTGTTACCACTGGACTACAGATCCGTCTGTGCTAGTTCGTTCTTGATCTCCAAACATTATATATGCTGTGATCTCGTTATATAGAAATAATATCACATAGGTCTAAATAATATTCATCTAATAGGTGACTAAATAAAATACAATGCATAGCGAACATTTAAAACATTTATTCAAATTATGTTGTATGTAATATCAAAATCATAGGCTACTATTATTTCGGAGTAACTGTGTATATTTTTGGAATTAATGTCACGGATACAGCTTACATAGATCCTATGTTGTCTCTCCAGGTGATGTAGACACCGTGTGCTCACATCCAAGCAACTAGTCCATGCGCTCATATCCAAGCAACTAGTCCATGCGCTCACATCCAAGCAACTAGTCCATGCGCTCACATCCAAGCAACTAGTCCATGCGCTCACATCCAAGCAACTAGTCCATGCGCTCACATCCAAGCAACTAGTCCATGCGCTCACATCCAAACAACTAGTCCATGCGCTCACATCCAAGCAACTAGTCCATGCACTCACATCCAAGCAACTAGTGCATGCGCTCACATCCAAGCAACTAGTCCATGCGCTCACATCCAAGCAACTAGTCCATGCGCTCAAATCCAAGCAACTAGTCCATGCGCTCACATCCAAGCAACTAGTCCATGCGCTCACATCCAAGCAACTAGTCCATGTGCTCACATCCAAGCAACTAGTCCATGCGCTCACATCCAAGCAACTAGCCCATGCGCTCACATCCACGCAACTAGTCCATGCGCTCACATCCAAGCAACTAGTCCATGCGCTCACATCCAAGCAACTAGTCCATGTGCTCACATCCAAGCAACTAGTCCATGCGCTCACATCCAAGCAACTAGCCCATGCGCTCACATCCACGCAACTAGTCCATGCGCTCACATCCAAGCAACTAGTCCATGCAGGCATGGGTATAACAACGACCTTCAACAAGCAAGTAAGTAGCACCATGAACAATGACGAGCTATATATTGTATATTATACTTTATAGATTGTATATTATACTTTATAAATTTATATACTTTATAGATTTATAAACATTATAGATTGTATACACTTTGTAGATTGTATATACTTTATAGATTGTATGAACATTATAGATTGTACATACTTTATAGGTTGTATAAACATTATAGATTGTATATATTTCATAGATTGTATATACTTTAAAAATAACCATGCTTTAAATTTGATAATTTTGTAGCAATGAGTAGATACCAAGTCACAAACGTATGCATCTTCACGTGCATATACACGTGCATATATACACCATGTACATTAATAAATACGATAAAGCCATGGTAACGACTAAGATCAACTAGTATTCGACACATCATACGAATACATCGATATCAGTACGAGCAAACCAGCTCATGTGTAAGGTCAACTAGGAAAAAAAGCAACATAAATTATTTTGCCACAGTGATTTTCTATAATATCTCCAGCACACTATACTATAAGTCCTAAAAAATGCCATCATGCAACTTTGCATAAATCCAAGATGGCCGCCAAACTGAAATAGTTTCGTTTATCACCTTTCTCAGATGACATGTTAGAGAGGATTATGATTAATTTGATGTCTTTGTGTGGGTTTAAAGTCGCACCAACAGCTTAGGTCATACGGCGACTCACCGGCTAGTATTGGTGGAGGAAGGGTTTAAAGTCGCACCAACAGCGTAGGTCATACAGCGACTCACCGGCTAGTATTGGTGGAGGAAACCCACGGGTGCACGCCGAGCAGTATTGCAGACACGGACGGATACCTGGGTAGAACCACCGACCTATCGCAAGCCAGCGAAGAGCAATTAGTATATAGCCTGGTCAGTTGGCACGCTCTGTTCTGTCTGATCGGGCCTCTGCTTTTTGCAAAGTCGCGTTTATGCGACATTGGTGATGAAACGAAACCATCATGTCCGCTCGTATACCCTGAATAAGGTATGGAGACTTCTTTGGTGGAAGTCGTGATAGCGCAGTGGATGCGCTTTCGTTCAGGTGCGAAAGATCCGGTGTATGAGCCCCGCTGGAGCCGTTACGATTGTGCCCTTAGGCAAGGTATTTAAATTCCACATTGCCTCTTCTCTCTCCTTCATGGCGATGGATTCCATCAAGAATAAGGTTTCGATAGTGATTAATATAAGTTGAAACTAAACTTCTTTGGTTTATACAAATTTATTTGAGCTCGATTACGAAATAATTTCTTACAACATTATATTAATCACTCTGGAGACCTTATTCCTGATGGAATTCATCGCCATGAAGGAGAGAGAAGAGGCAATGTGGAATGTAAGTGTTTTGCCTAATGGCACACTCGTAACAGTTCCAGCGCCATGTGCTCGAATCCGGGCCTTTCGCACATGAAGTGGACACGCTACCACAACGCTATCGCAGTCTGCTAAATGTTGGACAAGGGGTTCTCAACATCAAAATAACGGAGCGACGTTGGCACAATCATGACGTTACAACGTTGTTTAGTAATTTACTTGACAACGGTGGATTCTACATAAATGTACAACTGGCGTTATTATAGCATTATTTAACGGCGAATCCAGCGATTTACGTACACTAGTGGTATGTTGGATTGTATTTTCTTTCTGTTTGACAAATGTACAGAATAGTGTAGCTATTCATAGTAAGGTATGCCTAGGCAGTAAACTGTTCTGGTTTTGGAAAGTGCTGTTGATAATGTTGCCAAAACGTGTAGCCCGATACCTTTGCACTTATACATGGAGGTTGTCACGATTCTTGTATGTTCCAAATTTGATTGTAATGATATTGGGATAATTATGTAGTGCCCTTATTCAGAAAAATGGCTGCAATAAAATATTATTAAATTATTAAATTAAAATGTCCTGTTTGCAAAGTACAAATACCTTGGAAATGAAGAAGTGTTTTACATATACTTTATGGCACACGTAATTCTATATTATGTGAAATTGCATACAAGATACATTTTCTAGATTTCTGTTATTGTATGTATTATGTATGTATGTTCCATTAATGTCAAACCCCTTGCGGTGACCTGGACATGTTTTCCTGGCCATGCATAGCCGACCTAGGAAGTTAACCAGTACTGAGCAATGTGTGTGAGGTGCCTTGCCTTACTCAATAACACTACATACGTGGCCTGATCGAGTATCGAACCAGGGACCAATCGATCCCAAATCCGACGCTATACCACTGGAGACATATAAATTATCCACAACAACCCATAAACCTATGACATTTATGTTTATCAGGAACCTACGAGTGTTGAAATCACGACGAGAATGTAGAGTTGACCCGTTCGGGCAAAGTGGAAGTGGCGTCTGCAGAAACTTGGTATTTATTTAATTATCATCTTTGCATACGATACAATGTGGATGCTAGTCAGTGTTTATGTATTATTAAAAAGTTTACACTTTATTTATTTTACAACCATTGAGAAGCAAGTTTTAGCAACTTATATATATTAACCCTTTCCTTCATAGAGATTTAGGTTAATATACTATTTTATCTCTATACAAACGACAGCAATTTAGCTATCATGCAGTGGATAAGTAGTCGCCATATCTATCCCACCTTCATAGATATTACTGGGACTTCATAGAGATTTAGGTTAATATACTATTATATCTCCATACAAACGACAGCAATTTAGCTATCATGCAGTGGATAAGTAGTCGCCATATCTATCCCACCTTCATAGATATTACTGGGACTTCATAGAGATTTAGGTTAATATACTATTATATCTCCATACAAACGACAGCAATTTAGCTATCATGCAGTGGATAAGTAATCGCCATATCTATCCCACCCCCATAGATATTACTGGGACTTCATAGAGATTTAGGTTAATATACTATTATATCTCCATACAAACGACAGTCATTTAGCTATCATGCAGTGGGTAAGTAGTCGCCATATCTATCCCACCTCCATAGATACTACTGGGGCTACATGAGATTCTGGCCTTTATTATGAACATTGGTTTGGTTACTACATTGTTAATGTATGTCATATTGGTAATGGTGTCAAGAGGTGCTTCTAAGAGGGAAAGGGATAACCTTAATCACCCTCGTTGGCACGGATGAACGCGTGAATGTGGTCATTCGTGTGGGAGGAAACCGGAGTACCCGGAGAACACCCACCTGTCCGATATGGCGACCACCGTACCTGACTACAGATTCGTATTTCGGTTGCAGAGCGCCATAATCTGTTGGATTTCTGTATGCACGGTTAATGCATGGTTTCCAAAAATATGATAGTACATGTATATGTAACATAAATAGATCACATAAACATAAGCACTTAACTACATGGCATAATATATACTATACCGTCTACATGTGTATGTCGAATTCCGTCGGACCAAACAAAATACTTCGACATAACCGAAGTTTGACGTAACGAAATTCGATATAAACAGATCCAGTTATATGTAAAATGATAGTGTCTGAAACGGGACTTGATCGGACTTCGAGAGATAACCGGAGAATTCGACATAACCGACTTTGACATAACGGATGTAGACTGTACATATATTCCGCATAAGCATTACTTAAATATATCACTTACATGTATCACATTGATATATTAACATCTTGTTTCTCCTAAGGATACTGAGGTAGGATACCCATGCCCGCATAGTGAGCAACCATATGACACACATAGAGAACGAAGAAATACAGAACAGAACACAATAGAACAGAAAATATCAACAGAGCCACGGTGTTCCACAAGATTGAAACCGCTTCAGGTATGTGTTAATAATGGCCGGCCGGTGTATGGTTTCTGTTAGCTCCAACATGTGGCTCTAGTTACCTCCCCTGACAGTTCGTATACGGAATGTTAATGACGTGATAAAAAGTTCACGTGTTGGACTAGATTTCTGTATGGTACCATTTATTTGATCTATTTAACATCGCTACCGATTGCCCATTTAAGCGACGGGCATTTTACCTAACAACAGCTTTCCTGGACATGCTCAAGTGGATTACAAGTACTTGATGCACCAACCTCCGTAAGAAACAAACTGCCAACGTTTTCATATACATATACATGGTCTGACAGGGGCTGTAGTCCAGTGGTTAACACGTTGGACTGGTAATCCAGGGATCGCAGGTTCGTCCCCCGTCTGACCATAATAAAATTAACAGTCTTTCAAGTGGGACTTTAAGCCGACGTCTCGTGTCGGTACTTTACACCGCGCACGTAAAAGAACCAGAGGAGACTCTGGAATGGGTCTCTGTCTGTATCATTGCACTATCCTCCAACAACCTAAAATGACTAATCTCACCAGGAGGTGTCGCCCATATGGGCTATCTAAATAAAGTAATGTTAAAACCTAAATATTTGAACGTTTTAGAAATCGTGTTGTAAGCTGTATCAATGATTTATTATTTGCAGGAACTTCGACAGCGAATTGCTGCAATTCATATTAAAGGCAGAGAGATTCCTGCGAGAAACAGAGTAGCGGCCCTTGGGGCTGAGCTTAAACTCCGTCTGGCAGCAGCCAATGCCGTCCTAAAAGAAACTGTAAGACCTGACGGTAGAGTTGATGTAGAAGTGGTCGATAACGCATATCGCATTATGCCTGTATGGCACATTGACAACCGACAAGATGCACATCTCGTCAGCGAGGTGAAAGTGAAGCTCGTATAGGCCGTGAGCCTGCAAGAGACCCCGCATTCGTGATTTTTGAAAACCCTATTATTCTAAATGTCTATTATCTGTAGAGTATTTTTCAGATTGCTTGCACTTGTTACATACTTTTAAATACGTTACTTTGATATCAAACTGAACATACATAATTCTATATATTTTTAATTTTTAATAATTTCATACAGGTAATGTGCATTCCATGTATGTTTATGCTTGTTGTATATACACATGGGCTTACCGAAAATTGATATATTTTAAACCAAAATGAACACTACTGCACATGGATTCTGTTATTTGCAATGTGTGCATATATATTGGTAAGCTTATAATGAAATACGTAATCATATATGTGCATAAATACATGATTGTCCAACGCATGTAGCATACGTTACAATTGCTCATTACGTTACCATTACCATACAACCAACGCATGTAGCATACGTTACTATTGCTCATTACGTTACCATGCAACCAACGCATGTAGCATACGCTACTATTGCTCATTACGTTACCATTACCATGCAACCAACGCATGTAGCATACGTTACTATTGCTCATTACGTTACCATTACCATACAACCAACGCATGTAGCATACGTTACTATTGCTCATTACGTTACCATTACCATACAACCAACGCATGTAGCATACGTTACTATCGCTCATTACGTTACCATTACCATGCAACCAACGCATGTAGCATACGTACTATTTCGCTCATTACGTTACCATTACCATACAACCAACGCATGTAGCATACGTTACTATTGTTCATTACGTTACCATTACCATACAACCAACGCATGTAGCATACGTTACTATTGTTCATTACGTTACCATTACCATGCAACCAACGCATGTAGCATACGTTACTATTGCTCATTACGTTACCATTACCATACAACCAACGCATGTAGCATACGTTACTATTGCTCATTACGTTACCATTACCATGCAACCAACGCATGTAGCATACGTTACTATTGCTCATTACGTTACCATTACCATGCAACCAACGCATGTAACATACGTTACTATTGCTCATTACGTTACCATTGCCATGCAACCAACGCATGTAGCATACGTTACTATTGCTCATTACGTTACCATTACCATACAACCAACGCATGTAGCATACGTTACTATTGCTCATTACGTTACCATTACCATACAACCAACGCATGTAGCATACGTTACTATTGCTCATTACGTTACCATTACCATACAAAATTACTAATTCGCATTCAACTGCACAATATATCATATTAATTGAGAGATAAAACACTCATTATGAATAAAGAATCAATATAAAGTAACGTTATTTTATCATTTATTAACTGATGTTGTTGTCATACTCTTCAAAAATCCACAGGGGGCGGGAGGGATCTCAATGCTGCTCAAGGTCTAATTATTACCTTTACTATTGGCAAACTAAAGCTTCTGTGATATTAACATTTAGTGTTGTATTTCTTGTTGTTTATTGTCCATAACTTGGTAACTTGAGATTAAATGATTTAATTGTCATGTTATGTGTGCATGTGTGGCCGCATTCATCTCTTCCACATGCTAAACGACCAAAGGCAAGCTATTTGCCGATTTGGTGAATACAAATCTGAAAAACTGAAACTGTTGTTTGTAATATTGACACTTTTAATCCCTTTAATAACACATGATGAATGTTGATATTATAATATTGATTATAATGTCTTCTTTGTATATTAAACTTTATTTATTTATTTATTTATATGCTGTTGCACGTCTGTCAGCAAAGACTTTACATGCGTCCAATATCCGGGCTCAGAGATCTGCCCTTGTAACACCAACGTTGTGGCTCAGTTCGTCATTTCGACTCGCCATATATATATTTCTTGCCTTAAAATATCCACTTTCCTCATTCGTAGTATTAACGTATGCCGGCGGTGGACCTTTGCCGTCCTTTCCCAGTCCGACAGAATCTTCCGACACGGATGAGCCTGGCCATCTGAAAGCGCCAGAGCCGGACTCCGGTATACGTCCCCGCAATAAATACCATAGGCCGAATCCCCCGCCACTGACCACGAGTGATCCTAGGGCACCGACTGCGCCAGCAAGAGCTTCATTTCCAGTATCCTGCTCCTTGACATCGATGTTGTCGTCTCCAAAGCCACAATTACATTTGGGTACGACTTTACACTTAAAACAAACAAAACGGAAAGACAAATAAATAAAACTATGCGTGTTTTACGTTTATTTATCACCGCTATCGGTTGCCCATATGAGCGACACCTCCTGAAGAGATTAGTCATTTCAGAATGTTGGAGGATAGTGCAATGATACAGACAGAGACTCATTCCAGAGTCTCCTCTGGTTCTTTTACGTGCACGATGTAAAGCACCGACACGAGACCTCGGTTTAAAGTCAAATCTGAAAGGCTGTTAATTTTATTAATCAGACGGGGGATCGAACATGCACGACCCCTGGATTACCAGTCCTGCGTGTTACCGGGTCTATGTCGGTATCATTGCACTATCATCCACAAATCTAAAATGAATCTCTTCAGGAGGCGTCGCTCATATGAGCAACCGGTAGCGACGATAAATAAACGTAAAAACACAAGAAACAGAATATACATATAATTATTCATTTTGATATACAACATTTAGGTTATTATTTTAGACGTGTACATATGTTATAATTAATCGTTATATATACAAACAAATAGTTCACACGAAAGCATAGACATTGTTACATGTATGTTTAAGTATTTACCTGTTGTCCATATGCGATGGAAAACATAGCAACACACATAGCAACAAAACATAATCTTGCATTTGTTACATCGTCCATTTTTATTATGTGTTGCATTGAATAATTTATAAACAGAAGTTAGTGAACTGTTTATCGGTAATTTCTTCTTGTGGAAATATTGGGAGATACGTTTGATCTACTTGTGTCACCCAGCGGGCTACGATTAGCGAGATTACGGGAACCCGAGTACGAATATTGTATGTTCGGTTTATTTTACGGGTAATGCAACAATTGGCCACATATCTAATCCATGCGGAACTTCCGTGATGCAATGCATACTATAAGGCATCTGCGTCCTAACCGAGGGGTTGTGAGTTCGCGACACACCGGACTCACGGCGGCGGTGGTGTTCTTAGACAAGACTTGCACTTGAATCCACGTCGATCCTCCCTCTCGTTCGTGGTGATGGATTGATTATTCAATGGTCATGTTTGACTTATTTCAAATTTTATATTGTGCGTTTGTATTTGGTGAAATTATCATTTTGCCAGAAGCTAAAAAGTGAAAAGAAAAATCGACAGACTGGAACCCAGGCTATGGACGATGTACTACCAGACGAATGAACGGTCGAACGAGCATTCTAACGGAATGATGCTATATGGCTACCCCATTGTTCTCCATGTGGTGAAAACTAGCCACACCAAACTGAAGGAATAAAGTGAATTGATCCGCATATATAACCGCATCCGTGTCATAGTGATTAAGGCGTCCGCCTACGGAGCGGGAGGTCGAACGTTCGAACCTCACCATGGGTTCTTCCTGATAATACATGTTGGTGAGTCGCCAGCTAGTTAAATAATGATTACCGATTGCCTATCTGCCAGGAGTCTGGCCTTCAATGATAGGATTCGGAATGTAGTGATGTCCATAAAAGGTGTCTCATAGGTCAGAAATGGCTGACCCTTTCAATAGGGCACTATAACTGACTGAGTAATACGTTTATTTAAAGTCGCAGCCGCATAAATGCCTGTGGGCGACTGAAATAAACAAACACTTTACTTTTAAAGCGCATTTTCTCATACACTTAGTTCATACGGACGGACAAATCGGCAGCTCTATCCACTCCCAAGTGTCAGGGCTCCATGTCACTTTGCCGATCACAACCCCTACAGAATGTCCTGTAATACGAAATACTCGGATAGAACATGGTCATAAAGATAGATATGTCAGTATAGGAATTTAGTGAAGACCCGAATAAATATCCGAAATCAATGCATGGCTTAATAAGCATCGATTATCAGCTACCCACACTTTAATAACACTAATCCTATGTAATATATCTTCCCTGGCCGTTATTAGGTAATATTGGACGCACTTGTGTGTTTTACGTTTATTTATCGTCGCTACCGGTTACCCATATGAGCGACGCCTCCTGAAGATATTAGTCATTTTAGATGTTGGAGGATAGTGCAATGATACAGAAAGAGACCCATTACAGAGTCTGCTCTGGTTCTTTTACGTGCACGGTGTAAAGCACCGACACGAGACCTCGGTTTAACGTCCCATCTGAAAGACTGTTAATTTTATTAGGGTCAGACGGGGGATCGAACCTGCGATCCCTGGATTACCAGTCCAGCGTGTTAACCACTGGACTACAGCTCCGTCTGTATTTGGACGCACGTCAAGTATTAGTGCTTAAATACCATACTTAAAACACTGTCGTGCCGTCATACCGTTGTATTTGCAGTCCATTATTATTAATATTGGACTGGTGTCAAAAGGCCAGCGTATTATATTAAATACTACTCGTAAATATACGAAATTAATAATTTTATTTCGTAGGATCTTGTTGTATAAATGTGTGTTTTAAGTAAGATATAAGTCTCAAAAGGATCCAATATGTAAAATGTTGGACTGTCTTCGGATCTACGCGCCTCACACAGTCCAATATTTTACATATTGGATCGTTGTCGGCTTATATCCTACTTAATGTACCGAACATATGAATAATTATTAGATTATTACGATCACAGGCAGACGTTATGGGTTTTTTTCTATAAAAAATATATTTTCTTCAATGTGTTAGCTTTTGTATTGCCCAATTCTTCTATCAAAGCATATATATGATTATTAACCTATATCAACACCTTCCAAATGTCATTTCTTGCTAATTTCGCTTTCGAGCAAGAATGTCCATATGTTGGAAGTTGTATACATTCAGAAGATGATTATGTACAAGTTGTATTATTACTAAGCATAATTATCATGTTTTCGGACTTCGTACTATCAACGCATGTCAATATATTTAGGATACATTCTCATTACAGTGTGGGCCATTAAACTATATGCATGTGTGTTAAGATCATAAGTACATAAGTACACCACTATTTACTAGTAGTCTAAGGTTAGGTTATACAATAACAGCTGTAAATTAAAGTCCCATTTGTTACATATTTTAGTTTTCAGAATATTAATCTATATAATAAAATAATTTTATTTATATATTAATAATACATTTAATATTTACTTAATACATTCTTAATAATTGCATGAAAGATGTTTGGTGTGTTATTTATAAAAAATAAAAACATTTAAAGTAAGCATTCTTCTTCTATATTATCACATATTATCACATATAAATATTTGCTTTAGTGATACATAATTAATTAGATATATTGACATAGTGAATTGCCGTCGCCATCCATATTTGTTTATATGTACGTGTATGCCACGTGGGTCTGAGACCTTCTGGATTTGAACACATAAACTTTGATGTCTTCAATACAAAACCTTTCTTAAAAAACTGTTGCGTATGCATGCGATTACGATATGTTGTCAAATTATACATGTGTTTATATCTTACTGTTGAAGGCTTAATACCGCTGAAACAAAGTAAAATGTCTCGGAGTTTCTTATTTTGTTAGACTTATTATTTTTTATCTTGACGGAAGACACAACCAGCTAGTCACTGTCTTGTACAAATCCACATTTTCGTCAGTCAATTTATTCCAAGCGATATATTACACGATTGCACCTCGATATCGATACATTGCAATGTTGACATTGAGTACAGATGCAACTTGCTATAGTGATCGGAAAGATAACAGTATTTATCACAGGTAGAGATGATTCGGTCTGCATATATCTAATAATCACAGACGGATATGTAGTCCAGTGGTAACACGCTGGACTGGTAATCCAGGGATCGCAGGTTCGATCCCCCGTCTGACCCTAATAAAATTAACAGTCTTTCAGATGGGACGTAAAACCGAGGTCTCGTGTCGGTGCTTTACACCGTGCACGTAAAAGAACCAGAGGAGATTCTGGAATGGGTCTCTGTCTGTATCATGCACTATCCTCCAAATTCTAAAATAACTAATCTCTTCAGGAGGCGTCGCTCATATGGGCAACCGGTAGCGACGATAAATAAACGTAAAACACACACATATCTAATAATCTTTGCTAATCTCCCATTATTACAAAAGCTATACATTTCTATGCGGGAGAGAATGCGCTCGACGGACCTATCGCTTCAAGATAACAACTTGTTTGTTTGTTGTTGGGGTGGGGGGATTAAGGTCGCATTAACGGCATACATCAAATTGCAAACTCTCCAGCTAGTGTTGATGGGTGCGACCCCGAGCAGTATGTCATGCATGTACTGGTACCCGGGTAGAACCACCGTTCTCCCTCAAGTCAGATGGATAGCTTTCAATTCCCCAGTGGAACTCGTACATACAGCGATGAGGGCAAGTGATTTGAAGTGAACGACCTGAACCACTCGACCACAGAGGTTCCTTTACTTCTGAAGTAGTGTGCCTCACATTATTTACATCAACAGTCAAATCATGTTCATGTCACCACAGAAAAGTACAAACACATCCTCAGAATAACGGTCGAACATTCATATCAATATATAAAGACAGTGTATGAGAATAGATATATTGGAAACTTTTAAGAAATGCCCGGATTTAGCCCCGCTGCATGGAGCCGTTACGAGTGCCCTTAGGCAAAGCATTTAAATTCCACGTTGCCTCTCCTCTCTCCCTCGTGGCGATGGATTCCATCATGAATGAGGTCTCGATAGTTACGCTAGGGGTTTGACATTACAGGAAGATAGGATAAATACAAGTTGTAAGAACTTGTTTTGCAATCGAGCTAAAATAAATTTGCGTAATCTACTTGTTTGTACTTTATTTATTTTACAACAATTGCGAAGCAAGTTTTAACAACTTATATTAACCACTCTAGTTGGCGCGGATGAAAGCGTATATGTGGTCATTTGTGGAAACCGGAGAACCCGGAGAAAACCTACCTGTACGATCTGTCGACCATCGTACCATCTCACATACTTCCCGGTCCGAGGATCGAACCCGGGTTGCATTGGTGAGAAGCGAGCACGCTAACCACTGTGCCAATAGATAAACTGTCCAGTATTTTACGGAGAAACGCCGCTTGAGCAACAATACTATTAGTTGCGTATATGTACATGTTTGCGTACCAGAATAGACAGACCATCGAATCGTGGGTCGGATAACGTTAAAATGTCTTATTTTAGTGTCCATTAGCCTTAACTAGCAACCCCCATTAATATTATAATGGATACATACTTACATAGTATAATGGGGTGTTGCTAGTTAAGGCTCTAGAACACTAAACTAAGACAAACTAGCCTCCCTCCCTCCCACGTATAGCCCCATTTGGAAGAACGTATAGCCCCTTTGGAAGAAGTTGAGTGATGTTTATTGATTCAAAAGAAAAGTACAAAATACCGGAGATTTCCGTGAAATAAACTTTTTACGTTTCGTAAGCGTTGATCTTCATGATTAGACGCTTATTAATTTCTGTTCAATGGTTTCAAACATCTCAAAATTCAGACTTTTTACAACAAAAAGTTAAAACAATGTCGTCTCGGCGTGTGATGAGTGATGATCTTAAAACACTAGAATTTGAGACGAGTGAGGATGTTGATGTTACCCCAACATTCGACAGCATGGGCCTTAGGGAAGAGTTACTGAGAGGAGTATATGCATACGGTATGTTGCCTCCCAGAATACCCATATTCATATTGTCAGTGACCAGAATATTCAAATAAATAATGAAACTGTCTAATTGAGCTATTCTACAAATTAATATATGATCACTTACTAATGCCTATCTAGTGGTAGCATATTCGCTCCAGGTGCGAAAAAGTCTGGAATTTGCGCTCTGCTGGAGCCGTTACGATTGTCACTGTGCCCTTAGGCAAGGCATTTGAATTCCACATGTATTATTGTATGCCTATTTTCTTCCTAGTGGCGTTGGGTTCCATCAGGAATGATGTCTCAAGAGTGTTAATATAAGTTGTAAGAACTTGTTTCGCTATCAAGATAAGATCAATTTGTATAAAAAAAGCCCGCAATATGATTCATTTACAAGACTAGTTAATGGTCCCTCTTTTTTTCATTTAAACTTGGAAGGGATTTCTGATTCTAAACAGAATTATCCCTTCAGGCGCTGTCTGAGCAAACTTCCCTCAAAATACACCCTTGATAATGTTTATTGCCTGAAAAGACCTGGCAATATCCTTGATAAATTTAAGACCACAATATTACCGAAATATTAAAATGATGAAATGTGTTTTGTGATGACTGCTGCTGCACATATTTACAGTACATTATTAGCCAGCACCTGTGAACATGATTTATCTGAATATTATGCTTTTACAAGTAAGAAGAACGCTGGACTGGTAATCCAAGGATCGCAGGTTCGATCCCCCGACTGACCCTAATAAATTTAACAGTCTTTCAGATGGGACATTAAACCGTGGAAGTCGTGATAGCGCAGTGGATGCGCGTTCGCTTCAGGTGCGAAAGGTACTGAGTTCGAGCCCCACTGGAGCCGTTACGATTGTGCCTGGAGCCTTTACGATTGTGCCCTTAGGCAAGGCATTTAAATTCCACGGCCTCTTCTCTCTCCCTCGTGGCGATGTATTCCATCACGAATGAGGTCTCGAGAGTGATTAATATAAGTTGAAAGAACTTGTTTCGCAAACGAGCTTAAATAAATTTGTATAGACTAAACCGAGGTCTCGTGTCTGTGCTGTACATTGTGCACATAAAAGAACCAGATGAGAATCTAGAATGGGTAGACCTTTGTCTGTATCATTGCATTATACTCCAAAAACCTAAACTGACTAATCTCTTCATGAGGCGTCGCTCATATGGGCAACCGGTAGCGACGATAAATATTAAATAAACATAAAACACACACATGAGTAAGAAAACTTTACATTTTGTGGAAAACACTGAGCCAGTAGAGGCAGCTTACTGAAGTTCCTGGTCCAACTCTATGGAATTGACATCTACCGGCACTCCTTTCCCTCCATATTACCACAGCCGACAACATAGAGGCATTCAGTGAAGGGGACCTGCTTTGCATGTGTCGTACCTACATGTAGCCACTATATGTTACACGCTTGAATAGTTTTATCCAATCTTGACCAAGCTTGCATATAATATTTGTTAGCATAATGGCCAGGTTCAATAACCAGCCAGATTGTCTTGGTGCTAGTCACTCTGGAGTTATAGCCCTTGAGTTGCCCACATTTGTTTTGTCCACTATCTACAGGAAGAATCTGTTTAACTCATTCAACCCCAAGTATCTGACATGGACTGGTCCATGATATTTTCAGACCAATAAATTAATAAGAAAATTACCTTTGGACCAGTTCATTTATCAAAATGGGTAATTTTATCTAAAAATAGTAATAATTATTACTGGCAAAAAAGTGCAGATCCTGATGAGACGGCTTGTCACGAGCCGGCTCATCTGGATCTACACTTTTCATAAGCCTATTTAGAGGCCTGTGGGGTTGAAAGGGTTAATAGGCGTATATTGTGACCTATGGCACTCTGGTTGTTGCTATGGAGTTATAATATTATTTTTATAGGTTTTGAGAAGCCGTCGGCCATTCAACAGAGATCCATCAAGCCTATTGTAAAAGGAAGAGATGTCATTGCACAGTTAGTACAAATTTTAATATTCCATTTGTTTTTGTGTATTTGTTCAAACTAACTTCAATTATACATATACTAATCATCTTGTTATTTGCCCGTCTCCAATGGCTGGTACATTTGTATCTACCATTCATAATGTTTGCATTGGTTTAAGCATATTTATTCGTTCATTATGTACAGTACATATCTATTGTATAGCTATACAAACATTCATTATGTACAGTACATATCTATTGTATAGCTATACAAACATTCATTATGTACAGTACATATCTATTGTATAGCTATACAAACGTTCGTTATGTACAGTACATATCTATTGTATAGCTATACAAACGTTCATTATGTACAGTACATATCTATTGTATAGCTATACAAACGTTCATTATGTACAGTACATATCTATTGTATAGCTATACAAACGTTCATTATGTACAGTACACATCTATTGTATAGCTATACAAACGTTCATTATGTACAGTACATATCTATTGTATAGCTATACAAACGTTCATTATAACAGTACATATATCTATTGTTATACAACCGTTCATTATGTACAGTACATATCTATTGTATAGCTATACAAACGTGTGTTATGTACAGTACATATCTATTGTATAGCTATACAAACGTTCGTTATGTACAGTACATATCTATTGTATAGCTATACAAACGTTCGTTATGTACAGTACATATCTATTGTAATAGCTATACAAACGTAGTTATGTACAGTACATATCTATTGTATAGCTATACAAACGTTCGTTATGTACAGTACATATCTATTGTATAGCTATACCAACGTTCGTTATGTACAGTGCATATCATTGTATAGCTATACAAACGTAAATCGTTATGTACAGTGCATATCTATTGTATAGCTATACAAACGTTCGTTATGTACAGTGCATATCTATTGTATAGCTATACAAACGTTCGTATGTACAGTGGATATTTTTTGTTAGCTATACAAACGTTCGTTATGTACAGTGCATATCTATTGTATAGCTATACAAACGTTCGTTATGTACAGTACATATCTATTGTATAGCTATACAAACGTTCGTTATGTACAGTGCATATCTATTGTATAGCTATACAAACGTTCGTTATGTACAGTGCATATCTATTGTATAGCTATACAAACGTTCGTTATGTACAGTGCATATCTATTGTATAGCTATACAACGTTCGTTATGTACAGGCATATCTATTGTATAGCTATACAAACGTTCGTTAGTACAGTGCATATCTATTGTATAGCTATACAAAGTTCATTATGTACAGTGCATATCTATTGTATAGCTATACAAACGTTCATTATGTACAGTGCATATCTATTGTATAGCTATACAAACGTTCATTATGTACAGTACATATCTATTGTATAGCTATACAAACGTTCATTATGTACAGTACATATCTATTGTATAGCTATACAAACGAAGCTTATGTACAGTACATATCTATTGTATAGCTATACAAACGTTCATTATGTACAGTACATATCTATTGTATAGCTATACAAACGTTCATTATGTACGGTACATATTGTATAGCTATACAAATGTTCATTATGTACAGTACATATCTATTGTATAGCTATACAAACGTTCATTATGTACAGTACATATCTATTGTATAGCTATACAAACGTTCATTATGTACGGTACATATCTATTGTATAGCTATACAAACGTTCATTATGTACAGTGCATATCTATTGTATAGCTATACAAACGTTCATTATGTACAGTGCATATTTGTATAGCTATACAAACGTTCATTATGTACAGTGCATATCTATTGTATAGCTATACAAAAGCTTATTTCGTTCATATGTACAGTGCATATCTATTGTATAGCTATACAAACGTTCATTATGTACAGTACATATCTATTGTATAGCTATACAAACATTCATTATGTACAGTACATATCTATTGTATAGCTATACAAACGTTCATTATGTACAGTACATATCTATTGTATAGCTATACAAACATTCATTATGTACAGTACATATCTATTGTATAGCTATACAAACGTTCATAATGTACAGTACATATCTATTGTATAGCTATACAAACGTTCATTATGTACAGTACATATCTATTGTATAGCTATACAAACGTTCATTATGTACAGTACATATCTATTGTATAGCGATACAAACGTTCATTATGTACAGTACATATCTATTGTATAGCTATACAAACGTTCATTATGTACAGTACATATCTATTGTATAGCTATACAAACGTTCATTATGTACAGTACATATCTATTGTATAGCCATACAAACGTTCGTTATGTACAGTACATATCTATTGTATAGCTATACAAACGTTCGTTATGTACAGTACATATCTATTGTATAGCGATACAAACGTTCGTTATGTACAGTACATATCTATTGTATAGCTATACAAACGTTCGTTATGTACAGTACATATCTATTGTATAGCTATACAAACGTTCGTTATGTACAGTACATATCTATTGTATAGCTATACAAACGTTCGTTATGTACAGTACATATATATTGTATAGCTATACAAACGTTCGTTATGTACAGTACATATCTATTGTATAGCTATACAAACGTTCGTTATGTACAGTACATATCTATTGTATAGCTATACAAACGTTCGTTATGTACAGTGCATATCTATTGTATAGCTATACAAACGTTCGTTATGTACAGTGCATATCTATTGTATAGCTATACAAAGTCGTTATGTACAGTGCATATCTATTGTATAGCTATACAAACGTTCGTTATGTACAGTGCATATCTATTGTATAGCTATACAACGTTCGTTATGTACAGTGCATATCTATTGTATAGCTATACAAACGTTCGTTATGTACAGTGCATATCTATTGTATAGCTATACAAACGTTCGTTATGTACAGTGCATATCTATTGTATAGCTATACAAACGTTCGTTATGTACAGTGATATCTATTGTATAGCTATACAACGTTCGTTATGTACAGGCATATCTATTGTATAGCTATACAAACGTTCGTTATGTACAGTGCATATCTATTGTATAGCTATAACAAACGTTCGTTATGTACAGTGCATATCTATTGTATAGCTATACAAACGTTCATTATGTACAGTGCATATCTATTGTATAGCTATACAAACGTTCATTATGTACAGTGCATATCTATTGTATAGCTATACAAACGTTCATTATGTACAGTGCGTATCTATTGTATAGCTATACAAACGTTCATTATGTACAGTGCGTATCTATTGTATAGCTATACAAACGTTCAGTATGTACAGTGCGTATCTATTGTATAGCTATACAAACGTTCATTATGTACAGTGCGTATCTATTGTATAGCTATACAAACGTTCATTATGTACAGTACATATCTATTGTATAGCTATACAAACGTTCATTATGTACAGTACATATCTATTGTATAGCTATACAAACGTTCATTATGTACAGTGCATATCTATTGTATAGCTATACAAACGTTCATTATGTACAGTGCATATCTATTGTATAGCTATACAAACGTTCATTATGTACAGTGCGTATCTATTGTATAGCTATACAAACGTTCATTATGTACAGTGCGTATCTATTGTATAGCTATACAAACGTTCAGTATGTACAGTGCGTATCTATTGTATAGCTATACAAACGTTCATTATGTACAGTGCGTATCTATTGTATAGCTATACAAACGTTCATTATGTACAGTACATATCTATTGTATAGCTATACAAACGTTCATTATGTACAGTACATATCTATTGTATAGCTATACAAACGTTCATTATGTACAGTACATATCTATTGTATAGCTATACAAACGTTCGTTATGTACAGTACATATCCATTGTATAGCTATACAAACGTTCGTTATGTACAGTACATATCTATTGTATAGCTATACAAACGTTCGTTATGTACAGTACATATCTATTGTACATATCTATTGTATAGCTATACAAACGTTCATTATGTACAGTACATATCTATTGTATAGCTATACAAACGTTCATTATGTACAGTACATATCTATTGTATAGCTATACAAACGTTCATTATGTACAGTACATATCTATTGTATAGCTATACAAACGTTCATTATGTACAGTACATATCTATTGTATAGCTATACAAACGTTCATTATGTACAGTACATATCTATTGTATAGCTATACAAACGTTCATTATGTACAGTACATATCTATTGTATAGCTATACAAACGTTCATTATGTACAGTACATATCTATTGTATAGCTATACAAACGTTCATTATGTACAGTACATATCTATTGTATAGCTATACAAACGTTCATTATGTACAGTACATATCTATTGTATAGCTATACAAACGTTCATTATGTACAGTACATATCTATTGTATAGCTATACAAACGTTCATTATGTACAGTACATATCTATTGTATAGCTATACAAACGTTCATTATGTACAGTACATATCTATTGTATAGCTATACAAACGTTCATTATGTACAGTACATATCTATTGTATAGCTATACAAACGTTCATTATGTACAGTACATATCTATTGTATAGCTATACAAACGTTCATTATGTACAGTACATATCTATTGTATAGCTATACAAACGTTCATTATGTACAGTGCATATCTATTGTATAGCTATACAAACGTTCATTATGTACAGTGCATATCTATTGTATAGCTATACAAACGTTCATTATGTACAGTGCATATCTATTGTATAGCTATACAAACGTTCATTATGTACAGTACATATCTATTGTATAGCTATACAAACGTTCGTTATGTACAGTACATATCTATTGTATAGCTATACAAACGTTCGTTATGTACAGTACATATCTATTGTATAGCTATACAAACATTCGTTATGTACAGTGCATATCTATTGTATAGCTATACAAACGTTCATTATGTACAGTACATATCTATTGTATAGCTATACAAACGTTCATTATGTACTTAAAGCTTATTATGATTATCTTCATAATGTTTGCATTGGAAGGCAACATTAATTTGTATGAAACCTTTTATTACGCCAATATTTCCTAAATGTGTTGCCAGCTATAATATATATATATATCAAGTACGTTATTGCAGTCAAAGTCAAGACTGTGACACACACTCTGCATACGGCGAAAGTCTTTGTATACCTCAGGGATCATTCTAGGTCAGAATTGTTGGGAGAAGTGAGAAATCGCGTGATCGCTTCCTTAAATGGTGTTCTTTAATATACTGCTGCAAAATAGGGTTAAAATGCGCAGTACAACCATTAAATACAACATTTGAATAGAAGGAGTGCTTTATAATGGGCCAGTGTATCTTACTAGACACAATTTTGTTTGAAAATCGTAAACAAATTTTTTTTTAAGGAGAAGTGGGGCCCCCCCAGAGGGCGAAGTCAGGGTCCCTAGGGCGACAATTTCGCCCTCTAGAATGATCCCTGTACCTGTATAAAGTCTAGAAATGGTTCCAGTCGTGTAGTTTACATTCTCAGTCTTGTCTTTGGGCAGAAGTATTCTTTAAGACATGTTTAGACATATTTCTATTCATTACCATGCTGTGCAGCAGTTTGTGAAGAGGTTATTTGCTTATGTTGTCGTGATTGTTTACTTTGCAGAGCTCAGTCAGGAACAGGAAAGACAGCTACATTCTCCATCTCGGTGTTACAGTGTCTCGACACACAGGTCAGAGAAACACAAGCATTGATACTGTCACCGACACGTGAACTGGCTACACAAATACAGAAGGTTTGTTACATGCGTACATAGCAGTGCTTTGATAGTATAATATTATGTTATTTTACTTGTTTCCGCCCAATTATGAAAGTACTGTGACATCCGCCTGTGATACATTTTTCCGATAGAAGTTTAATAATTAGTTTCAACCCAGAAACACTGTTTTGTGAGCACCAAACTCTCAAAAGCGAAAGTAAAACATTTCCAATCTGACATGCTGCCAAAATGGTACCGTAATTTGCTGTGTATACCATGCTATCATGTATAATGCGCACCCACTTTTTGGCATTTGTTTATTATTGCATTATTAAAGATAACTTAATTCAGTTTGAAATGTGTAGCAACAGTCTTCAAGATCATTGATCACACAGACGTATTCGGGATACACACCTGTGGTATATGCAGGGGTCATCCTAGGTCAACAAATGTGGTTTATGCAGGGGTCATCCTAGGTCAACAAATGTGGTTTATGCAGGGGTCATCCTAGGTCAACAAATGTGGTTTATGCAGGGGTCATCCTAGGTCAACAAATGTAGATTATGCAGGGTCATCCTAGGTCAACAAATGTAGATTATGCAGGGGTCATCCTAGGTCAACAAATGTGGTTTATGCAGGAGTCATCCTAGGTCAACAAATGTGGTATATGCAGGGGTCATCCTAGGTCAACAAATGTGGTATATGCAGGGGTCATCCTAGGTCAACAAATGTGGTATATGCAGGGGTCATCCTAGGTCAACAAATGTGGTTTATGCAGGGGTCATCCTAGGTCAACAAATGTGGTTTATGCAGGAGTCATCCTAGGTCAACAAATGTGGTTTATGCAGGAGTCATCCTAGGTCATCAAATGTGGTATATGCAGGGGTCATCCTAGGTCAACAAATGTGGTTTATGCAGGAGTCATCTTAGGTCAACAAATGTGGTATATGCAGGGGTCATCCTAGATCAACAAATGTGGTATATGCAGGGGTCATCCTAGATCAACAAATGTGGTATATGCAGGGGTCATCCTAGATCAACAAATGTGGTATATGCAGGAGTCATCCTAGGTCAACAAATGTGGTATATGCAGGAGTCATCCTAGATCAACAAATGTGGTTTATGCAGGGGTCATCCTAGGTCAACAAATGTGGTTTATGCAGGAGTCATCCTAGGACAACAAATGTGGTATATGCAGGGGTCATCCTAGGTCAACAAATGTGGTATATGCAGGAGTCATCCTAGATCAACAAATGTGGTTTATGCAGGGGTCATCCTAGGTCAACAAATGTGGTTTATGCAGGGGTCATCCTAGGACAACAAATGTGGTATATGCAGGGGTCATCCTAGGTCAACAAATGTGGTATATGCAGGGGTCATCCTAGGTCAACAAATGTGGTTTATGCAGGAGTCATCCTAGGTCAACAAATGTGGTATATGCAGGAGTCATCCTAGGACAACAAATGTGGTATATGCAGGGGTCATCCTAGGTCAACAAATGTGGTTTATGCAGGGGTCATCTTAAGTCAGAATTTTGGGGAGAATGGAAGAAACTGTAAGATTGTGTCCCTAAATGGTTTTGTTTTTTAAAATTCAGCCAGATATGTTGAAAATACACATCATGATGAATATTAATCACAACATTTGCGTGTGAGGAGTGCTTTACAAGCCAGCGTATCTTACTGGGGGTGAATGCAGTGAGTGTCCCTAGGGCAACTAATTCGCCCATGTGGCTCCGTAGGATGAGCCATGATATGACGTTTGTAAATATATCTGGAATTTTGGGGGCCTCTAATCTAGGGATGACGTATACGACAGTCAGTTGTGATTTGCAGGTGATCTTGGCGCTTGGAGACTACATGAATGTACAATGTCACTCTTGTATCGGGGGTACCAACATTGGAGAAGACATCAGGAAACTGGACTATGGACAGCACGTTGTGTCTGGCACGCCTGGTCGAGTATTTGGTAAGCATGTCCCAAATTAAAATGATATGTCTAACCTGTCTCTTGAAAAAAAGTGAATTAAAATTTAGAACTTGAGTTTTAATTATCTGGATGGGTTATAGTCTATTCAGGTTAAACTTTACATACAACTTGATCAAAGTTGAATGGAAAGATTAAGTTTGCTCAAATTAGGTTTTTCCTTGACATGGGCATCTGTGGCCAAGTTGTTACGATCGTTGATTTCAAATCACTTGACCCTCACTACTGTATGTTCGCATCCCCATTTGGGGTGTCAAATTCTTTCATGTGTGGAAGCTTTGCAGCGTGCTTGCGGAAGGTCGGTCGTTCTACCAGGGTACCCATCCATGCCAGAAATACTGCCCAGAGAGTAGCTCTATGAGCGTAGCTGTCAGTGTGACTTTAAACCCCAAAAACAATAGTTATTCTGTTAACAAATTGTCACTAGGTCAAATTACAGAAATCTCCTGACATTACTATGGTCAAACTAGGCTGGATGCATGCTGGTAATGACCTCTACCAAGTTTTATCAAATTATGTCAATCCTTAACCCTTTCCCTCATTGAAGCACCTCTTGACGCCATTACCAATACGACATACATTAACAATGTAGTAGCCAAACCAATGTTCATAAACCCTTTCCCTCATTGAAGCACCTCTTGACGCCATTACCAATACGACTTACATGTCAATGTAGTAGCCAAACCAATGTTCATAAACCCTTTCCCCCATAGAAGCACCTCTTGACGCCATTACCAATACGACATACATTAACAATGTAGTAGCCAAACCAATGTTCATAAACCCTTTCCCTCATTGAAGCACCTCTTGACGCCATTACCAATACGACATACATGTCAATGTAGTAGCCAAACCAATGTTCATAAACCCTTTCCCTCATAGAAGCACCTCTTGACGCCATTACCAATACGACATACATTGACAATGTAGTAGCCAAACCAATGTTCATAAACCCTTTCCCTCATTGAAGCACCTCTTGACGCCATTACCAATACGACATACATTGACAATGTAGTAGCCAAACCAATGTTCATAATTAACCCTTTCCCTCATTGAAGCACCTCTTGACGCCATTACCAATACGACATACATTGACAATGTAGTAGCCAAATCAATGTTCATAATTAACCCTTTCCCTCATTGAAGCACCTCTTGATGCCATTACCAATACAACATACATGTCAATGTAGTAGCCAAACCAATGTTCATAAACCCTTTCCCTCATTGAAGCACCTCTTGACGCCATTACCAATACGACTTACATGTCAATGTAGTAGCCAAACCAATGTTCATAAACCCTTTCCCTCATAGAAGCACCTCTTGACGCCATTATCAATACGACATACATTGACAATGTAGTAGCCAAACCAATGTTCATAATTAACCCTTTCCCTCATTGAAGCACCTCTTGACGCCATTACCAATACGACATACATTGACAATATAGTAGCCAAATCAATGTTCATAATTAACCCTTTCCCTCATTGAAGCACCTCTTGATGCCATTACCAATACAACATACATGTCAATGTAGTAGCCAAACCAATGTTTATAAACCCTTTCCCTCATTGAAGCACCTCTTGACGCCATTACCAATACGACTTACATGTCAATGTAGTAGCCAAACCAATGTTCATAAACCCTTTCCCTCATAGAAGCACCTCTTGACGCCATTATCAATACGACATACATTGACAATGTAGTAGCCAAACCAATGTTCATAATTAACCCTTTCCCTCATTGAAGCACCTCTTGACGCCATTACCAATACGACATACATTGACAATGTAGTAGCCAAACCAATGTTCATAATTAACCCTTTCCCTCATTGAAGCACCTCTTGATGCCATTACCAATACAACATACATGTCAATGTAGTAGCCAAACCAATGTTCATAAACCCTTTCCCTCATTGAAGCACCTCTTGACGCCATTACCAATACGACTTACATGTCAATGTAGTAGCCAAACCAATGTTCATAAACCCTTTCCCTCATAGAAGCACCTCTTGACGCCATTATCAATACGACATACATTGACAATGTAGTAGCCAAACCAATGTTCATAATTAACCCTTTCCCTCATTGAAGCACCTCTTGACGCCATTACCAATACGACATACATTGACAATGTAGTAGCCAAACCAATGTTCATAATTAACCCTTTCCCTCATTGAAGCACCTCTTGATGCCATTACCAATACAACATACATGACAATGTAGTAGCCAAACCAATGTTCATAAACCCTTTCCCTCATTGAAGCACCTCTTGACGCCATTACCAATACGACTTACATGTCAATGTAGTAGCCAAACCAATGTTCATAAACCCTTTCCCTCATAGAAGCACCTCTTGACGCCATTATCAATACGACATACATTGACAATGTAGTAGCCAAACCAATGTTCATAATTAACCCTTTCCCTCATTGAAGCACCTCTTGACGCCATTACCAATACGACATACATTGACAATGTAGTAGCCAAACCAATGTTCATAATTAACCCTTTCCCTCATAGAAGCACCTCTTGATGCCATTACCAATACAACATACATGTCAATGTAGTAGCCAAACCAATGTTCATAAACCCTTTCCCTCATAGAAGCACCTCTTGATGCCATTACCAATACGACATACATGTCAATGTAGTAGCCAAACCAATGTTCATAAACCCTTTCCCTCATAGAAGCACCTCTTGATGCCATTACCAATACGACATACATGACAATGTAGTAGCCAAACCAATGTTCATAAACCCTTTCCCCCATAGAAGCACCTCTTGACGCCATTATCAATACGACATACATTGACAATGTAGTAGCCAAACCAATGTTCATAATTAACCCTTTCCCTCATTGAAGCACCTCTTGACGCCATTACCAATACGACATACATGACAATGTAGTAGCCAAACCAATGTTCATAAACCCTTTCCCCCATAGAAGCACCTCTTGATGCCATTACCAATACAACATACATGTCAATGTAGTAGCCAAACCAATGTTCATAAACCCTTTCCCTCATAGAAGCACCTCTTGACGCCATTACCAATACGACATACATACAATGTAGTAGCCAAACCAATGTTCATAAACCCTTTCCCTCATAGAAGCACCTCTTGACGCCATTACCAATACGACATACATGACAATGTAGTAGCCAAACCAATGTTCATAAACCCTTTCCCTCATTGAAGCACCTCTTGACGCCATTACCAATACGACTTACATGTCAATGTAGTAGCCAAACCAATGTTCATAAACCCTTTCCCTCATAGAAGCACCTCTTGACGCCATTATCAATACGACATACATTGACAATGTAGTAGCCAAACCAATGTTCATAATTAACCCTTTCCCTCATTGAAGCACCTCTTGACGCCATTACCAATACGACATACATTGACAATGTAGTAGCCAAACCAATGTTCATAATTAACCCTTTCCCTCATAGAAGCACCTCTTGATGCCATTACCAATACAACATACATTAACAATGTAGTAGCCAAACCAATGTTCATAAACCCTTTCCCGCATAGAAGCACCTCTTGACACCATTACCAATACGGCATACATGTCAATGTAGTAGCCAAACCAATGTTCATAATGAAGGCCAGAATCTCGTGTAGTCCCAGTGATATCTATGGAGGTGGGATAGATATGGCCACTACTTATCCACCGCTAAATGGCTGTCGTTTGTATGGAGATATAATAGTACATTAACCTAAATCTCTATGAAGGAAATGGTTAAAACATGATTGTTCATTAGGCTAAATTTAAGAAATACGATTCAGCATCCTCTGCTCTGAAACTTGTTGACAGACTTTGATAAAACTTGGCCTGAAGCACCATGGTAATGACCTCTGATAAGTTTGTTCAAAGTATGCCAATCTGTCCAAAAACTATGTCACTAGGTCAGATTATAGAGGTCATATCTCTCAAACTAATGATTAGAATTTAGAGCCACAGTATAAAGCATCTGAACAATGATTTTCATTAATCCACCAACAATCTAGGTCATTGGTTCAAATTCAAGAGAACAGCCATTCAAGATTTCCTTTCCAACTGGCAGGCCTTGATCGATTGCTCCCAAAATTGAATCGCTTCTTCTAAGACCTATTTTTGTAGAACATGTTTTGTATTACTTATGAATCGCTCGCAGGTTAATAGGTTCCATCGGGGTATGAACTATGCTGGGCATGGTTAAAGTGTGTGGAGGCCGAAGCCATCCACGCTAACTTTAAACATGGCCAATGTAGTTCATGTCCCGATGGAACCTATTAACCCGCGATTCATTACTTAAATTTACATTAATTATTCTTTTTAATGAAAATATAGCACACTTTGCATTTAAAATGTATTTAGTCCAGATTTGCAACTTACCGTGTCACGGAACAGGTAAATAGATCATCCTTGAAACAGCGTAAACTATAAGACGTCAATGTATGATGTCAATGTAGAAATAAAACAAGGTCCACAGGTTTGTCGTAAGTTTAAGAGGAGTACCGTAACTGGTCGGGTGAGAGAACAAAGGGGTGCACACTTTGCCCTTTCATTACCAGGGTTCCAGCTGTAGGTCGCCAATTGCGACAAAAAAAATGGGGCTAAATTTTGTGAATTTGCGAAAATATTTGGCACAATATTTTGGGTGGGGGGGGGCACACAACATGGCTTCAACTATTTATCTGTGAACTATATTGCTCTTAGTTGGCTCCAGGATTGTTTACAATTGGCGACAAAAGTGGCGCAGACAAACATTCAGACAGAGGGAACCCTGATTATACCGCCACCGGTAATAATGGACACAAAGCTTTTGTAGGAAGTGTAAATCAGCATTATTTTTGTTGTTATGGTTCAGTGACTGCTGACATACACGCATGACAGATTTGCATGTTGATGGTTTCAGACATGATAAAGAGGAGAAACTTGCGGACGAGAGCGATAAAGATGTTGATATTGGATGAAGCTGATGAAATGTTGAACAAAGGTAGAGTAGCTGCGACTGTCAAATCCAGCAGAGTTAGCTTTCTTCAATAATCTGCGTATTTATATCGTATGATAAAATGCTATGGGATGGTAAAATTTGGACAGATGTTATAGCAAATATGGAACTATATCTGCGTTCATGGCCACAAACATCATGAATATTTGATGAAGCTGGAGTGTAAAAGAGAGGTGATAACGGTATAGCTGATAGCTACGTATAATTATACAGTTGGGGTCAGTGGTCTGGTTGTTAGCACGTTGCAGTACGAATCCATGGATCGCAGGTTCGATCCCCTATCTGAACATAATAATATTTTTTTTTTTTTAGCATAAACTTTATTTATTTTACAACGAATGCGAAGCAAGTTTTGACAACTTATATTAATCACTCTCGTTGGCTCGGATGAAAGCGTATATGTGGTCATTTCATCAATTAGTGCACCAACTTCAAAATGTCGTTCACTAGTAAATGGGTTCACCTAGGGACCCTGTTTATTACAGTTTCAAATCCAGCAGGGTTGGCTTTCTTCCTTTTCTTCCCTTCTGTGGGAAGAAACATGGGGGAAAGGGAAGATACCCCTTTCTTCCCGGAAGAAATTGAAGAAGCTGGGAATAAAGGTGTGATATTCTTTATTGCCTCAATGTCAGAAATTATACTTCACAATATAACATTTACAGAAGTTAAGAGAATGATATTTACATTAAAATCATCACCATGGTCTCACAATTATTAATCATTATATATACATTTTATGTATATCTTGGACATACATTACTAAATAATTTGACAAAAAGCTGGTTTCTTCCATTTAGTCCCTGTAGTAGGGAAGAAAAGTATTTTTTCTGTATCGGAAATAACCGGGGGGAAAAACCACTTCCCTATAGGGAAGACACTTGCCAACCCTGAAATCCAGAATAGTTCTGTTATTTTACACTTTTACATCCCCATGTAATAACAAGAGTCATTTTCAGGTGTTTTAAATGAATTGTTAAGAATCTGTATTATCTGTGAGATAGTCCGTTCCTCTATTGTTACAGTTTCATTTACATTATATTATATAATTACCATTCTGATTGGCTGATTCAACCCATGTGACTGTCGTTCATAACCCGATGAAACGCAAACTTATTTGATTTGATAGTATTTTATTGCTCTATATGCATGTATGTTACAGTAACACTCGTATAACCGATAAATAATTAGCAAATGGGCTGGGTCACAAGTTCTGACAACATTAGTGATTGGCCAATCCCATATTATATATAATATATTATAATTAATTCTATTGTCAAAGTATCCAATTGATAATGCGCAGGCTTCACAAAAATTGTCCGTTCTAACCCTACAGGAATATGTACAGAGTATTTAATTTAATGTTCATTTCCGTTTTTCATTGAGGTATGAAATGTCAGTTTTTTACTTCTAATTTGCATAAAAGCCAAAGGATTTTGTGTACAAATTAGGTGTAAAGATTTGATATTTCATACCTTGATGAAATGCAGAAAAAGAACATACAATTGTTAATCAACTGTTTGCAGGTTTTAAGGAACAGATTTATGATGTGTACAGATATCTGCCACCAGCCACTCAGGTCATTCTTATATCTGCCACACTCCCACACGAGATCCTTGAAATGACCAGCAAGTTCATGACCGACCCCATACGCATTCTTGTAAAACGGTAAGATGTTTGTTACAGACCCCATACGCATAATTGTGAAATGGTAGACCATTTACTGAAGACTCCACATTTCTTGCAGACTCCATATTTATTGTAGGGTCCATGTTTCTTGTAGACTCCACAATTCTTGTAGGCTTCACATTTCTTGTAGGCTTCACATTTCCTGTAGGCTTCACTTTTCTTGTAGGCTCCACATTTCTTGTAGGCTTCACATTTCTTGTAGGCTTCACATTTCCTGTAGGCTTCACTTTTCTTGTAGGCTCCACACATTTCTTGTAGGCTTCACATTTCTTGTAGGTTTCTTGTAGGCTTCACATTTCTTGTAGGCTTCACATTTCGTGTAGGTTTCTTGTAGGCTTCACATTTCTTGTAGGCTTCTTGTAGGCTTCACATTTCTTGTAGGCTTCACATTTCTTGTAGGTTTCTTGTAGGCTTCACATTTCTAGGCTTCACATTTCTTGTAGGTTTCTTGTAGGTTTCACATTTCTTGTAGGCTTCACATTTCTTGTAGGTTTCACATTTATTGTAGGCTTCACATTTCTAGGCTTCACATTTCTTGTAGGTTTCTTGTAGGCTTCACATTTCTTGTAGGTTTCTTGTAGGCTTCACATTTCTTGTAGGTTTCTTGTAGACTTCACATTTCTTGTAGGCTTCACATTTCTTGTAGGCTTCACATATCTTGTAGGTTTCTTGTAGGCTTCACATTTCTTGTAGGTTTCTTGTAGGCTTCACATTTCTTGTAGGCTTCACATTTCTTGTAGGCTTCACATTTCTTGTAGGTTTCTTGTAGGCTTCACATTTCTTGTAGGCTTCACATTTCTTGTAGACATCACATTTCCTGTAGGCTTCACATTTCCTGTAGGCTTCACTTTTCTTGTAGCCTCCACATTTTTGGTATGTTCCACATTTTTGTGTAGGCATCACATTTCCTGTAGGCTCCACATTTCCTGTAGGCTCCACATTTCCTGTAGACTCCACATTTCCTGTAGACTTCACATTTCCTGTAGCCTGTGCATGTCGCTGGGTGATGTGCTAGTTTGTTCAGCTATTATGTGTCCTAAATAGGAATACTCATATTTCTTATGATTAAAAGACATTTGCATTTATTATTATAACTGGTCAATAACTAGACAGTATGACGTACAAAACCATCCTTATTTAATAATATTCATGTCTTGCAGTCATTTGATTAATGAGTTTCCTCTTACATTGAGATAAAAACACTGCAGGACTCTATTTCTGTACAATTTACGGGACTTTAGTAATGAAATAGTCCAGTACCTTCCAGGGAGCAACCGACGCACATGAAGAAATTAGCACGAAATATTACCTTGCCACATATTCTATTTCCAAAAGTTTTAGGTACATTTCTTTTAGTGAAATTGACACATTGTGAGATGTGACGATGCTGAACAGTTCCTGTCCTCTGTCCTAGCTATCGGACATATTTCACAGTTTCCATTGTGAGATGTGACGATGCTGAACAGTTCCTGTCCTCTGTCCTAGCTAACGGACACATTTCACAGCTTCCATTGTGAGATGTGACGATGCTGAACAGTTCCTGTCCTCTGTCCTAGCTATAGGACATATTTCACAGCCTCCATTGATGACATTTGTAATGACTACAGAGTGTTCAGTAACATATTAAATGTTTAGGTTCTGGTTTTGGAAAGTGAGACTAAGCAGTCGTATTTCTGATGAAGGTGGCGCCGTCAACAATTTGTATATCAGTTATTGCTTTGAAGCTGGGCATGTACATCTGGTTGTCCGATTAGCGCAGTGGTTAGCGTGCTCGTTTCTCACCAATGCAACCCGGTTTCGATCCTCTGGACCGGGAAGTATGTCAGATGGTACGGTGGTCACCAGCTCGGACAGGTGGGTTTTCTCCGGGTACTCCGGTTTCCTCCCACACGGACGACCACATTTACGCTTTCATCCGCGCCAACGAGAGTGATTAATATAAGTTGTTAAACTTGTTTCGCAATCGTTGTAAAATAAATAAATTATTTATGTGTCAAAAGAATCGCAAACTCCGTGGCCGAGTGGTTAATGTCGTTGGCTTCAAATCACATGCCCCCTCACCGCTGCTGGTTCCAATCTCACTGGGGCGTCACATTCTTTAAAGTGAGGAAGCTATCCAGCTGGCTTGCAGAATGTCGGTGGTTCTACCTGCGTGCCCGTCCATGTCTGAAGTACTGCTCGGAGGGGCAGCTAGGATGTTCCTCCACCAATAATAGCTGGACAGTCGCCATATGACCTAAAGCTGTTTGTACGACATTAAACCTGATGCCAATGTTGCTGTGTGTTTCAGTGATGAGCTGACGTTGGAAGGTATCAAGCAGTTCTTTGTTGCCGTGGAGAGAGAGGAGTGGAAGTTTGATACGCTGTGTGACCTGTACGATACGCTCACCATTACACAAGCCGTCATCTTCTGTAACACCAAGAGAAAGGTCGGTAGACATTACACACTCTAATTTGACCTTTCATCATTACAATTTTACTACATACAGTATGTTATCTACATGTATTTTTAACTAACTTGTATACAATATATTTAACCCGGCACAATATAGCCTGAACTGTGCTGATGCCGCATTAAACCAAATACTCACTTACTCAGAACACAGTCTAGTTGCCATTGCAACAAAAATATGTTTTGTCCAGAATTCAAATTAATTTTACAAAAATACGAAAATGGATTAATTGAATCCTTGCAGAACTGTTGTCGCCATGATAACCAAATGCAACTATTACAAAAACATTCATAAATACAAATTATGTTATTGGAATCTGCTGATTGGCTAACTTGCTAAGATTGCTCAGGTGAGCGGCCATTGGTAACTTGGTCACTTTGTTTAAGTTAGATATAGCAGATTAGTAGGGATGACAACGAATGTCCGAATATTCATTGGAACGTCCGAATATTCATTGGAACGTCCAAATATTCATTGGAACGTCCAAATATTCATTGGAACGTCCGAATATTCATTGGAACGTCCAAATATTCATTGGAACGTCCTAATATTCATTGGAACGGCCGAATAGTCATTGGAACGGCCGAATATTCATTGGAATGGCCGAATATTCATTGGAACGGCCGAATATTCGAATGTTAAAATCGTTTTCGAATATACAAACTGGCACCTATATATTTTTTAAAAATAAAAGTTTCATTCATTTCAGTTAAATCATATATACATGTGGCTGTTTGTTTAATCTTCTATCCATTAACAATCAAACACACAATAATGGCTCCATGCAGGCCTCGAGATGTGCAAAGTTGTTGTGATTATGGCTCCAATTAACAAAGGAAGATGATGACACTCTCATAATTACAGGTGTTACTAATTGTTTTGGTTGGTCATACATTATAAAATTAAACTTCTTAGTTTATGAAATGCCTGAGCAAGAACAATAGGTCGAAATGAAATCATACTAGCTGGAAAAATGGATTCGCACTGTAAACTTCTAGAATAGCATGGTCGAAATGAACACACATCCGAATATAACGCAAGTCTGGACGCTCAAGAAATTAGCGATTGTTGCCATCCCTACAGATTAGTAATCTCTTACAAATTTCAGGTGGATTGGTTAACGGAGAAGATGAGAGATGCAAATTTCACTGTCTCATCTATGCATGGAGAAATGGTACAAAAAGAAAGAGAAACAATCATGAAAGAGTTCAGATCTGGTGCAAGGTAAGAAAGAATGCTCCGATCTGGCGCAAGGTAAGAAAGAATGCTCCGATCTGGCGCAAGGTAAGAAAGAATGCTCCGATCTGTGGCAAGGTAAGAATGAATGCTGCGATCTGTGGCAAGGTAAGAAAGAATGCTCCGATCTGTGGCAAGGTAAGAATGAATGCTGCGATCTGTGGCAAGGTAAGAAAGAATGCTCCGATCTGGCGCAAGGTAAGAATGAATGCTGCGATCTGTGGCAAGGTAAGAAAGAATGCTCCGATCTGGTGCAAGGTAAGAATGAATGCTGCGATATGTGGCAAGGTAAGAAAGAATGCTCCGATCTGTGGCAAGGTAAGAAAGAATGCTCCGATCTGGCGCAAGGTAAGAAAGAATGCTCCGATCTGTGGCAAGGTAAGAAAGAATGCTCCGATCTGTAGCAAGGTAAGAAAGAATGCTCCGATCTGGGGCCAGATAGGTAATGGCAGATATCTGGGATAGAGGGTTAGATAATTCCTCCTTCTTGAGTCTCTTGCTCCTGCCTCCAGCACTTGACATTTGTGACGTTGGAACAGAAACATAACCTGCAGATTTTCCGGAAAATATTTTGCTCTCTGGTGTTTCACAATACAAAATCAGTAATTCTTGACATTTATGAAACGATTATAAATTATATACCTCTTGAATCATATTCTTTCGTCAGCGATAGGTTTAAAAATGTGAAAACGCCAACAGAAGAATGTAAGTGATGAGTGACTGAACCGTTAATTTGAAGACATATACACCACACCGACTGATGGCTGGTGCTCCAAAACAGTAAAAAGCGAGCACATGTAAGCAGGACTTTACCATAAGTGTATTGACCAATGAAATAGGTTTTAGATGTCGTGACAGTGTAATATATTACAGTAATATACTGTGATGATGTACCGTATATATTTCAGTCGAGTTCTGATCACAACAGACGTGTGGGCTAGAGGGTTGGATGTCCAGCAGGTTTCGCTTGTCATCAACTATGATCTCCCAAACAACAGAGAATTGTACATCCACAGGTTAGACTTTATTATCTCACGATGGTTGGGCTCCCTGGAAGTACTGGTGGTACAGTGCGCCCATCATTTTACATTTAGCCGTTCCATTTCCTCAAAACAAATCAGGGAATTTGATCAATTTTGGCATTAACCCATTCAACACCAAGTAACTGCCATAGACTGGTCCATGACATTTTTAGACCAATTAAATTAATAAGAAAATTACATTTGGGTCAGTTCATTTATCAAAATGGGTAAATTATTTAAAAAAAATTGTAATATTACTGGAAAAAAGTGCAGATCCTGATGAGACGGCTCGTCACGAGCCGGCTCATCTGGATCTACACTTTTTGTACGCCTATTTAGGTGTCTGTGGTTTGCATGTTTAAATTGAAATCCATGCCTTTTTAAAAATTCGTTTTTTATGAGAAATTAAGGTGCACAATTACTACGGCATATGGTTGTACCACACTGATTTCCTGTAATAAGGCTCAAAATATACTGGCAAATAGAAACGGTGTTTTTTTTCAAATTAATGGGGGTTGTTACTGTGGTAATGTGATACAATTGATCTTACACTCATGGTGATTTCATACCATAATTTATGAAACTCGTTTTGGAATTTTGCTATTAAGCTCATAAAAAAACTCGCTTAATAGCAAAATTCCAAAATTACGTTTCATAAAATATGGTGTGAAATCAGCACTCGTATAAGATCGTATATATATATATATATATATAACTAGCACGGGAAGTATGTGAGATGGTACGGTGGTCGCCAGATCATACAGGTGGGTTTTCTCCGAGTACTCCAGTTTCCTCCCACATGAATGACTGTACTCCGGTTTCCTCCACACACGAATGACCACATATACGCTTTCATCCGTGCCAACGAGAGTGATTAATATAAGTTGTTAGAACTTGCTTCGCAATCGTTGTAAAATAGATAAAGTTTAAATATAACTGGCATTATAATAATAGAATTTCAACCGGCATACAAAAACAGTTTTTAAACTATGGAAGCTGTTTCCTTTCAGAATTGGTCGTTCAGGGAGATTTGGACGTAAGGGTGTAGCTATAAACTTTGTGAAGAATGATGACATCAGAATATTGAGAGACATTGAACAGTACTACTCGACGCAGATTGATGAAATGCCTATGAATGGTAAGTTATTCCAAGCAATAACTCTCACCGTGTATGATCCTGCCGTCCTGTACACCCAGACTTCAGTCCTTCTCGCATTGTCATATTTCATCTATATGCGTTTGGAAGGACAGTGGTTCTACTTGGGTGCCATTTATGTCTGAAATACTGATCTTCCTACACTGGAAGTCGTGATAGCGCTATCGCTTCAGGTACGAAATGTCTGGAGTTTGAGCCCCGCTGGAGCCGTTACGATTGTGCCCTTAGGCAAGGCATTTAAATTCCACTTGCCTCTTCTATCTCCCTCGTGGCGATGGATTTCATCAGGAATGAGGTCTCTAGAGGGATTAATATAAGTTATAAGAACTTGTTTCGCAATCGAGCTGAAATATAAATTTGTATAAACTCTCTTCCTACACCAATAAATATGGGGAATTAACATCAGATGTTAATCTGTGAGTGCGAGTTAAACCCGAAATCTTATCATTACTGATGGTCACGGGTTCGAGCCCCGCTCAGGCCGTGTCTCATTTATATGAAAAAGTTGGCAGTTTCTTACGGAGGTTGGTGCACCCAAGTACTGGTTACCCGCTGGAGCCTGCCCAGGAAAAGTGTTATTAAGTAAACTGCCTGCCGGCGATATAGCCCGAAATGGTGCTGATGCAGGCGTAAAACCCGAAATATAACATAACATAAACCCGAAATCTAGCAGACACTATATGCTGCCATCTGGCTGTAGCTTAACTACTATGGTACGGTGGTCGCCAGATCGGACAGGTGGGTTTTCTCCGGGTACTCTGGTTTCCTCCCACACGAATGACCACATTTACGCTTTCATCCGCGCCAACGAGAGTGATTAATATAAGTTGTTAAAAGCTTCGCAATTAAACGAAAAAACGTTTTAAAAAATATACTTGAATAAGAGGCTTCTGTGAACCAGTGGTTAATGATGCTGAATTGAATCACTTCCCTCACCTTGGTAGGTATGAATCCCACATGGAGGAAGCAGTATAGGTTCTACCTGTGTTGCCACCTGTGCATGAAGGGTAGTTGTGTCCGTCCTCCTCCAATAAAAGTTGCAGTTGATCTAATTTGCTCTATGTGTGTGTTTTACGTTTATTTATCGTCGCTACCGGTTGCACATATGAGCGACGCCTCCTGAAGATATTAGTAATTTTAGATTTTGGAGGATAGTGCAATGATACAGACAGAGACCCATTCCAGAGTCTCCTCTGGTTCTTTTACGTGCACGGTGTAAAGCACCGACACGAGACCTCGGTTTAACGTCCCATCTGAAAGACTGTTAATTTTATTAGTGTTAGACGGGGGATCGAACCTGCGATCCCTGGATTACCAGTCCAGCCCAGTACCTCACATCAGCACCACCAATCCATCCCAGGTGCCCAGTACCTCACATCAACACCACCAATCCATTCCGGGTGCCCAGTACCTCACATCAACACCACCAATCCATCCCAGGTGCCCAGTACCTCACATCAGCACCACCAATCCATCCCAGGTGCCCAGTACCTCACATCAACACCACCAATCCATCCCAGGCACCCAGTACCTCACATCAACACCACCAATCCATTCCAGGTGCCCAGTACCTCACATCAGACCACCAATCCATCCCAAGCACCCAGTACCTCACATCAAACCACCAATCCATCCCAGGACCCAGTACCTCACATCAACACCACCAATCCATCCCAGGTGCCCAGTACCTCACATCAGCACCACCAATCCATCCAGGTGCCCAGTACCTCACATCAACACCACCAATCCATCCCAGGCACCCAGTACCTCACATCAACACCACCAATCCATTCCAGGTGCCCAGTACCTCACATCATGACCACCAATCCATCCCAAGCACCCAGTACCTCACATCAACACCACCAATCCATCCCAGGTGCCCAGTACCTCACATCAACACCACCAATCCATCCCAAGCACCCAGTACCTCACATCAACACCACCAATTCATTCCAGGTGCCCAGTACCTCACATCAACATTACCAATCCATCCCAAGCACCCAGTACCTCACATCAACACCACCAATTAATTCCAGGTGCCCAGTACCTCACATCAACATACCAATCCATCCCAAGCACCCAGTACCTCACATCAACACCACCAATTCATTCCGGGTGCCCAGTACCTCACATCAACACCACCAATCCATCTCAAGCACCCAGTACCTCACATCAACACCACCAATCCATCTCAAGCACCCAGTATCTCACATCAGCACCACCAATCCATCCCAGGTGCCCAGTACCTCACATCAACACCACCAATCCATCCCAAGCACCCAGTACCTCACATCAGCTCCACCAATCCATTCCGGGTGCCCAGTACCTCACATCAACACCACCAATCCATCCCAAGCACCCAGTACCTCACATCAACACCACCAATCCATCCCAGGTGCCCAGTACCTCACATCAACACCACCAATCCATCCCAGGTGCCCAGTATCTCACATCAACACCACCAATCCATTCCGGGTGCCCAGTACCTCACATCAGCACCACCAATCCATCCCAGGTGCCCAGTACCTCACATCAACACCACCAATCCATCCCAGGCACCCAGTACCTCACATCAACACCACCAATCCATTCCAGGTGCCCAGTACCTCACATCATGACCACCAATCCATCCCAAGCACCCAGTACCTCACATCAACACCACCAATCCATCCCAGGCACCCAGTACCTCACATCAACACCACCAATCCATCCCAGGTGCCCAGTACCTCACATCAACACCACCAATTCATCCCAGGTGCCCAGTACCTCACATCAACATTACCAATTCATCCCAAGCACCCAGTACCTCACATCAACACCACCAATTAATTCCAGGTGCCCAGTACCTCACATCAACATCACCAATCCATCCCAAGCACCCAGTACCTCACATCAACACCACCAATTCATTCCGGGTGCCCAGTACCTCACATCAACATTACCAATTCATCCCAGCACCCAGTACCTCACATCAACACCACCAATTCATTCCGGGTGCCCAGTACCTCACATCAACACCACCAATCCATCTCAAGCACCCAGTACCTCACATCAACACCACCAATCCATCCCAAGCACCCAGTATCTCACATCAGCACCACCAATCCATCCCAGGTGCCCAGTACCTCACATCAACACCACCAATCCATCCCAAGCACCCAGTACCTCACATCAACACCACCAATCCATCCCAGGTGCCCAGTACCTCACATCAACACCACCAATCCATCCCAAGCACCCAGTACCTCACATCAACACCACCAATCAATTCCAGGTGCCCAGTACCTCACATCAACACCACCAATCCATCCCAGGCACCCAGTACCTCACATCAGCACCACCAATCCATTCCGGGTGCCCAGTACCTCACATCAACACCACCAATCCATCCCAGGCACCCAGTACCTCACATCAACACCACCAATTCATTCCAGGTGCCCAGTACCTCACATCAACACCACCAATCCATCCCAAGCACCCAGTACCTCACATCAACACCACCAATCCATCCCAGGCACCCAGTACCTCACATCAACACCACCAATCCATCCCAGGTGCCCAGTACCTCACATCAACACCACCAATCCAGTACCTCACATCAACACCACCAATTCATTCCAGGTGCCCAGTACCTCACATCAACATCACCAATCCATCCCAAGCACCCAGTACCTCACATCAACACCACCAATTCATTCCGGGTGCCCAGTACCTCACATCAACACCACCAATCCATTCCAAGCACCCAGTACCTCACATCAACACCACCAATCCATTCCGGGTGCCCAGTACCTCACATCAACACCACCAATCCATCCCAAGCACCCAGTACCTCACATCAACACCACCAATCCATCCCAAGCACCCAGTACCTCACATCAACACCACCAATCCATCCCAAGCA
>CM026404.1:9109994-9142218 GCA_014843695.1 Archivesica marissinica | reverse complement strand
ATCAAAGCACTTTATGGTAGACAAGGGACAGGTTTGTACACTCTATATATATCAAAGCACTTTATGGTAGACAAGGGACAGGTTTGTACACTCTATATATATCAAAGCACTTTATGGTAGACAAGGGATAGGTTTGTACACTCTATATATATCAAAGCACTTTATGGTAGACAAGGGACAGGTTTGTACACTCTATATATATCAAAGCACTTTATGGTAGACAAGGGACAGGTTTGTACACTCTATATATATCAAAGCACTTTATGGTAGACAAGGGACAGGTTTGTACACTCTATATATATCAAAGCACTTTATGGTAGACAAGGACAGGTTTGTACACTCTATATATATCAAAGCACTTTATGTAGACAAGGGACAGGTTTGTACACTCTATATATATCAAAGCACTTTATGGTAGACAAGGGACAGGTTTGTACCTCTATATATATCAAAGCACTTTATGGTAGACAAGGGACAGGTTTGTACACTCTATATATATCAAAGCACTTTATGGTAGACAAGGGACAGGTTTGTACACTCTATATATATCAGCACTTTATGGTAGACAAGGGACAGGTTTGTACACTCTATATATATCAAGCACTTTATGGTAGACAAGGGACAGGTTTGTACACTATATATATCAAAGCACTTTATGGTAGACAAGGGACAGGTTTGTACACTCTATATATATCAGCACTTTATGGTAGACAAGGGACAGGTTTGTACACTCTATATATATCAAAGCACTTTATGGTAGACAAGGGACAGGTTTGTACTACACTCTATATATATCAAAGCACTTTATGGTAGACAAGGGACAGGTTTGTACACTCTATATATATCAAAGCACTTTATGGTAGACAAGGGACAGGTTTGTACACTCTATATATATCAAAGCACTTTATGGTAGACAAGGGACAGGTTTGTACACTCTATATATATCAAAGCACTTTATGGTAGACAAGGGACAGGTTTGTACACTCTATATATATCAAAGCACTTTATGGTAGACAAGGGACAGGTTTGTACACTCTATATATCAAAGCACTTTATGGTAGACAAGGGACAGGTTTGTACACTCTATATATATCAAAGCACTTATGGTAGACAAGGGACAGGTTTGTACACTCTATATATATCAGCACTTTATGGTAGACAAGGGACAGGTTTGTACACTCTATATATATCAGCACTTTATGGTAGACAAGGGACAGGTTGTACACTCTATATATATCAAAGCACTTTATGGTAGACAAGGGACAGGTTTGTACACTCTATATATATCAGCACTTTATGGTAGACAAGGGACAGGTTTGTACACTCTATATATCAAAGCACTTTATGGTAGACAAGGGACAGGTTTGTACACTCTATATATATCAAAGCACTTTATGGTAGACAAGGGACAGGTTTGTACACTCTATATATATCAAAGCACTTTATGGTAGACAAGGGACAGGTTTGTACACTCTATATATATCAGCACTTTATGGTAGACAAGGGACAGGTTTGTACACTCTATATATATCAGCACTTTATGGTAGACAAGGGACAGGTTTGTACACTCTATATATATCAGCACTTTATGGTAGACAAGGGACAGGTTTGTACACTCTATATATATCAGCACTTTATGGTAGACAAGGGACAGGTTTGTACACTCTATATATATCAGCACTTTATGGTAGACAAGGGACAGGTTTGTACACTCTATATATATCAGCACTTTATGGTAGACAAGGGACAGGTTTGTACACTCTATATATATATATCAGCACTTAGTAGACAAGGGACAGGTTTGTACACTCTATATATATCAGCACGTTATGGTAGACAAGGGACAGGTTTGTACACTCTATATATATATCAGCACGTTATGGTAGACAAGGGACAGGTTTGTACACTCTATATATATCAGCACTTTATGGTAGACAAGGGACAGGTTTGTACACTCTATATATATCAGCACTTTATGGTAGACAAGGGACAGTTTGTACACTCTATATATATATATCAGCACTTTATGGTAGACAAGGGACAGGTTTGTACACTCTATATATATATATCAGCACTTTATGGTAGACAAGGGACAGGTTTGTACACTCTATATATATCAGCACGTTATGGTAGACAAGGGACAGGTTTGTACACTCTATATATATCAGCACGTTATGGTAGACAAGGGACAGGTTTGTACACTCTATATATATCAGCACGTTATGGTAGACAAGGGACAGGTTTGTACACTCTATATGTATATATATCAGCACTTTATGGTAGACAAGGGACAGGTTTGTACACTCTATATACATATATATCAGCACGTTATGGTAGACAAGGGACAGGTTTGTACACTCTATATATTACATCAAAACAGTTAATGATATGCATGGGTTTAAAAGACATTTCTGTTTACTAGTGTTTTTTGTTTTGTTTGTTTAAACTTTATTTATTTTACAACGATTGCGAAGCAAGTTTTAATCAACTTATATTAATCACTCTCGTTGGCGCGGATGAAAGCGTAAAAGTTCATTTGGTTATAATTTTAAAGTGACACTACAGCGATGAAGATGCAAATTTCTACAGAATGTAATTTCCTATTATGTGGTATTATTATATTCCAAATATGTGCCTCAAAAACTGAGTATTTCAATTAATAAACAAACGCCAATGCAACGTTTGTTGACATAATAAAATAATATAAATTTGGTCAACATCCCTGCGCAATACAACGCATGTATCTTGAATAACACAATTTATGGTACAGATTTACAGTGATATCTAACATTTGTGCTAATTTATGTGCATATTTTATTTTTAGACTAATCTCAGTAATCACGTTAAATTATCTATATACGACAGTTATAGACTCCAATGATAAACAAACATCGATTCAAGGAGCGTGGTTGACGGTTATATGCACTCCTACTTTGAACTTCAACTTCTTACTGCCGAACAGTCATGATTATGATTGGCAGGCGCAGTCTAGAACAGTTAGTTAATCTAACATGTTATGTGCAAATTAAAAAGATTCTACAATGCTATTGTTAAAAGCAGACAGTACAAAGATTAGAGCAAGTTCGAGTCCAGTCTGCTAACAAGTCGGCAGACTGGGACCTGACTGTATATATGTCAGTAGACTGCTCCATAGCCTAATTCTTCTTGGGAAAAATGAGTGACCACAAAAATGCTGTTTATTGATGCAATGTTAGTTTTTGATTTTTTGGGGAAGAATTTGTAGTAGTAATGGTCCTTTTATACATGAAAAAAATGCATTTATTTGCTTGATGTAATTTCGCTTATAATTCAATCTCATACCCACATTTGGGCAAGTCTATAATGCTATATGACATCATGTGGATTTTCGCGGAATGTCCATACCATTGGCGGACCGGTAATCGGCCGTCTTAGGCTTTTCGGTGAATGTCTTCTAGTCAGTCTGTTTTACGGCAAGTGGAATAATATTACTAAGTAAAATGATCATTTCTGCATTTAATGCAATTGTCTAAATTGAGATTGCATAACAAATGTTCAAAATAAAATACACATTCACTCGCTTGTGATTTCAACATGGCGTCGAAAAAAGTACCTATTAATTTTTGTATTATCGGCCGACCTTGAAAATTCATGTAACAGAAATGTTGATTACAGTGAAGTTCCAAAAAGCTAATTAACATTGGGCATAGTAATAATTGTTACTCGAAACGGAGGAATTTAACACCCAACAAATTATGTTTACTCTTCAGTATGAGGTAAGTTGTGACATTGCATAAATAGTAAATATCTTGGACAATAGTAATTTTGAAGAAAAAATGTAAAAGATCTGTAAGAGGAACACTCTATTTGAATTGACCTGTAAAATGCGCATTACGATATTGACGCATAACTATCACGTGACCTTCCTGAGCAGACGATGAAATTTCTCATTTTACAAAAACAAACACATAGTTCGTTATATTTACCACTGTTTAACCCAGCGCTACATGACCTTAGATGTTGATGCGCCGTAAAACACCATTCATTCACTGTTTAACCCATTTCATTCTGGATATATTTAAAGGCTTTTGCAAACAACATAGATCCAGATCAGCTGCAGCGTGATGCTGCGTGCTGATCAGGATCTATATTGTTTGCTACATAGCCAAGTGTCTTAGCAAGATCATCTGAATAGCAAACAGCATAGAGAATGATCAGACGGCACGTGGTGGTTGATCTGGCTCTATGTTCTTTGCAAATACTGTTTGAACGGTATCATGAATGAAATGGGTTAAAGGATTTTTAAGCGACACATAAATGGGATTTATGAAAACATCAACATTTGCATACTTTCAAATAAAATGTGACAATGTACCTACTTTACGCGCAGTTTGCTCTTTGATAACTAATATGTGAACACCATAAGTACCAACGCACCTGTTTTTGCTAACAATGACATCATTCGCATTCCGGATGTAAACAAAAATCACATGAATAAACAAAGGCCGAAAACAGGTGACGGCCGATATCAGGGATGTTGACGATAATTCTCAACCGTCGCCATAATGCTACTAATGAGGACGCCATGCGTATTGACGCGTACACAAACTATTTAACCCAGTTTCTGTTCCTCTCAAAACTATTGAAACTGTTGAAACTTAAACGGAAATTGAAGTTGTGCAAAATAAAAACGCCCTACAGATAGATTACAACTTACTTGCAAATGGCTATTTCATAACAAAGGGAAGTAAGTAACATTGAACTCATCCAATGATCATCCGATACTGCAACAGGACTTGCATCTCCTAGTTAAATAGAGTACGGGCATCCGGCGCATACACTGGAACCTCCACCAGGGCTATGTTGCAACCCATAATACATTGTAGAATCCATAAAAAAACACCATCAATCGAATTTCATTTCTTAACCAAAACCACAGGGATTCGGCACGTTTGGGGGTACTAGTATATATATTTAAGTACAGGGATTCTACTCTGTGGGATGTCAGATTTCGCATCGATCAGTAAAATGGCCCTATCTGAAACAATTTTGTACAAATCTGTCCAAATATACTGAGTCAAATAAGAAACGATACATGGTATAAACATATATGTATTTTAATTACTAAATAAGCAATTCATCTGACATTTCGTGTACCGAGATTGAAACATATGAGACAATGCTACACCTTTAAAATCCGATCGTACCATCATTATCTGTTACGTTGTGGCTTCATTTGTGACTAAGGTGTCAAGTGGAATATTCACACAATAGTCAATACCGTGTATGACCTCCAATGGCATATCTCACTGCAATGCATCGCCGCCGCATGGAACGAATAAGTGTCAGAATCTCATATTGGTCAATGTACCTCAAAAAGAGATTATGATTATTCTTCATATAAAAACAAACATCTTGTTACATTCTAATAATCCAATCAGAACGCTCGTTTCAACCACAGGGATTCGGCACGTTTGGGGGTACTAGTATATATATTTAAGTACAGGGATTCTACTCTGTGGGATGTCAGATTTCGCATCGATCAGTAAAATGGCCCTATCTGAAACAATTTTGTACAAATCTGTCCAAATATAACACCTATCCCGAGTCTTTATATTGTTCTTCAAATAAAACACAACTTTAAGCTGCATGCATGTATACTTTGCAAACAATTGCCACATACATTGGCCATAGCAGGTCACATTTCCATACTAGGACACCGGTTCTGTCAGCAACAAATAAAAATCTTCGACGGGAGAGTTTTAACTGTGAATAACATTATCAATAAAATGTGTTTCCACTAACCTGTATGTTTATTCGGCAAAAATGTACGTCAAAAAGAGATTTCGTAGCATTTTCAATTTGTTCAAGCGCAATTCGCGTTGAAACGAGCGTTGAAACGAGCGTTCTGATTGGATTATGATTGTTCTTCATATATAAAAAAACATCTTGTTACATTCTAATAATCCAATCAGAACGCTCGGGGGAACTGGAAATCTGGAAACTGGCTGCTTAATACAGGTTGGCTGCTCAATGCAAGTGCACCACTAACACGGGTTTGACTGTAGTATGAATATTAAACATAATTACAATTATTTATCTTTAAACTATGTCACTATATATCAATGAACCCTCCTGTTGACAAGTGTGCTTTATACTATATACATACTTTTTGATATTCAAGTTGTGTACATGTAACACAGTCCAGCATGCTTGTAAACTACAAGTACATACTGGTAGTTGTAAAACAAAGATAGGTGACCCTCGTAACAGTTTAACATGCTTGGGTGAACGAATATATATGTAACCGGACAGTGACAGGAACGTTTTTAGCGGTTTAGTTTATTCAAATTTATTTTAGCTTGATTGCGAAACAAGTTCTTTCAACTTATATTACTCACTCTCGAGACCTCATTCTTGTTGGAATCCATCGCCATGAAGGAGAGAGAAGAGGCAATGTGGAATTTAAATGCCTTGCCTAAGGGCACAATCGTAACGGCTCCAGCGAGGCTCGAACTCCGGATCTTTCGGACCTGAAGCGAACGCCCATCCACTGCGCTATCACGACTAGCGGTGACAAACAACAGGAGGAAAGAACTTGAACCTGAAGGTTTCGAAAACATAACCATGGAAATAACGAAGATTAACTCTTTGTACACTAGTGGTGAAATAGCAGTGAATAACATACAGTTTCATTAGAATTGTGTCGTTACGTCCATGCCATATTTGATAGTTTTCAGTCACAAATAAGAAAAGTCACATTAAGAAAGTGTCGTCTGCTACAATCATTTGAAACATGTAGATATATAGCCTATTTACCCATCATGCAAATAGTTAAATAAAGGCACATACCTGACACGTCTTCTTGGACTGGGAATCCATTTATCGCAGGTTCGATCTCTCGTTCGAACCTAATACAATTAACAGTCTTTCAGATGGGACTTTAAACCGAGGTCTCGTGTCGGTGCTTTTAGTCCAGTGGTTAACACGTTGGACTGGTAATCCAGGGATCGCAGGTTCGATCCCCCCGTCTGACCCTAAGAAAATTAACAGTCTTTCAGTTGGAACTTTAAACCGAGGTCTCGCGTCGGTGTTTTACACTGTGCCCGTAAAAGAACCAGAGGAGATTCTGGAATGGGTCTCTGTCTGTAACATTGCACTATCCTCCAACAATATAAAATGACTAATCTTTTCAGGAGGCGTCGCTCATAGGGGCAACCAGTAGCGACGATAAATAAACGTAAAACATAATGTAATCCTCCAATTACGAAACACTGTGAGAACTAGTGACTTGATGAACTCCGATGGATCTACTTTAAACTGGCGTGTGTATAATGCACGCATTATAATATGGTATTTCCTGGTTTCAGTAACCAACAGTGCAGCCATTATAGTCTGATATTATTAATCACTAAACTGAGACATTAGAGTCATATTTCTGTCCAGAACGACGAACTTGACGTTGTATGCAAGTGCGTAGCTAGGCACAATGCAATGTATACGCAAAGTATCTAGGGGCTTCGGGCAGGCTCCCCGGAAAACAATGCTTCTCTAGAATCCGGAGCTATTTTCCCGCCAAAAAAATAAGTTTGCCTGTCAAATATACATACCTCACAAAACGTGTCTTTCCATTTTTTGTGTCTCTTCAATAATTCACAAGATTGTCCGCCAGATCATTTCTAGTGGAAGATTTGATACATTCTACAAATGTATTGTATCTAATTACAACACTCCGGATTATCTGCCTTCATTAGTACCATCTACTGTAGGGGAAACGTCTTGGTACAATTTGCGCAATGCCGATGATATGTATAATCTATACGCACAAGAACATCTTTATATATCAATGCTTGTCATCGGCTCTGAGAGACTGGAATGAATTATCAAGTAAACTGCAAAACTCGCCATCACTGGCCTCACTCAAATCTCAACTAAAATCGAGTAACGCCACAAAATGTCCGAAATATTTCAACGCCGGTGACAGGAAATGCTCGACTCCGTAATAGTTGTAGTTCATTAAACCAACATTTGTTCGATAACAACATTCCTCCATCACCCCTTTGTTAATGTGGTCTTCCTTTTTCTTTGATTGTCTCTACTATAATGACATCCATGCACATACTTCTAAATATTGTACCATAACGCTATACTCTCTATTACACGGAGACCGGAATCTTAACGATGATTGCAACGCAAACATATTTCAAGCAGTCCAAAACTACATCCGGGAAAGCAGACGATTTTCACGAGCATCTGTTCACTAAATGTTGCATGCTTGTCTCTACCATTGAACTATCCGAATGAATCTATCACATTCCTTGTTCTATCAGTTCTTATTTCTTCTGAGTCAATCTCAATTTCAACCTTCTAAATTAGTTACTATATGTACTTGTTTCACCTTAATACTTTTATCTTATTGATATTCTAATTTACAGTTCATGATTAAAACGTTTACCTACCATTATTTCAAATTAAACACTGTCAGATCACAATTGCATTAAGTACCTTGCTATAGGAGAATACCTCTATAAACTGTAATAGCTTTCGGTTCTAATTCTTTTTCATTCATGTATCTAAATTTTGTGTAAACTGTATATTTGTATATGCTGTATGGTTTGAAATAAACTATGTTTAAACTACCCTCAGACTCTTGCTTTTATTGCAAATTTCGGAGTAATTAATGTATTCACTGTTTGGCTACAATGTACACAGTGTTTTTACGTTTATTTATCGTCGCTACCGGTTGCCCATATGAGCGACGCCTCCTGAAGAGATGAGTTATTTTAGAGTTTTGGAGGATAGTGCAATGATACAGAGATCGAGAGATTCGTTCCAGAGTCTCCTCTGGTTCTTTTACGTGCATGGTGTAAAGCACCGACACGAGACCTCGGTTTAACGTCCCATTTGAAAGGGTCAGACGGGGGATCGAACCTGCGATCCCTGGATTACCAGTCCAGCGTGTTACCACTGGGCTACAGATCCGTCTGTAGTGTATACACACTTGCGTATTTTGAGTATAGGCAACTACGCACCTGTGTGCGAGTTTCCCGTTTTATATAATAGCAATTGTAATAAAATAACATGCTAAACGCGATGTGCATTGCTTTGTTACGGAGAGAGAGCTACGTTCGAAGCGAGTCGAACGAAAACAAATACTATCCTAGTGAAAATAATAAGATTTTCTATTTTGTGTTGGTTGTTGGTTGGATTTCTTTGCTTAAAAACTTCGTTAATTCTGTGTTTGCAACGAATACAATTGGAAATATACCAGAGGACATAGAAAACGCACACCTACATTATATTATTATTATTACATGAAAACGAAATACGAATGATACCATCGAAGATATATCATATCTGTATTACAAAACACACACTGAACAACTAAAAATATTCCGAAATGTTTAAAACTATGTATTTGTATAGTTATTGTTAACTATGTATTTATATAGTTATTGTTTTTCATGTAAAACACACTTATCCGAAGTGTGCGTTTTCTATGTCCTCTAATATATTAGTCCGTTACTGCCCCTGAATACTCTTAAATTACTCTTCATTTGTGTACTCTGTTTTGATCGTTGTGTGTATCACATGCTATTCATGTTCTGTGTATCCATGTGTGGATCACATGCTATTCGTATTCTGTTTATCGTTGTGTGGATCAAATGCTATTCGTATTCTGTTTATCGTTGTGTGGATCACATGCTATTCATGTTCTGTTTATCGTTGTGTGTATCACATGCTATTCATGTTCTGTTTATCGTTGTGTGGATCACATGCTATTCATATTCTGTTTATCATTGTGTGGATCACATGCTATTCATGTTCTGTTTATCGTTGTGTGGATCACATGTTATTCATGTTCTGTTTATCGCTGTGTGGATCACATGCTATTCATGTTCTGTTTATCGTTGTGTGGATCACATGTTATTCATGTTCTGCTTATCGCTGTGTGGATCACATGCTATTCATGTTCTGTTTATCGTTGTGTGGATCACATGTTATTCATGTTGTTTATCGCTGTGTGGATCACACGCTATCCATGTTCTGTTTATCATTGTGTGTATCACATGCTATTCATGTTCTGTTTATCGTTGTGTGGATCACATGCTATTCGTGTTCTGTTTATCCTTGTGTGGATCATACGTTATCCATGTTCTGTTTATCGTTGTGTGGATCACATGCTATTCATGTTGTTTATCGTTGTGTGGATCACATGCTATTCATGTTGTTTATCCTTGTGTGGATCACATGCTATTCATGTTCTGTATATCGTTGTGTGGATCACATGCTATTCATGTTGTTAATCGTTGTGTGGATCACATGCTATTCATGTTCTGTTTATCGCTGTGTGGATCACATGCTATTCGTGTTCTGTTTATCCTTGTGTGGATCACACGCTATCCATGTTCTGTTTATCGCTGTGTGGATCACATGCTATTCATGTTCTGTTTATCGTTGTGTGGATCACATGCTATTCAAGTTCTGTGTATCGTTGTGTGGATCACACGATATCCATGTTCTGTTTATCGTTGTGTGGATCACATGCTATGCGTGTTCTGTTTATCGTTGTGTGGATCACACGCTATTCATGTTCTGTGTATCGTTGTGTGGATCACATGCTATTCATGTTCTGTTTATCGTTGTGTGGATCACATGCTATTCATGTTCTGTGTATCGTTGTGTGGATCACATGCTATTCATGTTCTGTTTATGGTTGTGTGGATCACATGCTATTCATGTTTTGTTTATCGTTGTGTGGATCACATGATATTCATGTTCTGTGTATCGTTGTGTGGATCACATGCTATTCATGTTCTGTTTATCGTTGTGTGGATCACATGCTATTCATGTTCTGTTTATCGTTGTGTGGATCACATGTTATTCATGTTCTGTTTATCGCTGTGTGGATCACATGCTATTCATGTTCTGTTTATCGTTGTGTGGATCACATGCTATTCATGTTGTTTATCGCTGTGTGGATCACACGCTATCCATGTTCTGTTTATCGTTGTGTGGATCACATGCTATTCATGTTGTTTATCGCTGTGTGGACCACACGCTATCCATGTTCTGTTTATCGTTGTGTGTATCACATGCTATTCATGTTCTGTTTATCGTTGTGTGGATCACATGCTATTCATGTTGTTTATCGCTGTGTGGACCACACGCTATCCATGTTCTGTTTATCGCTGTGTGGATCACATGCTATTCATGTTGTTTATCGTTGTGTGGATCACATGCTATTCATGTTGTTTATCGCTGTGTGGACCACACGCTATCCATGTTCTGTTTATCGTTGTGTGTATCACATGCTATTCATGTTCTGTTTATCGTTGTGTGGATCACATGCTATTCGTGTTCTGTTTATCCTTGTGTGGATCACACGCTATCCATGTTCTGTTTATCGCTGTGTGGATCACATGCTATTCATGTTGTTTATCGTTGTGTGGATCACATGCTATTCATGTTGTTTATCGTTGTGTGGATCAAATGCTATTCATGTTCTGTTTATCGTTGTGTGGATCAAATGCTATTCATGTTCTGTTTATCGTTGTGTGGATCACATGCTATTCATGTTCTGTTTATCGTTGTGTGGATCAAATGCTATTCATGTTCTGTTTATCGTTGTGTGGATCAAATGCTATTCATGTTCTGTTTATCGTTGTGTGGATCAAATGCTATTCATGTTCTGTTTATCGTTGTGTGGATCAAATGCTATTCATGTTCTGTTTATCGTTGTGTGGATCACATGCTATTCATGTTCTGTTTATCGTTGTGTGGATCAAATGCTATTCATGTTCTGTTTATCGTTGTGTGGATCAAATGCTATTCATGTTCTGTTTATCGTTGTGTGGATCAAATGCTATTCATGTTCTGTTTATCGCTGTGTGGATCACATGCTATTCATGTTGTTTATCGTTGTGTGGATCACATGCTATTCATGTTGTTTATCGTTGTGTGGATCAAATGCTATTCATGTTCTGTTTATCGTTGTGTGGATCAAATGCTATTCATGTTCTGTTTATCGTTGTGTGGATCACATGCTATTCATGTTCTGTTTATCGTTGTGTGGATCAAATGCTATTCATGTTCTGTTTATCGTTGTGTGGATCAAATGCTATTCATGTTCTGTTTATCGTTGTGTGGATCAAATGCTATTCATGTTCTGTTTATCGTTGTGTGGATCAAATGCTATTCATGTTCTGGTTATCGTTGTGTGGATCACATGCTATTCATGTTCTGTTTATCGTTGTGTGGATCAAATGCTAATCATGTTCTGTTTATCGTTGTGTGGATCAAATGCTATTCATGTTCTGTTTATCGTTGTGTGGATCAAATGCTATTCATGTTCTGTTTATCGTTGTGTGGATCAAATGCTATTCATGTTCTGTTTATCGTTGTGTGGATCACATGCTATTCATGTTCGTCCGTTTTCTCCGATAATCTTATGATTATTAAAGTATTAAATATCGAGAGTATATCCAATGGATACATTACTGTACAAATAAGTTATCATTTGTTAGTTATCATCAATTAATTAACATGATTTTGATAAAAGTGAATTTATCCTACCACATCTTCCTATGGTACAACAGTAAAACCTAAGGATTCCAACTAACAGGACCAATACACATTTCGGGATAAATCGGACTTTATCTGTCAAGGGAGGTAATAGAAAAACTAGCAATGACTACAACCAACTCCTTAGAATAGTATGATACTCATTTTGAACAGGAATACCAATTTGTACGATCTCAAACAGTGTTGTTACTCCTGCCTGACCTGTGGGGCTATTCCCGTATGGGCGTCATGCCTCCTACACCTGCCTGGCTTGTGGGGCTATTCCCGCGGCATGTGTGCGTCATGGAAGTGGTACCACACGTATTTTGTTTCAAATCTTGTTGTCATGCCAATTTCTGACAGGTACACTGGTTTATAACTACGCTGTGCAGGTTAGACAAATTAACAATGAACAAATGTGTTTTTACACACACGCCATTACTTGACTTGATAATAATGAAAGAGGCAGAACACAGCGAACGGATTGAATGTGATCACGCGACGCTTCAGAGACGAATTTCGTATTTCATTAATTTCTCTTGCGTTTTATACACGGTTTTCAAAATGCCATTCTGTCAATTGCGTGATTAGGCAAATACGTATCTGATCTAAGCTGCACCAGCCCCATCCCCCCAATCAGACAAGAGGTTGGTTTAAACATATTTATTCCACCATATACATTCACAAAACAATACATGTACACAAAATCAAAGAATAGGAAAGGATTCAAACGGAAGCAGAGCTTATATAGTTTCTCTCCTTAAAGACAAGAGGTTGGCATACGATAAATATAATTCCACACTAGTTTCGAAAATACACGTAACCCTATGAATAAACAATACGACATGGGCTAGAAGTGCATAGCTATTCAATATAGGAGAAAGCATAACAAAATGCATGTACCGTAATCTCCTACTTTTCGACAACTATAATATTTACCAATCCAATGGCTGGAAATTCACGTATTTCATTCTTTCGTACACTATAGAATGTCAATATATTGGCTATCACGTGGGCGGAAGTTTGAAGTTGCACACCGTGAAATGTGTACTCTTACCATACATGCAACTGCACACTCCATCCTGGAATGTACACTGATTGACGGACACTATAATAATAATAATAATAATAATAATAATAATAATAATAATAATAATAATAATAATAATAATAATAATAATAATCGTCGTCGTCGTCGTCGTCAGCAGCAGCAGCAGCAGCAGCAGTGCTGCTGCAGCAGCAGCAGCAGCAGCAGCAGCAGCAGCAGGTGAGAATGGCCCGGAGTTCGCGCCCAGCTGTAACCATTATAAGGCATTTAAATTCCACGTTGACTAGTAACCGGTAGCGACGATAAATAAACGTAAAACACACTCTCTCCCTCGTCGCCATGGATTCCATCATGTGATTACTATAAGTTGCAGGAACTTGTTTCGCAAAATCGCTAAAATAAATTTGAATAAGCTAACAACTTTGAGTGTGTTTAAAGTTAGCGTGGATGCCTTCGGCCTCCACACACTTTAGCAACGCCCAATGTACATGTAGTTCATACCCCGATGGAAAATATTAACCAGCAATTCATTCATTAAAATAACGCAATGCAACTTATGTAAACACCGACCAATACGGCAATAGATATAATACAGAATGAGATCTAAGCATTACTACATTCGCCTTCAAAGAGGGAAATAAAAAAGCAAGCAAGTAGCTTCTCACACACTTAATTAATTCTGATTGGAGATCGATATTATAGGTTGTAAATTGAATATGTTACTTTTTTTGGTGAATAGAAGAATTTATATATGGGGTATACGGGCTAACTGTCTGGCTACGTGTATCAATACATGATTTTAGGCAAGGATTACGCAGATTTAACTCTATTCAATATGATATTAATATTAACATTTTCTTTCAGTCATATAACACCTAACGTATCGGACGTGAACGTGATTCTCGGATAGCTTTCCTTGGATACTCTCCTCATCATTCGGTATGAGTTTTTGATCACAGTTAAGCTTTGAAAACCATAGAAACACATATATTAGCCATACGATAATGCATACTTTATAATATAGATAAAAATAATATATTCTAGGAATAATTAGTACTAATATTTTTGTCAGGTAATGTCTGTACTTCATTCATCTCATCTTAATAGTTCACAATGATACATATTTTAAACTTCACCTTTGCCAGTTCGTTTTACATGTATATGAGTTTAGAATGCGCATTTATTTGATCTCGTACGACATTGCCTAATCCAACGACATAGCAACCTGTTGTCACGACATATCATCTCGCTCCCACGACATAACAATTCGTTCCCACGACATAGCTATTCGTACTCATCAAATAACACCTCGTTTCCAAGACATAGCAACTCGTCCCCACGGAGTTAGTTAGCTCGTTCCACTGACATAGCAACTCGCTCCCACGACATAGCAACTCGTTCCCACGACCTAGCAACACGTTCCCATGTCATAGAAACTTGGTGGGAACATAACACTTCGTTTCCACGACATAACAACTCGCTCCCAATACATAACACCTCGTTTCCAAGACATAGCAACTCGTCCCCACGGAGTTAGTTAGCTCGTTCCACTGACATAGCAACTCGCTCCCACGACATAGCAACTCGTTCCCACGACATAGAAACTCGCTTCCATGACATAGCAACTCGTTCCCACGACATAGCAACTCGTTCCCACGGCAGAGCTACTCGTTCCACGACATAGCAACTCGCTTCCACGACATAGCAACTCGTTCCCACGACCTAGCAACTCGTTCCCATGTCATATAAACTTGGTGGGAACATAACACTTCGTTTCCACGACATAACAACTCGCTCCCAATACATAACACCTCGTTTCCACGACATAGCTACTCGCTCTAACGACATAGCAACTCGTTCCCACGACATAGCAACTCGTTCCACGACATAGCAACTCGCTTCCACGACATAGCAACTCGTTCCCACGACATAGCAACTCGTTCCCACGGCAGAGCTACTCGTTCCACGACATAGCAACTCGCTTCCACGACATATCAACTCGTTCTCACGACAGAGTAACTCGTTCCCATGTCATAGAAACTTGGTGGGAACATAACACTTCGTTTCCACGACATAACAACTCGCTCCCAATACATAACACTTCGTTTCCACGACATAACAACTCGCTCCCAATACATAACACCTCGTTTCCACGACATAGCTACTCGCTCTAACGACATAGCAACTCGTTCCCACGACATAGCAACTCGTTCCACGACATAGCAACTCGCTTCCACGACATAGCAACTCGTTCCCACGACATAGCAACTCGTTCCCACGGCAGAGCTACTCGTTCCACGACATAGCAACTCGCTTCCACGACATAGCAACTCGTTCCCACGACAGAGTAACTCGTTCCCATGTCATAGAAACTTGGTGGGAACATAACACTTCGTTTCCACGACATAGCTACTCGCTCCCAATACATAACACCTCGTTTCCACGACATAGCTACTCGCTCCCAATACATAACACCTCGTTTCCACGACATAGCTACTCGCTCTAACGAAATATATAACCTCGTTCCCAATACATAACACGTCGTTTCCACGACATAGCTACTCGCTCTAACGACATATATAACCTCGTTCCCAAGGTATAACACCTCGCTTCCACGACATGATAACCCGGTGTCCGTGCATCTAGTTACCATGAGCTAGCTAAATCATAGGGATGAATAAACGAGTTAGCTATTCCCACAATATTATATAGTCACATTCTCAGAATCTCGTTTCGAAAGCATTGCATCTCGTTTCTACGAGATAAGTATCGCCATACAATGAGTTAGCTATATTATATCGGTCCCACGATCGCACGAGTTAGCCATCTTTTTTTGGATAATATTTGAGTACTGTATATACATGTATGTTACAGTTACAAACAAACTACAAATACATAATTAGCAAATGGGTTGGGCCACAAGTTCTAACAACATTAGTGATTGGCCCTCCCAATATTTAATGATAATAATTGATTTGAATACGACATAATATAATTTTAATTTATTAGGGGCGGCGCCAGGGGGGGTTCGGGGGGTGCGAACGAACCCCCCTTTTTCAGTTAATGGTGTACGATCATATGATGAAACCCATCTCAAGGAATGCTTCATATCATCACCAGTCGCAAAATGAGATGATTCATTTGATTGGGTAACGTCGCACTTGCATCGAACCCCCTCCACAAATTCCTAGCGCCGCGCCTGATATTATAAATGGCTTAATTAAAGCTGAAACATGTATATAACGCAGTTATGACAGACGGATCTGTAGTCCAGTGGTAACACGCTGGACTGGTAATCCAGGGATCGCAGGTTCGATTCCCCGTCTGACCCTAATAAAATTAACAGTCTTTCAGATGGGACGTTAAACCGAGGTCTCGTGTCGGTGCTTTACACCGTGCACGTAAAAGAACCAGAGGAGACTCTGGAATGGGTCTCTGTCTGTATCATGCACTATCCTCCAAAATCTAAAATAACTAATCTCTTCAGGAGGCGTCGCTCATATGGGCAACCGGTAGCGACGATAAATAAACGTAAAACACCACAATATATGTAGTATTAGTCTTTGACTTTTTCAAAGAAATGTACTAGTCTGCATCCACTGTCCAGTTTCCCCAAGAAGTGCACCCAGGACCAATACTTACGCAAAAGAAGAACACGAAAAGGATGGGAGAGTTGCTAACCCAAAGAGCGTAAACACAAAATTAATATAAAGTAATTATTTAAATGTTAAATCGATTTGCTTGTTTAATACATTTCTGTACTACTGTGAAAATTACAATGTTGTCTTCGTATTTCAAAGTCTCTACCTAATAATAATATATTAACATAGTTAGCCATCTCGGTCCCACGACATAACATCTTGTGGTTCCCACGACATAACATCTCGGTCCCACGACAAAACATCTTGTTCCAATGACGGCATAACATCTTGTTCCCACGACATAAAATCTTGTTCCAACGACATAAACTCTCGTTCCAACAACATAAAATCTTGTTCCCACGACATGTGAATTCGTTCACACGACATAACATCTTGTTCCCAAGACATAAAATCTTGTTCAAACGACATAAACTCTCGTTCCAACAACATAAAATCTTGTTCCCACGACATGTGAAGTCGTTCACACGACATAACATCTTGTTCCCACGACATAAAATCTTGTTCCAACGACATAAACTCTCGTTCCAACAACATAGCATCTTGTTCCCACGACATGTGAAGTCGTCCACACGACATAGCATCTTGTTCCCACGACATGTGAAGTCGTCCACACGACATAGCATCTTGTTCCCACGACATGTGAAGTCGTCCACACGACATAGCATCTTGTTCCCACGACATGTGAAGTCGTCCACACGACATAGCATCTTGTTCCCACGACATGTGAAGTCGTCCACACGACATAGCATCTTGTTCCCACAACATGTGAAGTCGTCCACACGACATAGCATCTTGTTCCCACGACATGTGAAGTCGTCCACACGACATAGCAACTCGGTCCCATGACAAACAATATTGTTCCCATGACCGTTTCAAATCGGCATTTACACGACATAGCACATATTTCCCACGACATAACAACTAGTTCGCACGACATAGAAGTCGTTTACACAACGTAGCGCACTTCGTTCCCACCACATAGCACCTCGTTCCCATATTACAAGTTAATCGCCTTAGCCAAAGGTAACCCAGTGTCACGATAGTGCATCACGTCCTTGCAACGTAGAATCTCGATCCAACTACATAAGTATAGTATTCTTTCCACGAGCTAAGGAGCTTCACATTTCGTTGATTTATTCGATGAAATAAATTCCAAACACAAATAATTATTATCATCTATGTCTTTTTCTTAATATATTTTCAGAAACAATATCAGGTGACGGGATGGACAATGACAAATCCGTGATGAATGCTCTGAAAGAGCTCAATGAAAAGGGCCATAATAAGGTAAACCCAGATTCAGTTTCCAGGGATCAGTTCTAACGTAATCAAGTCTATATCAAAGATCCCTTTAATCAAGGAATGTATCATAACTTTCCCAGAAACGGTTAGCTTTCAAAAATCAGTCTTAATGTCTAAAATACGCAATGGCCTAACACCTGTCTATCTGCAACTTGCGACCATCTGCCAATCTCCAACTTTACCCTCCTAAGCCAACTACTGAAGTTTTTAGAAATTCTTTCTTATATTCAGAGTCACACTTGTGGAATTCCCCTCCCTTATCACATCAAAACAGCACATTCAAAGCGTTATATATCAGGTGGTGCAAAGAACAGACCAATAACCTAATAAACTGATAATTTACTATTATACATGAATATAAGTATTAGTTCTTGCAGCTTATATCTTATTTCCTATGAAAGTTTTACTGGTTACTTTTGACATGTTTCGTTATGCTATTTCATGTTTTAATTTGTAGAGGGCCTCATGATAGATTGACTTAATTGTTCAAATGAGTGCTCTCGTTAAATAAAGTCTTTATTATTATTATTAGGGTAGATTATAACTGAGGACACACATAAGGCCTATATCACAAGCCCGTCTAGGTTCGATCACCCGTCTGACGCTAATAAAATTAACAGTCTTTCAGATGGGACATTAAACCGAGGTCTCGTGTCGGTGCTTTACACCGTGCACGTAAAAGAACAAGAGGAGACTCTGTAATGTGTCTCTTTCTGTATCATTGCACTATCCTCCACAAATCTAAAATGACTAATCTCTTCAGGAGGCGTCGCTCATATGGGTAACCGGTAGCGACGATAAATAAACGTAAAAAATCAAACCCGTCTAATGGGAGCTGACAATGGGCCCGCGCCAACATCGAACTGTGTTTGGTCCATTCCCCTAAGAATATTTAGAGAAACCAGAACGTCTCAACAACGATTTCCCCGTACACACTGTTTCAACTGGCCGCCGCTCGCTGCATAAGTAACAAGTACAACATATTTTTGCACCAACATTTCCTGATTTGGGGAACAATATTTGAAGGCCAAATACTTCTGAAAAACAAAACTAGGCGTTGGGGTGGTGTGGGGTAGCCACCAGAGAACCGGCTTAATGTGTTTATGAGCGAATATGACAATACCAAAGTACTGCAGTTGGACAGCCATAACGATTGGGGTGAACAAGTAGCCGCATTGAGTGATAACAACCTTTAATATTGCGACACTGGGTGCTTCTAGTAATGCCAATGCCAACTATTAAGACCGCAACCTCAGCTGCGATGTCACTGTACCAGATACTGTAGCAATCTGTCCGCGATCCCAGCTGTATCAGATACTGTAGAAATCTGTCCGCGCCCCCAGCTGTATCAGGTACTATAGAAATATGTCCGCGATCGCGACCTCAGCTGCGATGTCACTGTATCAGATACTGTAGCAATCTGTCCGCGCCCCCAGCTGTATCAGATACTATAGAAATATGTCCGCGACCGCGACCTCAGCTGAGATGTCACTGTATCAGATACTGTAGCAATCTGTCCGCGCCCCCAGCTGTATCAGATACTATAGAAATATGTCCGCGACCGCGGCCTCAGCTGCGATGTCACTGTATCAGATAATGTAGCAATCTGTCCGCGCCTCCAGCTGTATCAGATACTATAGAAATATGTCCGCGACCGCGGCCTCAGCTGCGATGTCACTGTATCAGATACTGTAGCAATCTGTCCGCGCCCCCAGCTGTATCAGGTACTATAGAAATATGTCCGCGACCGCGGCCTCAGCTGCGATGTCTCTGTACCAGATACTGTAACAATCTGTCCGCGCCCCCAGCTGTATCAGGTACTATAGAAATATGTCCGCGACCGCGGCCTCAGCTGCGATGTATCTGTATCAGATACTGTAGCAATCTGTCCGCGCCCCCAGCTGTATCAGGTACTATAGAAATATGTCCGCGACCGCGACCTCAGCTGCGATGTCTCTGTATCAGATACTGTAGCAATCTGTCCGCGCCCCCAGCTGTATCAGATACTATAGAAATATGTCCGCGACCGCGACCTCAGCTGCGATGTCTCTGTATCAGATACTGTAGCAATCTGTCCGCGACCCCAGCTGTATCAGATACTATAGAAATATGTCCGCGACCGCGGCCCCAGCTGTATCAGATACTGTAGCAATCTGTCCGCGACCCCAGCTGTATCAGCTACTATAGAAATATGTCCGCGACCGCGACCTCAGCTGCGATGTCTCTGTATCAGATACTGTAGCAATCTGTCCGCGACCCCAGCTGTATCAGATACTATAGAAATATGTCCGCGACCGCGATCTCAGCTGCGATGTCACTGAATCAGATACTGTAGCAATCTGTCCGCGACCCCAGCTGTATCAGATACTATAGAAATATGTCCGCGACCGCGACCTCAGCTGCGATGTCACTGTATCAGATACTGTAGCAATCTGTCCGCGACCCCAGCTGTATCAGATACTATAGAAATATGTCCGCGACCGCGGCCTCAGCTGTATCAGATACTGTAGCAATCTGTCCGCGACCCCAGCTGTATCAGGTACTATAGAAATATGTCCGCGACCGCGGCCTCAGCTGCGATGTCTCTGTATCAGATACTGTAGCAATCTGTCCGCGACCCCAGCTGTATCAGATACTATAGAAATATGTCCGCGACCGCGGCCTCAGCTGTGATGTATCTGTATCAGATACTATAGAAATATGTCCGCGACCCCAGCTGTATCAGATACTATAGAAATATGTCCGCGACCGCGGCCTCAGCTGCGATGTCTCTGTATCAGATACTGTAGCAATCTGTCCGCGACCCCAGCTGTATCAGATACTATAGAAATATGTCCGCGACCGCGGCCTCAGCTGCGATGTCTCTGTATCAGATACTGTAGCGATCTGTCCGCGACCCCAGCTGTATCAGATACTATAGAAATATGTCCGCGACCGCGATCTCAGCTGCGATGTCACTGAATCAGATACTGTAGCAATCTGTCCGCGCCCCCAGCTGTATCAGATACTATAGAAATATTTCCGCGACCGCGACCTCAGCTGCGATGTCACTGTATCAGATACTGTAGCAATCTGTCCGCGACCCCAGCTGTATCAGATACTATAGAAATATGTCCGCGACCGCGGCCCCAGCTGTATCAGATACTGTAGCAATCTGTCCGCGACCCCAGCTGTATCAGCTACTATAGAAATATGTCCGCGACCGCGACCTCAGCTGCGATGTCACTGTATCAGATACTGTAGCGATCTGTCCGCGACCCCAGCTGTATCAGATACTATAGAAATATGTCCGCGACCGCGACCTCAGCTGCGATGTCACTGTATCAGATACTGTAGCAATCTGTCCGCGCCCCCAGCTGTATCAGGTACTATAGAAATATGTCCGCGATCGCGGCCTCAGCTGCGATGTCACTGTATCAGATACTGTAGCAATCTGTCCGCGACCCCAGCTGTATCAGATACTATAGAAATATGTCCGCGACCGCGGCCCCAGCTGTATCAGATAATGTAGCAATATGTCCGCGCCCCCAGCTGTTACAGATACTGTAGCAATCTGTCCGCCACCCCAGCTGTATCAGGTACTATAGCAATCTGTCCGCGACCGCGGCCTCAGCTGCGATGTCACTGTATCAGATACTGTAGCAATCTGTCCGCGACCGCGCCTCAGCTGCGATGTCACTGTATCAGATACTGTAGAAATATGTCCGCGACCGTGGCCTCAGCTGCGATGTCACTGTATCAGATACTGTAGCAATCTGTCCGCGACCCCAGCTGTATCAGATACTGTAAATCTGTCCGCGACCCCAGCTGTATCAGATACTGTAGAAATATGTCCGCGACCCCAGCTGTATCAGATACTGTAGCAATCTGTCCGCGACCCCAGCTGTATCAGGTACTATAGCAATCTGTCCGCGACCGCGGCCTCAGCTGCGATGTCACTGTATCAGATACTGTAGCAATCTGTCCGCGACCGCGGCCTCAGCTGCGATGTCACTGTATCAGATACTGTAGAAATATGTCCGCGACCGCGGCCTCAGCTGCGATGTCACTGTATCAGATACTGTAGCAATCTGTCCGCGACCCCAGCTGTATCAGATACTGTAGCAATCTGTCCGCGACCGCGGCCTCAGCTGTGTTGTCACTGTATCAGATACTGTAGCAATCTGTCCGCGACCCCAGCTGTATCAGATACTGTAACAATCTGTCCGCGACCACGGCCTCAGCTGCGATGTCACTGTATCAGATACTGTAGCAATCTGTCCGCGACCCCAGCTGTATCAGATACTGTAGCAATCTGTCCGCGACCCTAGCTGTATCAGATTCTGTAGAAATATGTCCGCGACCCCAGCTGTATCAGATACTGTAGCAATCTGTCCGCGACCCCGCTGTATCAGGTACTATAGAAATATGTCCGCGACCGCGGCCTCAGCTGCGATGTCACTGTATCAGATACTGTAGCAATCTGTCCGCGACCCCAGCTGTATCAGATACTGTAACAATCTGTCCGCGACCCCAGCTGTATCAGATACTGTAGAAATATGTCCGCGACCCCAGCTGTATCAGATACTGTAGCAATCTGTCCGCGACCCCAGCTGTATCAGGTACTATAGCAATCTGTCCGCGACCGCGGCCTCAGCTGCGATGTCACTGTATCAGATACTGTAGCAATCTGTCCGCGACAGCGGCCTCAGCTGCGATGTCACTGTATCAGATACAGTAGAAATATGTCCGCGACCGCGGCCTCAGCTGCGATGTCACTGTATCAGATACTGTAGCAATCTGTCCGCGACCCCAGCTGTATCAGATACTGTAGCAATCTGTCCGCGACCGCGGCCTCAGCTGTGTTGTCACTGTATCAGATACTGTAGCAATCTGTCCGCGACCCCAGCTGTATCAGATACTGTAACAATCTGTCCGCGACCACGGCCTCAGCTGCGATGTCACTGTATCAGATACTGTAGCAATCTGTCCGCGACCCCAGCTGTATCAGATACTGTAGCAATCTGTCCGCGACCCTAGCTGTATCAGATTCTGTAGAAATATGTCCGCGACCCCAGCTGTATCAGATACTGTAGCAATCTGTCCGCGACCCCAGCTGTATCAGGTACTATAGAAATATGTCCGCGACCGCGGCCTCAGCTGCGATGTCACTGTATCAGATACTGTAGCAATCTGTCCGCGACCCCAGCTGTATCAGATACTGTAGAAATATGTCCGCGACCCCAGCTGTATCAGATACTGTAGCAATCTGTCCGCGACCCCAGCTGTATCAGGTACTATAGAAATATGTCCGCGACTGCGGCCTCAGCTGCGATGTCACTGTATCAGATACTGTAGCAATCTGTCCGCGCCCCCAGCTTTATCAGGTACTATAGAAATATGTCCGCGACCGCGGCCTCAGCTGCGATGTCACTGTATCAGATACTGTAGCAATCTGTCCACGACCCCAGCAGTATCAGATACTATAGAACTATGTCCGCGACCGCGGCCTCAGCTGCGATGTCACTGTATCAGATACTGTAGCAATCTGTCCGCGACCCCAGCTGTATCAGATACTATAGAAATATGTCCGCGACCGCGGCCTCAGCTGCGATGTATCTGTATCAGATACTGTAGCAATCTGTCCGCGACCCCAGCTGTATCAGATACTATAGAAATATGTCCGCGACCGCGGCCTCAGCTGCGATGTATCTGTATCAGATAGTGTAGCAATCTGTCCGCGACCCCAGCTGTATCAGATACTATAGAAATATGTCCGCGACCGCGGCCTCATCTGCGATGTCTATGTATCAGATACTGTAGCAATCTGTCCGCGACCCCAGCTGTATCAGATACTATAGAAATATGTCCGCGACCGCGGCCTCAGCTGTGATGTATCTGTATCAGATACTATAGAAATATGTCCGCGACCCCAGCTGTATCAGATACTATAGAAATATGTCCGCGACCGCGGCCTCAGCTGCGATGTATCTGTATCAGATATTGTAGAAATATGTCCGCGACCCCAGCTGTATCAGATACTATAGAAATATGTCCGCGACCGCGGCCTCAGCTGCGATGTCTCTGTATCAGATACTGTAGCAATCTGTCCGCGACCCCAGCTGTATCAGATACTATAGAAATATGTCCGCGACCGCGGCCTCAGCTGTGATGTATCTGTATCAGATACTGTAGAAATGTGTCCGCGACCGCGGCCTCAGCTGCGATGTATCTGTATCAGATACTGTAGCAATCTTTCCGCGATCCCAGCTGTATCAGCTGCGATGTCCTGTATCAGATACTGTAGAAATATGTCCGCGACCGCGCCTCAGCTGTATCAAGATACTGTAGAAATATGTCCGCGACGCGGCCCCAGCTGGATGTATCTGTATAGATACTGTAGCAATCTGTCCGCGATCCCAGCTGTATCCCAGCTGCGATGTCTCTGTATCAGATACTGTAGAAATATGTCCGCGACCGCGGCCCAAGCTGCGATGTCTCTGTATCAGATACTGTAGAAATGTGTCCGCGACCGCGGCCTCAGCTGCGATGTATCTGTATTAGATACTGTAGCAATCTGTCCACGACCCCAGCTGTATCAGATACTATAGAACTATGTCCGCGACCGCGGCCTCAGCTGCGATGTCACTGTATCAGATACTGTAGCAATCTGTCCGCGACCCCAGCTGTATCAGATACTATAGAAATATGTCCGCGACCGCGGCCTCAGCTGCGATGTATCTGTATCAGATACTGTAGCAATCTGTCCGCGACCCCAGCTGTATCAGATACTATAGAAATATGTCCGCGACCGCGGCCTCAGCTGCGATGTATCTGTATCAGATAGTGTAGCAATCTGTCCGCGACCCCAGCTGTATCAGATACTATAGAAATATGTCCGCGACCGCGGCCTCATCTGCGATGTCTCTGTATCAGATACTGTAGCAATCTGTCCGCGACCCCAGCTGTATCAGATACTATAGAAATATGTCCGCGACCGCGGCCTCAGCTGTGATGTATCTGTATCAGATACTATAGAAATATGTCCGCGACCCCAGCTGTATCAGATACTATAGAAATATGTCCGCGACCGCGGCCTCAGCTGCGATGTATCTGTATCAGATATTGTAGAAATATGTCCGCGACCCCAGCTGTATCAGATACTATAGAAATATGTCCGCGACCGCGGCCTCAGCTGCGATGTCTCTGTATCAGATACTGTAGCGATCTGTCCGCGACCCCAGCTGTATCAGATACTATAGAAATATGTCCGCGACCGCGATCTCAGCTGCGATGTCACTGAATCAGATACTGTAGCAATCTGTCCGCGCCCCCAGCTGTATCAGATACTATAGAAATATTTCCGCGACCGCGACCTCAGCTGCGATGTCACTGTATCAGATACTGTAGCAATCTGTCCGCGACCCCAGCTGTATCAGATACTATAGAAATATGTCCGCGACCCCAGCTGTATCAGATACTATAGAAATATGTCCGCGACCGCAGCCTCAGCTGCGATGTCACTGTATCAGATACTGTAGCAATCTGTCCGCGCCCCCAGCTGTATCAGGTACTATAGAAATATATCCGCGATCGCGGCCTCAGCTGCGATGTCACTGTATCAGATACTGTAGCAATCTGTCCGCGACCCCAGCTGTATCAGATACTATAGAAATATGTCCGCGACCGCGGCCCCAGCTGTATCAGATAATGTAGCAATATGTCCGCGCCCCCAGCTGTTACAGATACTGTAGCAATCTGTCCGCCACCCCAGCTGTATCAGGTACTATAGCAATCTGTCCGCGACCGCGGCCTCAGCTGCGATGTCACTGTATCAGATACTGTAGCAATCTGTCCGCGACCGCGGCCTCAGCTGCGATGTCACTGTATCAGATACTGTAGAAATATGTCCGCGACCGTGGCCTCAGCTGCGATGTCACTGTATCAGATACTGTAGCAATCTGTCCGCGACCCCAGCTGTATCAGATACTGTAACAATCTGTCCGCGACCCCAGCTGTATCAGATACTGTAGAAATATGTCCGCGACCCCAGCTGTATCAGATACTGTAGCAATCTGTCCGCGACCCCAGCTGTATCAGGTACTATAGCAATCTGTCCGCGACCGCGGCCTCAGCTGCGATGTCACTGTATCAGATACTGTAGCAATCTGTCCGCGACCCAGCTGTATCAGATACTATAGAAATATGTCCGCGACCGCGGCCTCAGCTGCGATGTCACTGTATCAGATACTGTAGCAATCTGTCCGCGCCCCCAGCTGTATCAGATACTATAGAAATATGTCCGCGACCGCGGCCTCAGCTGCGATGTCACTGTATCAGATACTGTAGCAATCTGTCCGCGACCCCAGCTGTATCAGATACTATAGAAATATGTCCGCGACCGCGGCCCCAGCTGTATCAGATAATGTAGCAATCTGTCCGCGCCCCCAGCTGTTACAGATACTGTAGCAATCTGTCCGCCACCCCAGCTGTATCAGGTACTATAGCAATCTGTCCGCGACCGCGGCCTCAGCTGCGATGTCACTGTATCAGATACTGTAGCAATCTGTCCGCGACCGCGGCCTCAGCTGCGATGTCACTGTATCAGATACTGTAGAAATATGTCCGCGACCGTGGCCTCAGCTGCGATGTCACTGTATCAGATACTGTAGCAATCTGTCCGCGACCCCAGCTGTATCAGATACTGTAACAATCTGTCCGCGACCCCAGCTGTATCAGATACTGTAGAAATATGTCCGCGACCCCAGCTGTATCAGATACTGTAGCAATCTGTCCGCGACCCCAGCTGTATCAGGTACTATAGCAATCTGTCCGCGACCGCGGCCTCAGCTGCGATGTCACTGTATCAGATACTGTAGCAATCTGTCCGCGACCGCGGCCTCAGCTGCGATGTCACTGTATCAGATACTGTAGAAATATGTCCGCGACCGCGGCCTCAGCTGCGATGTCACTGTATCAGATACTGTAGCAATCTGTCCGCGACCCCAGCTGTATCAGATACTGTAGCAATCTGTCCGCGACCGCGGCCTCAGCTGTGTTGTCACTGTATCAGATACTGTAGCAATCTGTCCGCGACCCCAGCTGTATCAGATACTGTAACAATCTGTCCGCGACCACGGCCTCAGCTGCGATGTCACTGTATCAGATACTGTAGCAATCTGTCCGCGACCCCAGCTGTATCAGATACTGTAGCAATCTGTCCGCGACCCTAGCTGTATCAGATTCTGTAGAAATATGTCCGCGACCCCAGCTGTATCAGATACTGTAGCAATCTGTCCGCGACCCCAGCTGTATCAGGTACTATAGAAATATGTCCGCGACCGCGGCCTCAGCTGCGATGTCACTGTATCAGATACTGTAGCAATCTGTCCGCGACCCCAGCTGTATCAGATACTATAGAAATATGTCCGCGACCCAGCTGTATCAGATACTGTAGCAATCTGTCCGCGACCCCAGCTGTATCAGGTACTATAGAAATATGTCCGCGACCGCGGCCTCAGCTGCGATGTCACTGTATCAGATACTGTAGCAATCTGTCCGCGACCCCCCAGCTGTATTGTACTATAAACATGTCCCGACTCTTTCCGCGATCCCAGCTGTATCCCATCTGCGAGTCATCTGTATCAGATACTGTAGAAATATGTCCGCGACCGCGGCCCCAGCTGAGATGTCTCTATATCAGATACTGTAGAAATGTGTCCGCGACCGCGGCCTCAGCTGCGATGTATCTGTATCAGATACTGTAGCAATCTGTCCGCGATCCAGCTGATCCCAGCTGCGATGACCTGTATCAGATACTGTAGAAATATGTCCGCGACCGCGGCCCAAGCTGCGATGTCTCTGTATCAGATACTGTAGAAATGTGTCCGCGACCGCGGCCTCAGCTGCGATGTATCTGTATTAGATACTGTAGAAATATGTCCGCGACTGCGGCCCCAGCTGTGATGTATCTGTATTAGATACTGTAGCAATCTGTCCGCGATCCCAGCTGTATCCCAGCTGCGATGTCTCTGTATCAGATACTGTAGACATATGTCCGCGACTGCGGCCCCAGCTGCGATGTATCTGTATCTAATATTGTAGAAATATATCCACGACTGCGGCCCCAGCTGCGATGTATCTGTATCTGATATTGTAGAAATATATCCACGACCCCAGCTGTATCAGATACTGTAGAAATATGTCCGCGACCACGGTCTCAGCTGCGATGTATCTGTATCAGATACTGTAGAAATATATCCACGACTGCGGCCTCAGTTGCGATGTCTCTGCACCAGATACTGTGGAAATATGTCCGCGACCCCAGCTGTATCAGATACTATAGAAATATGTCCGCGATCGCGGCCTCAGCTGTGATGTCTCTGCACCAGATACTGTAGAAATATGTCCGCGACCCCAGCTGTATCAGATACTATAGAAATATGTCCCCGACCCCAGCTGTATCAGATACTATAGAAATATGTCCGCGACCGCGGCCTCAGCTGCGATGTATCTGTATCAGATACTGTAGAAATATGTCCGCGACCCCAGCTGTATCAGATACTATAGAAATATGTCCCCGACCCCAGCTGTATCAGATACTATAGAAATATGTCCGCGACCGCGGCCTCAGCTGCGATGTATCTGTATCAGATACTATAGAAATATGTCCGCGACCCCAGCTGTATCAGATACTATAGAAATATGTCCGCGACCCCAGCTGTATCAGATACTATAGAAATATGTCCGCGACCGCGGCCCCAGCTGTATCAGATACTATAGAAATATGTCCGCGACCCCAGCTGTATCAGATACTATAGAAATATGTCCACGACCGCGGCCCAGCGGCGATGTATCTGTATCAGTATATAGCAACCTATATTTGCCCCGTTGTGCTTTATACGTACTCTATGAATAATTAAATAACAAGTTGTTAGAAGCATATTATGTCTACTGTGAGCTGAATATGTCTGGCACTGTTAGCTCAGCAGAAATAAAGTAACCGATGCCGGATCGCTGGTAAATCTTGCCGTTTCGCTATGCAAGCAGTTATTACAGCAGTATAATGATGCTTTAGGACATAATGACACATGCTTAAAGCAGCATTACATCGTAATAAAGGATGTTTTGGGTAAAATATAAACACTAATGTGTGTGTGTTTACAAAATCGAAATAGTCGCTCAGAAACCCTCAGTACTTAAATATATATACTAGTACCCCCAAACATGCCGAATCCCTGTGCTTAGAACAATATGACATTTTTTACAATTTTGTATGTTTCGTACACATTTCTGTTATTATTATGTCACTGGTTACCATAGCAACCAATCTATCGTTAAGCTATTTCAAATGTCTAATGTGCTACGTTTTATCAAACTGAGTATTACATATTAAACGACTCAAGGAATTTTTTCATCGGTAAGTTGATGTCCTTAGAGATGCTATATATTTGTTGTATTGACGTCGCAGTTTGGCTTTTGTCTATATTACCACGTGTATTTTTTCACAGACAAAATCTCCCGGTAAAAAGAAAATTAAGAAGCGCCACAACAAGAAATCCAAGAAGTCTGTAGGATTCGTCGACGACGATGACGAGTTTGTGTATAATTGGCAGACGTGTGCATGTGGCATGGACCACCCGCCCGTGCCGACTTTCAAGCCCCCCGACGGCAAAAGATGTACATATTATTGGGTAAACTTCATACACATACTGGGGTGAAAGTAGTAATATATTAAGTACTTACCGGAATAGCTACCAAATTCAGACGCGACAGTGGGATCATCGAACTTAGATAATTGAAAGTATTAAAGAACAAAAGGTTGTCCGGACGAGTTGGGCTACGCACCTGCCCATAGAGAATGAATGGTATCGATCATAGTTATAAGACTTGCATGTACAATTCGCTAAACTGTGTACTAAATCATATATACCAATTGGAAGTAGTCGGATAGCGCAGTGGTAGCGCAGTGGTAGCGCGTTCGCTTCGGGTGCGAAAAAACCGGAGTTCGAGCCCCGCTGGAGCCGTTACGATTGTGCCCTTAGGCAAGGCATTTAAAGTCCACGTTGCCTCTTCTCTCTCCCTCGTTGCGATGGATTCCAGCAGGAATGAGGTCTCGAGAGTGAATAATATAAGGTGTAAGAACTTGTTTCGCAATGGAGCAATAATAAATTTGTATAAACTACCAATTACCTGCAGTGGATTCAGTGGAGACATGCTCTAGATAGTGCAACTTACTTTTGCAATAATAACTTATTGTATTCGGTAATTCTACATACAAGTCATTCTCTTACAGCAAATTGCAGATTTGTTTCCATACATGACGTTGTATCGCGTCCTTACCACCGAGATTAAATTCAAGAAAGCAGACGACGACCAAAGTGGGGTAATTTGTCTTTATTTAATATTGTTCAGGCGAAAACTACACTCAACAAAATTCCTAATCGGTCACCTGGTATTGTATAATATTTGGAGCCAATTAATAATCATACAATATAAATATATTCTTATTGTCATTTAATGCATTGTGTCCGAATTAATTATACAGAAAACCATGCATAACCATCTGTAATAAAATATAACCAATAAGATGATATGAATATTAATATTATTTGGTTATTAGTTTGCTCCAAATACTGTAACACATCAGGTGACATGTTAGGAATGAGTGTAAAATCGACATCTCTCTCCCTCTCTATCTATATATCTCTCTCTCTCTCTTTCTCCCTCCCCCTCTCTCTCCCTCTCTCTATATCTCTCTCCCTATCTCTATCTATCTATCTCTCTCTCTTTCTCCCTCCCCCTCTCTCTCCCTCTCTATCTCTATCTATCTATCTATCTATCTATCTATCTATCTATCTATCTATCTATCTATCTATCTATCTATCTATCTATCTATCTATCTATCTATCTATCTATCTATCTATCTATCTATCTATCTATCTATCTATCTATCTCTATCTATCTATCTATCTATCTATCTATCTATCTATCTATCTATCTATCTATCTATCTATCTATCTATCTATCTATCTATCTATCTATCTATCTATCTATCTATCTATCTATCTATCTATCTATCTATCTATCTATCTATCTATCTATCTATCTATTTGACTATCTATCTATCTATCTATCTATTTGACTATCTATCTATCATATCTATCTATCTATCTATCTATTTGACTATCTATATATCTATCTATCTATCTATTTGACTATCTATCTATCCTATCTATCTATCTATCTATCTATCTATTTACTATCTATCTATCTATCTATCTATCTATCTATTTGACTATCTATCTATCTATCTATCTATTTGACTATCTATCTATCCTATCTATCTATCTATCTATCTATCTATCTATCTATCTATCTATCTATCTATCTATCTATCTATCTATCTATCTATCTATCTATCTATCTATCTATCTATCTATCTATCTATCTATCTATCTATCTATCTATCTATCTATCTATCTATCTATCTATCTATCTATCTATCTATCTATCTATCTATCTATCTATCTATCTATCTATCTATCTATCTATCTATCTATCTATCTATCTATCTATCTATCTATCTATCTATCTCTATATCTATATCTATATCTATATCTATATCTATCTATCTATCTATCTATCTATCTATCTATCTATCTATCTATATCTATCTATATCTATCTAT
>CM026404.1:9048666-9108994 GCA_014843695.1 Archivesica marissinica | reverse complement strand
CTCCCTCTCTCTCTCCCTCTCTCTCCCTCTCTCTCATCCAGTATGTACATCCTGCTCTTCAGAATGTACATGTAGTTTTAGCATCATGCAGAATACCAATCAGAATTCACTAGGCTATTTATTCTTGATTTGAAATATCACTTTTTATAACGCAATCGGATGATGACCCCGTGATCCTACATTCCAAGTTTGGGTAGACAATATGATGACATCGACAAACCGTTTATATTCCAGCAATAACGATATAAGCAGTTTTCATAATGTTAAATCAAGTTAATGGTGTGATCACATGATAGGATTCGGGAAGTACTGATATTCATATAAAAAGGTTTCTCATAAGTCAGTAATGGTTGGCCCTTGCAATAGGGGTGACACTATAATGTGTGTGTGTTTTACGTTTATTTATCGTCGCTACCGGTTGCCCATATGAGCGACGCCTCCTGAAGAGATTAATCATTTTAGATTTTTGGAGGATAGTGCAATGATACGAGACCTCAGTTTAAAGTCCCATCTAAAAGACTGTTAATTTTATTAGGGTCAGACGGGGGATCGAACCTGCGATCCCTGGATTATCAGTCCAGCGTGTTACCACTGGACTACAGATTCGTATGTCTGTATATATAATAAACAAACACTTTACTATATACTATGAACGATACAATCAACCAATTGTCATGTTTCCCTAATTTGTCCTAATTAAACCAATTAATTTAGCAAACCACTAGCGTAATTAACACCTTCATTTATTATTAGTGCAAATTGTCAATAACAAATTGTCGACGAAGGAACGGAGGAAACATAAATTGGAGGCAATGAAGAAATGTTGTCTTTTTATTAAACCCATTCTATCATTTCTTTTTCAGTTATTAGAGCTGGATGAACTTCAGGTGTTATTAAAAAGCATTATGGGAGCAGATAAGGTGTCGGATAAAACGGTAGAAAAAACGTTCTCAGAGATTGACAAGGATGGCAGTGGTACGCTGGACTTCAGTGAGGTGTTACTGGTACGATACGTATTATACATAAGTAATACAAATGTCTGTCCAACCTACCCGCGCAACCTCGTTTCCTACTTATTCTTTACAAGTTGGATTGTTCTTTTGAAGTAAATATTTGCATGTGTGTTGGCTTACGCATAGTTTACCGCCTCTTTAATAGACAATTTACTGTCAACAGTTTTGGACCAAGCGTTGTAACTCACATTAGAAATCGGCCGTCGTCAATATATGTGGGTGTTTTACGTTTATTTATCGTCGCTATCGGTTGCCCATATGCGCGACGCCTCCTGATGAGATTTTAGTCATTTTAGATGTTTTGAGGATAGTGCAATGATACAGACAGAGACCCATTCCAGAGTCTCATCTGGTTCTTTTACGTGACGGCGTAAAGCACCGACACAAGACCCCGGCTTAAAGTCCCAACTGAAATACTGCTAATTTTATTAGGGTCAGACGGGGGGTCGAGCACGCGATCCCTGGATTACCAGTCCAACGTGTTACCACTGGACTACATATCCGTCTATGAATCAATCGAAAAATAAAAAAGGTATCTATAAATAAATGTTCTTCTTGTATGGTGATATAATTACTTGGTAATTGAATTTCAAGATATCGGTCTCAGGGTAGGTGGGGGTAGACTTTAGTCAGTGCTTTGTGAGACCGCATAAAACTCCCACCGCACACTACTCCACAAGGATCTTATCAGTCGGGTGTAATATTTGTGTTGCAGGTCGTTGATGCTCGAACATTGCATTGGTATTGCAGGTCGAGATTTGATGTTCGAGCATTATATGTGGGTTGCAGCATTATATTTGTGTTGTAGCGTTGTATTTGTGTTGCAGCATTATATTTGTGTTGTAGCATTATACTTGTGTTGCAGCATTATATTTGTGTTGCAGCGTTGTATTTGTGTTGCAGCATTATATTTGTGTTGCAGCATTATATTTGTGTTGTGGATCGTTGATATTCGAGCATTATACTTGTGTTGCAGCATTATATTTGTGTTGTAGGTCGTTGATGCTCGAGCATTATACTTGTGTTGCAGCATTATATTTGTGTTGTAGGTCGTTGATGCTCGAGCATTATACTTGTGTTGCAGCATTATATTTGTGTTGCAGGTCGTTGATATTCGAGCATTATACTTGTGTTGCAGCATTATACTTGTGTTGCAGCATTATACTTGTGTTGCAGCATTATACTTGTGTTGCAGGTCGTTGATATTCGAGCATTATACTTGTGTTGCAGGTCGTTGATACTCGAGAATTATACTTGTGTTGCAGGTCGTTGATACTCGAGCATTATACTTGTGTTGCAGGTCGTTGATACTCGACATTATACTTGTGTTGCAGGTCGTTGATGCTCGAGCATTATACTTGTGTTGCAGGTCGTTGATATTCGAGCATTATACTTGTGTTGCAGGTCGTTGATATTCGAGCATTATACTTGTGTTGCAGGTCGTTGATACTCGAGAATTATACTTGTGTTGCAGGTCGTTGATACTCGAGCATTATACTTGTGTTGCAGCATTATACTTGTGTTGCAGGTCGTTGATACTCGAGCATTATACTTGTGTTGCAGGTCGTTGATGCTCGAGCATTATACTTGTGTTGCAGGTCGTTGATATTCGAGCATTATACTTGTGTTGCAGGTCGTTGATATTCGAGCATTATACTTGTGTTGCAGGTCGTTGATATTCGAGCATTATACTTGTGTTGCAGGTCGTTGATGCTCGAGCATTATACTTGTGTTGCAGGTCGTTGATATTCGAGCATTATACTTGTGTTGCAGGTCGTTGATATTCGAGCATTATACTTGTGTTGCAGGTCGTTGATATTCGAGCATTATACTTGTGTTGCAGGTCGTTGATACTCGAGCATTATACTTGTGTTGCAGGTCGTTGATGCTCGAGCATTATACTTGTGTTGCAGGTCGTTGATATTCGAGCATTATACTTGTGTTGCAGGTCGTTGATATTCGAGCATTGTACTTGTGTTGCAGGTCGTTGATATTCGAGCATTATACTTGTGTTGCAGGTCGTTGATATTCGAGCATTATACTTTGGCTGTGTTGAGTTATACTTGTGTGCAGCATTATACTTGTGTTGCAGGTCGTTGATTCGAGCATTATACTTGTGTTGGTTTTGTTTGCAGCATTGTATTGTGTTGCAGCATTGTACTTGTGTTGCAGTATTGTAGTGTGGCTGTTTGTGTTGAGGTCGTTGATACTCGAGCATTATACTTGTGTTGCAGGTATTGTGTTGCAGCTGTATTGGAGCATTATACTTGTGTTGCAGGTATTTGTGTTGGCATGTATTGTGTTGCAGTTGTACTTGTGATTGTATTTGTGTTGCAGGTCGTTGATACTCGAGCATTATACTTGTGTTGCAGCATTATACTTGTGTTGCAGCATTATACTTGTGTTGCAGGTCGTTGATACTCGAGCATTATACTTGTGTTGTAGCATTATACTTGTGTTGCAGCATTGTATTTGTGTTGCAGCATTGTACTTGTGTTGCAGTATTGTATTTGTGTTGTAGCATTGTATTTGTGTTGTAGGTCGTTGATACTCGAGCATTATACTTGTGTTGCAGCATTGTATTTGTGTTGCAGCATGTATTTGTGTTGCAGCATTATACTTGTGTTGCAGCATTGTATTTGTGTTGCAGCATGTATTTGTGTTGCAGCATTGTACTTGTGTTGCAGTATTGTATTTGTGTTGCAGGTCGTTGATACTCGAGCATTATACTTGTGTTACAGCATTATACTTGTGTTGCAGCATTGTATTTGTGTTGCAGCATGTATTTGTGTTGCAGCATTATACTTGTGTTGCAGCATTGTATTTGTGTTGCAGCATTGTATTTGTGTTGCAGGTCGTTGATGCCATGGTTCAGCGAGACCACACAAATATACCGTCCACTGTGCAGAAAGAGTACTCCAAAGTGTGCTCAATACAGTGATATGTTACAGTTATGTGTAAACCAACGAACTGATCGCTATATAGAAGGTGGTAACGATACCATTAAACATGTTAGGTCATAAATTCAGTTCTGTTCAGAGCAAATGAAAAATTGAAAAATGAAAAATGTTGGTAATATAATTAATAAGATGGCTGACGTTGCATGGCTGTGATTGCTAGTTCTATGTTTGCTAGCTCATTACTGAAACACAACTTTCTATATTAGGTGTGCACCGTCTGATCAGGATCTATGCTATTTGCTATTCACATGATCTCGTTAAGGCACTTGGCTATGTAGCAAACAACATAGATCCTGATCAGCACGCAGCGTCACGCTGTGGCTGATCTGGATCTATGTTGTTTTCAAAAGCCTTTACATGTACTCAGAATGAAATTGGTCAAAGCTGTGTTAGGATCTGGTGGACCCTTGCCATATTTACATTTCTACATATTAGCTGACATAACACGGGTAGATTCACTTGTGTGTGCTGTTCGTTAGGATTGAGGTCAGGTTATTCGCTCATAAAGATAGCTATATTTCATTGAACGAATGGTTATAACCCAGCAGTCCACAAACAGCGAAACTATTGCAATATTGTGCTGTCTTTATATCGACCGATTGAGTTAGTTATTGATTGCTATGCAATACGTATTGGGTATTACGTATGCATCATGAGTACTTTCCGTGGCGTTAATAACTAACTGAACAAACTGTATACCTTGTCTGAGTCTCATTTAATAGTGTGTTTTTACGTTTATTTATCGTCGCTACAGGTTGCCCGTAGGAGCGACGCCTCCTGAAGAGATTTGTCATTTTAGATTATTGGAGGATAGTGCAATGATACAGACAGAGTAATGTTAATATTATTAGGGTCAGACTGGGGATCGGACCTGCTCACTCAGAACCTACTGTGCGTGTGTGTTTTACGTTTAATTATCGTCGCTACCGGTTGCCCGTATGAGCGACGCCTCCTGAAGAGATTAGTTATTTTATATGTTGGGAGGAAAGTGCAATGATACAGACAGAGACCCATTCCAGAATCTCCTCTGGTTCATTTGCGTGCACGGTGTATAGTACCGACACGAGACCTCGGTATAAAGTCACATCTGAAAGAGCGAATTTTAGGGTCAGACGGGGGATCGAACCTGCGATCTCTGGATTACAAGTCCAACGTGTTAATCACTGGACTACAGATCCGTCTGACAGACATACGTATTCATTTATTACACTCGTGTACATTTGTATATGAAAAAGTTGGCAGTTTCTTACGGAGGTTGGTGCACCCAAGTACTGGTTAACCGCTGGAGTCTGCCAAAGAAAGGTGTTGTTAGGTAAACTGCCCGCCGGCGATATAGCCCAAAATGGTGCTGATGCAGGCGTAAAACCCGAAATATAAAAATATAAACATTTGTACAAGACGGGGAGTATAATTTATACAACATAACTGCTGCTGCGGTTCCCTAATATCCCTTTGAACTTATATCACACATACTATGACAAATAACATAATATAATATATTAATTGTGTTAATCTTGGTTTGCCGTATATTCAATGTTGTTTGTAATACAGTATACAGTCTACATCCGTTATGTCAAAGTCGGTTATGTCGAATTCTCCGGTTATCTCGAAGTCGGATCAAAGTCCCCTTTCAGACACTATCATTTTACATATAACTGGATCTGTTTATATCGAATTTCATTAAGTCAAACCTCGATTATGTCGAAGTATTTTGTTCGGTCAGACGGAATTCGACCTATCGGATGTATTTACACATATCTTCAAGTGCGGTACGATATCGGTTTAAAGTCCCATCTGAAAGACTGTTTATTTTATTAGGGTCAGACGGGGGATCGAATCTGTGATCCCTAGAGTACCAGTCCAACGTATTACCACTGGACTACTGACCCGTCTGTGAGAGACACTGCGCAGTAGTAGTAGTTACGTTTATTTATACTCGCTATCGGCGAACCATGTGGGCGAGCATTCTAAGTTGATTATCTGCATCGATTATTCGTGAAAATATCTGTAGAGTTGTAGAATGTGGTCTTGTAGTGTGATGGTTTTCAAGTATTCTATGCTGAGGAGGAGGCATCTTCTTCCTCTTCAGGGTGACAAGTCCTGATGGTCCGAGACACCCCTGATGATGATTCCGTTTATTTACCCTCTCCACCAGTAAACCATATGGGCGAAACACCCCTCCCCCTGGAATGCTTTATATATGTGGAGGATATGTCCTCTTAATTGGTTTCCTGTTTTTATCACTGTTTCCTTTGCACCACATGCTACCAATTTTCATTCGAGTTCTCATCCTATTAGGCTACTATCCTGCAACACATCCAAAGGGTAGTAGTTACCCATTATTTAACATGACTTTTATAAATAAAATCACATTTATCATACCGCAACATCTGGTCATGAGACAACTGTAAAAACAAAGGATTCCAACTAAAATGACTAATATACATTACTGGATAAATCGGACTTTATCTGCCAAAGGGGGATAATAGAAAAACCAGCAATGCCGCTCACAACCTGTCTGTCTGGGGGACCTGGCCTGCCTGTCTGAGCGACCTGGCCTGTCTGTCTGAGCTACCAATCCTGCCTATCTGAACGACCAAGCCTGCCTGTCTGAGCGACCAGACCTGCCTGCCTGAGCGACAAAACCTGCTTGCCTGAGCGACCAGACCTGCCTGCCTGAGCGACAAAGCCTGCCTGTCTGAGCGACCAGACCTGCCTGTCTGAGCGACCAGACCTGCCTGCCTGAGCGACAAAACCTGCCTGCCTGAGCGACCAGACCTGCCTGCCTGTGCGACAAAGCCTGCCTGTTTGAGCGACCAGACCTGCATGTCTGAGCGACCAGACCTGCCTGCCTGAGCGACAAAACCTGCCTGCCTGAGCGACCAGACCTGCCTGCCTGAGCGACAAAGCCTGCCCGTCTGAGCGACCAGACCTGCCTGTCTGAGAGACCAGACCTGCCTGCCTGAGCGACAAAACCTGCCTGCCTGAGCGACCAGACATGCCTGCCAGAGCGACAAAGCCTGCCTGTCTGAGCGACCAGACCTGTCTGCCTGTTGGGGGGGGGGCGACCATACCTGTCTGCCTGCCTGAGCGACCAAGCCTGCCTGTCTGAGCGACCATGCCTGCCTGCCTGAGCGACCAAGCCTGCCTGTCTGAGCGACCATGCCTGCCTGCCTGAGCGACCAAGCCTGCCTGTCTGAGCGACCAGGTCTGCCTGCCTGAGTGACCAGACCTGCCTGTCTGAACGACCAGGTCTGCCTGTCTGAGCGACAGACCCTGCCTGTCTGAGCGACCAAGCCTGTATGTCTGAGCGACCAGAAATGCCTGCCTGAGCGACCAGACCTGTCTGCCTGAGCCACCAGACCTGCCTGTCTGAGCGACCAGACCTGCCTGCCTGAGCGACCAAGCCTGCCTGTCTGAACGACCAGACCTGCCTGCCTGAGCGACCAAGCCTGCCTGTGTGAGCGACCAGACCCTGCCTGCCTGAGCGACCAAGCCTGTCTGTCTGAGCGACCAAGCCTGTCAGTCTGAGCGACCAGACCTGCCTGCCTGAGCGTCCATACCTGCCTGCCTGAGCGACCAAGCCTGCCTTGTGAGCGACCAGACACGCCTGCCTGAGCGACCAAGCATGCCTGTCTGAGCGACTAAGCCTGTCTGTCTGAGCGACCAGACCTGTCTGCCTGTGTGAGCGACCAGACCTGTCTGCCTGTGTGAGCGACCAAGCCTGTCTGACTGAGCGACCATACCTGTCTGCCTGTGTGAGCGACCAAGCCTGTATGTCTGTGTGAGCGACCAAGCCTGTCTGTCTGAGCGACCAGACCTGTCTGCCTGTGTGAGCGACCAAGCCTGTCTGTCTGAGCGACCAGACCTGTCTGCCTGTCTGAGCGACCAAGCCTGTCTGTCTGTGTGAGCGACCAAGCCTGTCTGTCTGTCTGAGCGACCAGACCTGTCTGCCTGTGTGAGCGACCAAGCCTGTCTGTCTGTGTGAGCGACCAAGCCTGTCTGTCTGTCTGAGCGACCAAGCCTGTCTGTCTGTGTGAGCGACCAGACCTGTCTGCCTGTGTGAGCGACCAAGCCTGTCTGTCTGTGTGAGCGACCAAGCCTGTCTGTCTGTCTGAGCGACCAGACCTGTCTGCCTGTGTGAGCGACCAAGCCTGTCTGTCTGTGTGAGCGACCAAGCCTGTCTGTCTGAGCGACCCTGTCTGTCTGTGTGAGCGACCAAGCCTGTCTGTATGTATGTGTGAGCGACCAAGCATGTCTGTCTGTGTGAGCGACCAAGCCTGTCTGTGTGTGAGCGACCAAGCCTGTCTGTGTGAGCGACCAAGCCTGTCTGTCTGTCTGAGCGACCAGACCTGTCTGCCTGTGTGAGCGACCAAGCCTGTCTGTCTGTCTGAGCGACCAAGCCTGTCTGTCTGTCTGTGTGAGCGACCAAGCCTGTCTGTCTGTGTGAGCGACCAAGCCTGTCTGTCTGTGTGAGCGACCAAGCCTGTCTGTCTGTGTGAGCGACCAAGCCTGTCTGTCTGTCTGTCTGTCTGAGCGACCAAGCCTGTCTGTCTGTGTGAGCGACCAAGCCTGTCTGTCTGAGCGACCAAGCCTGTATGTCTGTGTGAGCGACCAAGCCTGTCTGTCTGTCTGAGCGACCAAGCCTGTCTGTCTGTGTGAGCGACCAAGCATGTCTGTCTGTGTGAGCGATCAAGCCTGTCTGTCTGTGTGAGCGACCAAGCCTGTCTGTCTGTGTGAGCGACCAAGCCTGTCTGTCTGTGTCTGAGCGACCAAGCCTGTGTGAGCGACCAAGCCTGTCTGTCTGTGTGAGCGACCCTGTCTGTCTGTCTGAGCGACCAAGCCTGTCTCTGTGTGAGCGACCAAGCCTGTCTGTCTGTGTGAGCGACCGCCTGTCTGTCTGTCTGTCTGAGTGACCAGACCTGTCTGCCGGTGTGAGCGACCAAGCCTGTCTGTCTGTGTGAGCGACCAAGCCTGTCTGTCTGTCTGTCTGAGCGACCAGACCTGTCTGCCTGTGTGAGCGACCAAGCCTGTCTGTCTGTGTGAGCGACCAAGCCTGTATGTCTGTCTGAGCGACCAGACTTGTCTGTCTGTCTGAGCGACCAACCCTGTCTGCCTGTGTGAGCGACCAAGCCTGTCTGTCTGTGTGAGCGACCAGACCTGTCTGCCTGTGTGAGCGATCAAGCCTGTCTGTCTGTGTGAGCGAACAAGCCTGTCTGTCTGAGCGACCAAGCCTGTCTGCCTGTGTGAGCGACCAAGCCTGTCTGTCTGAGCGACCAAGCCTGTCTGTCTGTGTGAGCGACCAAGCATGTCTGTCTGAGCGACCAAGCCTGTCTGCCTGTGTGAGCGACCAAGCCTGTCTGTCTGTGTGAGCGACCAGACATGTCTGCTTGTGTGAGCGACCAGACCTGTCTGCCTGTGTGAGCGACCAAGCCTGTCTGTCTGTGTGAGCGACCAGACATGTCTGCTTGTGTGAGCGACCAGACCTGTCTGTCTGTCTGAGCGACCAGATCTGTCTGCCTGTGTGAGCGACCAAGCCTGTCTGTCTGTGTGAGCGACCAAGCATGTCTGTCTCTCTGAGCGACCAGACCTGTCTGCCTGTGTGAGCGACCAAGCCTGTCTGTCTGTGTGAGCGACCAAGCCTGTCTGTCTGTCTGAGCGACCAGACTTGTCTGCCTGTGTGAGCGACCAAGCCTGTCTGTCTGTGTGAGCGACCAAGCATGTCTGTCTGTCTGTCTGTCTGTCTGTCTGTCTGTCTGTCTGTCTGTCTGTCTGTCTGTCTGTCTGAGCGACCAGACCTGTCTGCCTGTGTGAGCGACCAAGCCTGTCTGTCTGTGTGAGCGACAAAGCCTGTCGGTCTGTGTGAGCGACCAAGCCTGTCTGTCTGAGCGACCAGACCTGTCTGCCTGTGTGAGCGACCAAGCCTGTATGTCTGTGTGAGCGACCAAGCCTGTCTGTCTGAGCGACCAGACCTGTCTGCCTGTGTGAGCGACCAGACCTGTCTGCCTGTGTGAGCGACCAAGCCTGTCTGTCTGAGCGACCAGACCTGTCTGCCTGTGTGAGCGACCAAGCCTGTCTGTCTGTGTGAGCGACCAAGCCTGTCTGTCTGAGCGACCAGACATGTCTGCCTGTGTGAGCGACCAGACCTGTCTGCCTGTGTGAGCGACCAAGCCTGTCTGTGTGAGCGACCAGACCTGTCTGCCTGTGTGAGCGACCAGACCTGTCTGCCTGTGTGAGCGACCAAGCCTGTCTGTCTGAGCGACCAAGCCTGTCTGTCTGAGCGACCAGACCTGTCTGCCTGTGTGAGCGACCAAGCCTGTCTGTCTGAGCGACCAAGCCTGTCTGTCTGAGCGACCAGACCTGTCTGCCTGTGTGAGCGACCAAGCCTGTCTGTCTGAGCGACCAGACCTGTCTGCCTGTGTCAGCGACCAGACCTGTCTGCCTGTGTGAGCGACCAGACCTGTCTGCCTGTGTGAGAGACCAAACCTGTCTGTCTGAGCGACCAGACCTGTCTGCCTGTGTGAGCGACCAGACCTGTCTGCCTGTGTGAGTGACCAAGCCTGTCTGTCTGAGCGACCAGACCTGTCTGCCTGTGTGAGCGACCAGACCTGTCTGCCTATGTGAGCGACCAGGCCTGAGAGATGATAGACTCACAAAAATTAAGTTTATTTAACATCGCTACCGGTTGCCCATTTGAGCGACGGGCTGTTTGCCTAACAACACGATTCCTGGGCATGCTCCAGAGGTTAACTAATACTTGCCGGTGCACCAACATCCGAAAGAAACTGCCAACTTTGTCATATACTAGTAAAGAGACACGGCCTGAGTGGAGCTCGAATCTGTGACCATCAGTGATGATATGTTGCATTGGTATAGTCAGCGACATTAACCACTCGACCACGGAGGCGGTTGAGAACTGGTCATGCAATACTAATTGATCACCCTGACCATAGATCGTGTGAACTAATAACAACAGAGAGTTTCTTTAAGGAATAAAATGAAGGAATAACACAGAAACATACGAATAAAGAAGAATGGAAAGAAGAAGGAAAAACAAGAAAGAAACACACCAAAGTTTAAACTTTATTTATTTTACAACGATTGCGAAGCAAGTTCCAACAACTTATATTAATCACCCTCGTTGGCGCGGATGAAAGCGTATATGTGGTCATTCGTGTGGGAGGAAACCGGAGTACCCGGAGAAAACTCACCTGTCCGATCTGGCAACCACCGTACCATCTCACATACTTCCCGGTCCGAGGATCGAACCCGGGTTGCATTGGTGAGAAGCGAGCTCACTAACAACTGCGCTAATCGGACACGCCAATATTATGTTGCCTTCAATATAAATTCAAAACATCATGTCTTTGTATAAGTGTTGGCTTGGCAATACGAGTTTTATAAGCAACTAAACAAATACACACACCAATAACATGTAGACTTATTGGAGAGAAGTTCGTATCTATGACTTATTCCACAGTCACGCTCCTTTCCAGATCATGCTGACTTTAACGAGTGCAAACTAAAACACAAGTACAAGGGCCGATCAAAAAACATGAAACCATTTTGGTTTGAAAATGACTAACATCTAGATTTGCAGCTTACATTTTAAAGCATTTATATACGACATGCACCCGTGTGTACAGTCAAACCTGTGTTAGCTGTCACCTCTATTAAGCAGCCAACCATATTTCCAATATGTTGTTTTTATTATACAATTGACCTCAATTAAGCAGCCACATGTGTTAAGCAGCCATTTTCTGTGATTCCCTTGGCTGGCTGCTTAACACAGGTTTGTACATTTGAAGTATATGACTAAACGTCCACGTTGTTTAACTGCGTGCATAGCCTTGTGGATGAAGTCGTTGAAAACCACATGCTCCGCACAACTCCATGTTCGAGTCACATTATGAGTGGTGCATATTTTTCTAACTAGTTTTTTAGATGGGTGGTGGTTTTACCTGTGTAATCGCTATAATTGTTTTACACTAATTGGAAAATCGACGTATCAATATGAATTTGGTCAACATCAAGTGCTTGTGCCAATATCATTCCTGGTTAAATAATCCGAAATTGCACCGTGTCACGTTTTGTGTGTTTTACGTTTATTTATCGTCGCTACCGGTTGCCCATTAGAGCGATGCCTCCTTAAGAGATTGGTCATTTTAGATTATTGGAGGATAGTGCAATTATACAGACAGAGACCCAGCTCAGAGTATCCTCTTGTTCTTTTACGTGCACGGTGTAAAACAGTATGTATTATATAATATAATTAAATGGTAGATTCTTGTAGCGCATAAAAGTTTAATAATAATTAGATATTGACCGAACACAGAACTGTACAATATTGACATAGACTGTTAATTAGCTGTATAGTTAATATGGGCTGCATTGAATAATATATTATTCCAGAGCGTCGTTAATTAACAGAACATATTGAAATCCATGTGTCTATCTCTAGGCATCGCAGTTGAGTTTGTGCCAAGGTTTGGTGCAATAGTTATTTTAACATAAAAACGACGGCTGATGACAATGCGTTAGTTGTTTACTTTGAACAGATATATATGTTCGGTCAATATCCGGTACGTTTTAGAGGTTATGCACTCTTAATCATAACGATAACATATACATTTTTTTCGGGTTTTACGCCTGCATCAGCACCATTTCGGGTTATATCGCCGGCGGGCAGTTTACCTAACAACACCTTTCCTGGGCAGGCTCCAGCGGCTAACCAGTACTTGGCTGCACCAACCTCCGTAAGAAACTGCCAACTATTTCATATAAATGAGACACTGTCTAAGCGTGGCTCGAACCCGTGACCATTAGTGATGATAGGTTACAGTGGTATACAAGTCAGCGACCTTAACCACCCGTCCACAGAGGCGGACCCGATAACCTATACATGTAATTGAATTACTATCTGTTTAATGTATATTTGCAACGTTTGTATGTAGTTGTACCATGTGTGGAATCTCAGTGGTGTAGAGCATACATTGTCAGCTTTATAACCGAGAGGTTGTGAGTCCGAGCCCCGTCAGAACCATGGTTGTGCTGTCCTTAGGGACTACTTTAAATCCACATGGCGATGGATTCCACCAGGAATGAGATCTCGAGAGCCAGTAATATAATGTTGTAAACACTTGAATGATACCTCATTCGTGATAGAATCCATCTTCATGCCTGTCTCGAGATCACATTCATGATGGAATCCACCCCGTAACGGTCAGGACTCGATACCTCATTCGTGATGGAAACCACGACCATGGCCGTCTCGATACCTCATTCATGATGGAATCCATCTTCATGCCTGTCTCGAGATCACATTCATGATGGAATCCACCCCGTGACGGTCAGGACTCGATACCTCATTCGTGATGGAATCCTCGACCATGACGGAGAGAGAAGGCATTGTTAGGATCAAAGCGCTTAACATTATAAGGACACCACGACCATTGTTCTGACGAGGGTCGAACCCACAACCCCTCGGCTACGAGGCGAACGCCTTATCCATGACATCATGGTGTGCACTCGCACTGTTGGTAATAATAATAATAATAATAATAATAATAAAGACTTTATTCTACAAGAGAACTCATTTAAGAAAAATTAATCTTCCATGAGGCCCCCTCAACATATATACAAATCAAATGCAATCAAAAGATAGGACTATAAGTGAAAACTGCACATTGGAATTATGTAGTAATGTTAAAGCTGAAAAGTAGAGAAACTATATATAATATGTAATGAAATTTGGTGATATATGGAATAGGCTAGTAGATTAGAAAAGGGGGACTGAGACAATTAATGGTAATACATCTATATAACAATATGCAGATATGACTTGAAAATAAGTATGTAATCAGCTTAAGGACAGCAGTTCACATAATCTAGTAACTATAGCAATGGTAATGTACAAATGTGATAAAGACAGCGTACACTATCGTCTGACGTAACACTAGTAGAACTATTTGATTAGTTTGTATTGTTATTGTTCCACCTTGTTGGTAAGGTGATTGTTTTACCTACCCTCTTCCAGAAGTTGGAACATAAAACTCTACGAGAGCAGGATTTATGTGGTTATTCTGGAATTTGCTTTCCTTGATTGCCAATAAATGGTGATAAAAAACAAAGAACTCGATATGAAGATAATAATCTACTTCATTAATCATTAATACAGGCCATGTTCTTATGTTCGTAACCGGGGTAAAAGTTTCTTAAGTAATATAACGCACATGGGAATCACATGAAAGCTTGGAAACTTGTTTTGTTCACAGGTTTCATATTGTGCTTGAAATCGAGTGACTTTGTGTGTACATGTAATTGGATTTTAAAAATGAGGACTTTTTCAGTGACAAGACAATATTAAAATTGCAAAAACGTACTAGCATGAGTGTAATTTAACTCTTTCACCGCCAATGTCGCATAAAAGCGACTTTGTAAAAATAGTAGAGAACCCGATCGGACAGAACAGAACATGCCGTCTGATCAGGCTATATGCTGATTGCTCTTCAGACAGTGGAGCTGAAGCACCTGTCCGAATAGCAAACAACATAGATCCTGATCAGACGCGGCGTTACGCCGCGGCTGATCTGGATCTATGTTGTTTGCACATGCTCTGAATTTATTCGGCGCTGAAAGAGTTAATGTCTAAATATGTTATTTCAATATGTCTAATTCATACGTGCGTGTGATCTGTACAACAGTTGCTGTTGGACACTACTTAACCATTTATTATGGAATAATAAGACTCAGTTGATTTATGCTTATTTAACCTTTGGACCACTGATCTTAGCTAGAAAACAAGATTCAATATGATTTATTAAGTAATATAAACATACAATGCTTCTAGTTATATGATCAAATATATTAACATATATGTTATCATCATGACAAAACAATTTTTTAAAGATACTATATACAATCTAACATGAAATCGATTGTACATATAACTAATATGCTATATAGACAATACACAGCAGGGAACAACAAATACATGAGGTTGAACATGAATGGGTATTTACAAGATTCTTAAAGTAGACAAATGCTGTATGCAATATTAATACGCGAATACGTGCAAATTGATAGACAGTTAACTACGGTCATCACATATAGCTCGAGCTTACTGTGAAATAACAGAAAGAGAGTGTAAATGTGTTCTGTGTGAATCTCTTGGTTGATGAGCTTAAAGCGACACTATATTAATGAAAACGAAAATTTCTACAGAATGTATTTTCCTATTATATGGTATAATTATTTCCCAAATAATTGCCTCAAAAACTGAGTATTTCAAATAATAAGCAAACGTCGTATACGCGGTTTGTTGACATAACTAAATAATAAATAATGTAAATAGGGTCGACATCCATGCGTAATACAACTCGTGTATCCTCAATAACACGATTTATGGCACATCTTTGCCGTTATATCTCACATGTGTGCCTATGCATATTTATTTGTTGACTTAGTTAAATTATCTTTAAACGGCATTATCTCGCGTTTAGGATTGACTCCGATGACAAACAAACGTCAATTCAGGAGCATGGATGGCCGCTATATGAAATCCTACTAGATCACAAAAATACTGTTTATTGATTCAATGTTAGTGTTCGAATGTATTCGCAAGAATTTGTATATAATTATAGTATCAATTTGTATACGTGAAAAAATGCATTTTATTTGATTTTTGCGATGTAGTGTCGCTTTAAATGAACAGGATAGGAAGATGTACTTAGTTTAAACGATCTTTTATTCAAGAATGGTACATAACATAGGAATAGTTGCAACAGCGCAGTTAGGATTGGGGAAAACGTTACATACAGTCAAACCTGTATTAAGCAGCCAGCCAAGGGAATCACAGAAAGTGGCTGCTTAGCACAGGTGGTTGCTTAATAGAGGTCAATTGCATAATAAAACAACATATTGGGAATCTTGAAACTGGCTGCTTAATACAGGTTGGTTGCTTAATAGAGGTGACCACTAACACAGGTTTGACTGTAGTAACTTATTCGAATCCCTTTCCTTGTTCTCAGCTATACTTGCCGTGTGTCTCTGTGAAGTTTCATGTTAGAAAATGATAATACGTGTATTTAGAAAATAGTTGCAAAATAGACATGGATATTTTTTTTAATTAAAATGAACATACACAATGAATCATGTTATTACATTTATTGAATTAGAGAAACTAAAAATGGGGGAAGAAATTAATATTTTTATAGCCTCAGATATATCTACGAAATGTATGTACAATCTACATCCGGTATGTCAAAGTCGGTTATGTCGAATAATCCGGTTATCTCGAGGTCGGATCAAAGTCCCGTTTCAGACATTATCAGTTTACATATAACTGGCTCCGTTTATATAGACTTTCGTTAAGTCAAACTTCGGTTATGTCGAAGTATATTTTTGCTCCGACGGAATTCGACATAACGGATATAGACTGTATGTATCGTTTATAATTGGTACTCTGTAAAGTGCAAGCTTTCCATAATTGCATTAATTCCATCGATTCTAACCGGAACTGAATTATTTATTACCAGGTTTCTATATGGTACAATTTGTATCGAATCTCTGAACTTTGGAACTTATTAAAGAAGATACTTACTTGTTTCATTGATACGTGTTACGGAATTTACTCGTAGATTGTGTTTGTGTTGTCGTCGGCACTGTGCATACATATCTTTCAAATTATTTAATACGAAGTAATACCTTTGTTAAACATTTTCATCGAGACTAGTTTTTCCTATAATATAGAATAATAGAACTATTTTCAATCTTTTTAAAAAAGCCAAAAAGAGTACCTGACTAGAGATTAATGGTGAAGGCTGACCAAGAATCCAGATGACCAAGATATCGCGAGACGACCCCAAGTTGGATATGAAACGACGATCTGGTGTCAAATACAAGAAGCATGGACCGGGAAACAGTAAAATGACACATGGTGATAATACGGTCACTTCAGGGCCGGGGTCTAGCTCGGCGACGTACGGGAGCATTACAACCAACGGTGTGGCAAGGTAAGCACTGGATAGATTGTTTCGCTTTCCCGACTTTCTCCGGAAAAAACCCCATGACGCAATGATTTTTAAATTGATTTTTCAGTTTCGTTATTTCAACTTGTCACAGTAAAGGCGTTGAAACTACTTAACGTAATGATGAAATTACATAACGTAATGATGAATCTACATAACGTAATGGTGAAACTACATAACGTAATGATGAATCTATATAACGTAATGATGAAACTATATAGCGTAATGATGAAACTACTTAACGTAATGGTGAAACTATATAACGTAATGATGAAACTACATAACGTAATGGTGAAACTACATAATGTAATGGTGAAACTACATAACGTAATGATGAATCTATATAACGTAATGATGAAACTATATAGCGTAATGATGAAACTATATAACGTAATGATGAAACTACATAACGTAATGGTGAAACTACATAACGTAATGATGAATCTATATAACGTAATGATGAAACTATATAGCGTAATGATGAAACTACATAACGTAATGATGAATCTATATAACGTAATGATGAAACTATATAGCGTAATGATGAAACTATATAACGTAATGATGAAACTACATAACGTAATGATGAATCTATATAACGTAATGATGAAACTATATAGCGTAATGATGAAACTACTTAACGTAATGGTGAAACTATATAGCGTAATGATGAATCTATATAACGTAATGGTGAAACTATATAACGCAATGATGAATCTACATAACGTAATGATGAAACTACATAACGTAATGGTGAAACTACATAACGTAATGATGAAACTACATAACGTAATGATGATTCAGTTAATCAGAGTACCTCCTTCAGTACTCAGCAGTTAATTCAAATTGTTATAGAATTATGCAAATCTGTCCAATCTATTATTGTGTTTTATTATTAATAATAATTATTTATTATTTATTTTTTATATTTCCACCTTTAAAATTTACACGCACAGCTACACAATACAATACATATAATATATCAATCAATGCATGCATACATAGCACGTTTTAATGTGCATTGGATCTCCGTGACCGAGTGGTTACGGTCGTTGATCTCAAATCACTTGCGCCTCACCACTGCATGTTCGAATCCTAATGTCGAATTCTTTCATGTGGGGCTGCTATCCATCTTGATTGTGGTAGGTCGGTAGTACAAGGGTGTCCGTCTGTGTCCGAAATACAGCTCGGAGGGACACCCGGGATCTTCTTCCACCAGTTTATAATACCTGTTGATGCGACTTTAAAACCCCAAAACAAAAAACATTCAATATGCGCGATAATCGTACCTACACGAAAATCTAGCTATTATGCTATATACTAAATGTATGGACAGATACATATATTGCGTTTAGTTTCGTTTAATCATATTTTATTGCAATTCAATAGTTAATGTTATGCACAGAACGATACAATACATAGTATGAACAGGCAAATGGGTTTCTGTGCTTAGAAATAATATGAGATGCTTTGGGAAATATAGCTTATAAGAGAATTTACATATATTTTGAGGGCCTCATGGTAGATTAACTTTTGTTAAATGAGTTCTCTCGTAAACTAGTTTTTATTATTATTATTATTATTATTATTATATTCTTATTAGTAGTAGTAGTATTATCATTATTATTATTATTATTATTATAACAATATCACATTACAACTGCAATGCTGAATGAGTCGCTCTGGCTGTTTCATTATATTTGTATAATATTTATACTTAAAATGTTAGTTGGAGATGAAGCAGATATATAGTGTATCTGACGTGGGCTCTAATCTTGATTGTCCAATCATCTCATTACAACCAATATGAATACCACATTAAAATGAATAATGAAACTATTTTAATTCCTTTTTTCATATCAGTAGATGAACTCTTTAGTTAATGGTTAATGCAACTAGTTAGGCGTGACTCAAAATTATGATAAATTTAACAAATATGTTTTATGCGTAAAGGTGGTTTAACCAACGGCGCTGACGGTGGGTGGCTTTTAGCTCAAACTTTATTTATTTTACAACGATCGCGAAACAAGCTTCAACAACTTATATTAATCACTTTCGGAGGAAACCGGAGAAAACTCAACTGTCCGATCTGGCGACCACTATACCATCTCGCATACTTCCCGGTCCGCGGATCGAACCCAGTTGCATTGGTGAGAAGCGAGCGTGCTAACCACTGGGCTAATCAGACAGTCGAGGTAGTTATTTCGTTTTAGATTTGGGTTCCTTTCTTCTGCTGTTATAATACACTGTCTTTGATAATGACGGGGTGTCATTTTTAAACTTGCTTGGATATGGCCTAAAATGTGTGTGGATTGAACCCGAAACAATTTATCCAGACCGTCTGTGAATACTAATATGGACGTTGAAATATATAACACTAAAACTACAGTATTTAACTCAAGAAGCTGTGCTTAATAGCCAACAATTCGAAAATATTAGTTCATATAAATTTATTTTAGCTCGATTGCGAAACAAGTTCTTACAACTTATATTAATCACTCTCCCGACCTAATTCCTGATGGAATCCATCGCCACGAGAGAGAAAAAAGAAGAGACAGTGCTGAATTTAAATGCCTAGCCTAAGGGCACAATCATAACGGGCATTTCGCAACTGAAGTGATCGCGCTACCACTGCGTTATCACGACTTCCGCTAGACTTACATGCTAACAAGCAACTCCTCTTTATTTGCTTTCATAAAATGTATTAAAATTTGTTAAGACGATATACAACCAGTAATAGGTATAAAATATGCTAGGAATACAGAATTATTGTCTGACAACCTTTTATGCCAAGGCTAAGTACATATAATACATAGGTAATATATGAAATAAATATTTGTAGGTCCCATGACATATATTTTGTCAATATCTGGCTGATTGAATGGGTATTGTAAAATTGCCCCCTTAAGATCTGCAAAACCCTTTGAAATTGAGATTGATCCTGTTACATGAATTAACTATTTGTACGTAAATACGTAAATATATAGACAAATGATTAAGTATATATCGGAGCTTATTGATTAAGGTAGTAGGTCACATACATATTAAAAATGGCAGTAGCTACATTTGTATGTACACGTATGTATATACACAATTACATGTATGAATATATCAGTTAATTATTGAAATTGCATGCACACATTCATATGGTAGATATTGCATTTAAGATCAACCCGCACACCATGTTTTATATCATGTCCGGGAACGTTTGCCAATCTGTTCGCAGACGGTTCTGTAGTACAGTGGTTAATACGCTGGACTGGTAATCCAGGGCTCGCAGGTTCGATCCCCCGTCTGACCCTAATAAAATTAACAGTCTTTCGGATGGGACTTTAAACCGAGGTCTCGTGTCGGTGCTTTGCACCGTGCACGTAAAAGAACCAGAGGAGACTCTGGAATGGGTCTCTCTCTGTATCATTGCACTATCCTCCAAAAATCTAAAATAACTAATATCTTCAGGAGGCGTCGCTCATATGGGCGACCGGTAGCGACGATAAATAAACGTAAAACACACACAACTCTGTTCATACCTAATCTGATTAGTGCTGATATGTGCTAGCTTGACCCTTTGCGCGCTAGCGGCAAATACTATCACTTTTGCAAACAGCATAGAGCCAGATCAGTCGGCAATAGAACGTGCCGTATGATCAGACTCTATGTTGTTTGCTATTCGGATGGTGGAGCTAAACAATGATGAATAGTAAACACCATAGATCCTGATCAGACGTGGCGCTACGCTTGGGCTGATCTGGATCTATGTTGTTTGCAAATGTGATTTTATTTACTCAGCATGCGCAATACCGTTTTCTACTTGAGTTGTTAGTGCACACTATTCAAACTTCAATGTCAATGTTTAGGTTGTTACCATTACGTTATTATGTTGTTACCATTACGTTATTATGTTATTACCTACGTATATGTTGTTACCATTACGTTATTATGTTATTACCATTACGTTATTATGTTGTTACCATTACGTTATTATGTTGTTACCATTACGTTATTATGTTGCTACCATTACGTTATTATGTTGCTACCATTACGTTTTTATGTTGTTACCATTACGTTATTATGTTGCTACCATTACGTTATTATGTTGCTACCATTACGTTATTATGTTGCTACCATTACGTTATTATGTTGTTACCATTACGTTATTATGTTGTTACCATTACGTTTTTAGACATGTGCCACGATTGGCAACATTCTGGCCTTTTATGATGTTTTATAAGTTGTGACTGTTGTAAGATGTTGAACATGTATATGTTGTTAATACAGCCCGGCATGTTGTGGTGTGACTGGCATTGTGATCAGATGAAGCATAGCGTGTGGTGGCACCAGTGGTTCGTTGGGTCTGATACCATGTTCGAGTATTGCTCTTCAGATTGGTGTCAGGTTTGGCACCATTGCTACCGCTTCTGTTCACTGTGTGTTACCTGTTCATTATGCTTGTTCCCCCACAACATGACTCAAATAGTATCTTGTAATTCTTTAATAAAATGGTTGTGTGCTTTTATAAACTTATTTGCAAAGTGATGATGATGATGATGGATGATGTATGATGATGATGATGATGATGATGATGATGATGATGATGATGATGATGATGATGATGATGATGATGATGATGATGTGATGATGATGATGATGATGGGGGTGAGTGATGATGATGATGATGATGATGATGATGATGATGAGATGATGATGATGATGATGATGATGATGATGATGATGATGATGATGATGGATGATGATGATGATGATGATGATGATGATGGATGATGATGATGATGATGATGATGATGATGATGATGATGATGATGATGACGACGACGACGACGACGACGACGACGACGACGACGACGACGACGACGACGACGACGACGACGACGACGACGACGACGACGACGACGACGACGACGATGACGATGATGATGATGATGATGATGATGATGATGATGATGATGATGATGATGATGATGACGACGATTTAGACTGAATAGACTAGTCAATCCTTACACAATCATAGCTATCTGTATAGAACTTTTAGTTAGTTTATACAAATTAATTTAGCTCGATTAGACCTCTTTCATGATGGAATCCATCACCACGATGGAGAGAAGAGGCAATGTGGACATTAAATGCCTTGCCTAAGGGCACAATCATAACGGCTACAGCTGGGCGCGAACTCATGTATTTCGCACCTTAAGAACACGCTCTAAAAATGCGCTATCACAAACATATCACTGTTGTTTGATTATGAAGCCAATAAATCATTTACAGAATATGTTTATTTTGCTCAAGACTTACCAGCAACCTTAACGATATATCAACAACAGTATTATATGTTCTCTGGACATATTTAGACAATACTAATACAGGCTGTCCATTCCCGAGACCTACATAATAATATATGCTTGGATATTGTCAGTTTAACAAATTGTTCGATTTAATATTGTTGAAGCATTACTTTGATAGCTTGGCTTTCAATACAGTCATACAATGGATATATTCATATACGTGTGTACGGTTTAAACACGTATCGCGAACAACAAACTGGCACGGGTATATATGGTGATTGAGTTATAGTGAACGTTTAAAGAGACGGATATGTAGTCTAGTGGTAACACGCTGGAATGGTAACCCAGGGATCGCAGGTTCGATCCCCCGTCTGACCCTAATAAAATTAACAGTCTTTCAGATGAGACTTAAAACCGAGGTCTCGTGTCGGTGCTGTACACCGTGCACGTAAAAGAACCAGAGGAGACTCTAGAATGGGTCCAACAATCTAAGCTGACTAATATCTTCAGGAGGCGTCGCTCATATGGGCAACCGGTAGCGACGATAAATAAACGTAAAACACACACAACACACTGAACGTTTAAGGTTGGTACATTCTTGTTCGCGGTTCTCGCGTATGTGTAGTCGAGTCTCTATTTGCGCCGCGGCGACTCACGCTGTTGCCTACTCTTGTCTCTAGATATGCCGCGCCTACTCACGCTAGTCATGGTGTAGTCGAGTCTCTATTTGCGCTGCGGCGACTCACGCTGGTGCCTACTCGTGTATCTAGATATGCTGCGCCTACTCACGCTAGTCATGGTGTAGTGGAGTATCTAGGTGCGTCACTGCGACTCACGCTGGTGCCTACTCGTGTCTCTAGATATGCTGCGCCTACTCACGCTAGTCATGGTGTAGTTGGTTATCTAGGTGCGTCACTGCGACTCACGCTGGTGCCTACACGTGTATCTAGATATGCCGCGGCTACTCACGCTAGTCATGATGTAGTGGAGGATCTAGGTGCGTCACTGCGACTCACGCTGGTGCCTACTCGTGTATCTAGATATGCCGCGGCGACTCACGCTGGTGCCTACACGTTATCTAGATATGCCGCGGCTACTCACGCTAGTCATGATGTAGTGGAGTATCTAGGTGCGTCACTGCGACTCACGCTGGTGTGTACTCGTGTATCTAGATATGCCGCGGCGACTCACGCTGGTGTGTACTCGTGTATCTAGATATGCCGTGGCGACTCACGCTGGTGCCTACTCGTGTATCTAGATATGCCGGCTACTCACGCTAGTCTTGATGTAGTTGAGTCTCGAGTTGTGTGTTTTACGTTTATTTATCGCTACCGGTTGCCCATATGAGCGACGCCTCCTGAAGAGATTAGTCAGTATAGATGTTTGGAGGATAGTGCAATGATGCAGACAGAGACCCATTCTAGAGTTTCCTCTGGTTAATTTACGTGCACGGTGTACAGCACCGACACGAGACCTCGGTTTAAGGTCCCAACTGAAATACTTAATTTTATTAGGGTCAGACGGGAGATCGAACCTGCGATCCCTGGATTACCAGTCTAGCGTGTTACCACTGGACAACATATCCGGCTGTAGTCTCGAGTTGTAACGTGCGTGGGTTTATATAGTTGTCGCACCTGTAGGTATATAATAAGTAAGCGACTAAGTTTCATGAGATAGCTATTCTACTACAGTCAAACCTGTCTTAAGCAGCCAGCCAAGGGAATCACAGAAAGTGGCTGCTTAACACAGGTGGCTGCTTAACAGAGTCAAATATATAATAAAGCAACATATTGGGAATCTGGAAACTGGCTGCTTAATACAGGTTGGCTGCTTAATAGAGGTGACCACTAACGCAGGTTTGACTGCTTAATAGAGGTGACCACTAACACAGGTTTGACTGTATCTTATTCCATGTTCTCATAGTGTTTCTGTTTTACAGAGATTCATTTGCACATTATTCGGATTGGCCGGTGGCAAGTTCGAGTCCCAGTCGTTTTCCGGAAATCAACGTGAGTGGCAAGAAAGTCGGGTACCATAATACTCAGACAAATGATATACGTGGAACCAGACTACATCGAAGTCAATCTGACATTTTCCGTGGATTTAACCACGATAGTACGCTAAGCAATTTGCACCAGTTAAATCGCCAGTCTATCAGAGAATTAAACGAAAGTGTGGTTAGATGTAACGAGGACTCCAGCGAGTCGAACGCCTCCCCTAGCAGGGTACACACAGACAATGTGAACAATATCTTGGAACGGAATTATCAGCATGACCTTGATGAAATCAATTCTAGAGTAACACATACTCCGTATTTCTCAAAGTGGAAAATTTCTGGATTTACACATGATAAGGTTGGTATGTTCAGATTAGAATAACTTAAAGCTGATTTTCAAACTGATTTTCACAATTTAAAAAAAAAAGTTATGTATAAACTTTATTTATTTTACAACGATTGCGAAACAAGCTTTAACAACTTATATTAATCACTCGTGTTGGCGTGGATGACAGCATATAGGTGGTCTTTCTTTGTGGTAATTCGTGTGGGAAGGAAGTCGGAGTACCCAGAGAAAGCCCACCTGTCCGATCTAGCGATCACCGTACCATCTCACATACCTCCCGGTCCGATGATCGAACACGGGTTACGTTGGTGAGAAGCGAGTGTTAATCAAACAGCTATCATACAATTGTATTTGTTACAAAATCAGTATATTACACAAGTTTGGCAATGAAGAAATCCATTATTCTTAGCATTTTTAATGTACTTGAACATTGTTGAAAATTATATGATCTTATTTTTCAACTCTAAACAACTCCTAACAACAATGAACATTAATGTGCGTACACCACTTTGAGCGTTACTAATATTTCTGGGATAAAAACGTGGCACTCACATACAATGCAAGTTCGCTCTTTTTAAACTGGATACTGTGTGTTTTTACGTTTATTTATCGTCGCTACCGGTTGCCCATATGAGCGACGCCTCCTGAAGATATTAGTCATTTTAGATTTTGGAGGATAGTGCAATGATACAGAGAGAGACCCATTCCAGAGTCTCATCTGGTTCTTTTACGTGCACGGTGTAAAGCACTGATACGAGACCTCGGTTTAATGTCCCATCTGAAAGATTGTTAATTTTATTAGGGTCAGACGGGGGATCGAACCTGCGATCCCTGGATACTGTATTTCAACAATATATGTACATGTACATGTAGCGGGGATTGGGGCATTTTCTGGCATCATCATGCGGATATCCCCGTTTATTATCGTTAATATATGATGTAAATGTTGCAATAATAACGCTATTGAATCAGAATACCATTTTATCTTGATATGTCCGATGTACAATGAAATAAGATTACATTTTTAGGCAGAACAAGTTGGCCTACCTTGAATAAATATGTTACTCTTATGAAAAGTAAGAATAGTAAAATATTAATAAATACAGCTAAATATATTAAGAATGCCTTTAAACTAAGAACAAATCATATGAAAACATTACGTGGCGAATATTATTGAATGTATATGTATGCTATCATATTAATATGTATTATCAATTTATCACACACAAACGAAATTGTTTCGCTCCTTGCCAATACAGTTTCTTAACTTGTGTATCGTTGCTTTAAATAACATGATGTCAACCTATTATTAATGTAATTTGTGTATAATGTTATTACATTTTGTTTCTCATGCCATGTATAATATTATGTATGTATATTGTATTGCCAAAGTCAAGGTTATTACCGATTTTGCAATAGAACGGGTTCATGTCTGTACTAGTTGTAGGCGTGATATATACCGGCGAAGGTTCGTATAGTAATTTGTAAGGAGAATATTGATCACGTGTGTATATTAATATCTGATATTCCATACAAAATAAATAATACACCCAAACTATGTCATATATCAAGTGAAGCTAATTGACGGTAACATCAAATCTAAAAGCCATGTTTCAACTTAAAGGAAACCCATCAACAGCTTTCATCTTATTTCTGACTATGAATGCTAGCTGAAACATAGAAACCAGGCGGATTTGTAGTCCAGTGGTAACACGCTAGACTGGTAATCTAGGGATCGCAGGTTCGATCTCCCGTCTGACCTTAATAAAATTAACAGTCTTTCAGATGGGGCGTTAAACCGATGTCTCGTGTCGGTGCTGTACACCGTGCACGTAAAAGAACCAGAGGAGACTCTGGAATGGGTCTCTGTCTGTATCATGGACTATCCTCCAAAAATCTAAAATGACTAATCTCTTCAGAAGGCGTCGCTCATATGGGCAACCGGTAGCGACGATAAATAAACGTTAAGTGCACAGACACCGATGAAGGAGTTGGAAAATGGTACTGCAAGTACGGAAGATAGAAGAGGAAGAAGATGATTTATATTTCAGAAATAGCATTCAATATTCAGATGTATACATACAACAATGTACACTATTAAGAACATGTTTAAGAATAACGTGCTCCGATCCGCTGTGTGTTTCACGTTTAGATTTTTGGAGGATAGTGCAATGATACAGACAGGGATCCCATTCCAGAGTCTCCTCTGGTTCTTTTACGTGCACGGTGTACAGCACCGACACGAGACCTCGGTTTAATGTCCCATCTGAAAGACTGTTAATTTTATTACGGTCAGACGGGAGATCGAACCTGCGATCCCTGGATTACTAGTCCAGCGTTTTACCACTGGACTACAGATCCGTCTGTATCCGATCCGCTTGCTTCATGTGTTGTATTCACATGTATATAATTATGCAAAATGAATCCAGCAATAAGATATGGTTACAATTTAGTTTAATCATATTTTATTGCTCGATTCGTTTTACATATATATGTGAATACAAACATGACACATTAAATAAAGGCAAACGGATCGGGCCACACGTTCTAGCAACATTAGTTACGGCCCTAATGTTGTTCGGAATCGATCAGGGCAGCTATATATAATTTCCAAGATTTTCACATTGTCCACCTCCGAGTGGTTACGGTCGCTGACTCGTATACCACTGTAACATATCACTGATGGTCGAGCCCTGCTCAGACTGTGTCTCTTTATATGACAGTTGGCTTACGGACATCGGTGCGCCAATTACAGTTAACCACTTGAGTATGTCCAGGAAAGGTGTAGTTAGGTAAACTGCCCGTCGCTCATATGGGCAACCGGTAGCGACGATAAATAAACTTACTTAAAAAATTGTATATTCAAGGGGAATTGTTACCAGTTTTTGTCGTATGAAAAATTCAATTTAGGTATACGACAATATCGTTGTAAAGGTAAAATAAACAGTAGTGTTTGTTTCTTATAGTTGATAGGACCAATCATTGCTGACTTATGAGGCGCCTGTCATGGACAGCAGTAGGTCCCGAAACATCTTTGTGGGTCAGGTGCCAGGTTGCTATGTAATCAGTAAACATGCTCCGAGGTTAGTAAACTTGTATCAGATCTCAGGCTCAAGTGATATGATTGGTTGAGATTTAATTTTGCTCTGGACTCAGCCAATCAGAAACTTGAGATTTGAGTTTGAGATTTGAGAAATGTTTTTATAACATTGGGCTCATTAACTAGCTGACGGCTCACGAGCCGGCCATATTATAATGAACCCCTTATGAGGTTCGAACCACTACGCCACAGAGACGGTTGTAAACATAAACGGCAATGTAATAGGTACAAGCAGTATATTTATATTGTAGGTTATTCTTACAAGTCTAACAACGATGTCTGAAACTCAGGAAGTGACCCCGGAGTTTGTGCAGTATATTAGGGAGCGTGATGCGGCGGTGGACGAGTCGAAGAAGGTTCAGTTGGAGCTGCGAGAGACACAGTGTAAGCTGTATGACGCCATGGTTCTCATAGAGAAACTTGAACAAGTACGTGCACACATAACATAGAACAGTGACAACCGTGATAGCGCAGTGGTAGCGCATTCGCTTCAGGTGCGAAAGGCCCCGAGTTCGAGCCCCACTGGAGCCGTTACGAGTGTGCCCTTTGGCAATGCATTTAAAATCCACATTGCATCTTCTCTCTCCCTCGTGGCGGTGTATTCCATCAGGAATGAGGTCTCGGTGATTAATATAAATTGTAAGAACTTGTTTCGCAATCGAGCTAAAAATAAACTTGTATAAACTAAAATAGAGCACGAGTTGTGCACGTGTACTGTGAGATAGTTCACGTACTGTGAGATAGTTCACGTACTGTGAGATAGGTCACGTATTGTGAGATAGTTCACGTACTGTGAGATAGTTCACGTACTGTGAGATAGGTCACGTACTGTGAGATAGTTCACGTACTGTGAGATAGTTCACGTACTGTGAGATAGGTCACGTACTGTGAGATAGTTCACGTACTGTGAGATAGGTCACGTACTGTGAGATAGTTCACGTACTGTGAGATAGTTCACGTACTGTGAGATAGTTCACGTACTGTGAGATAGTTCACGTACTGTGAGATAGTTCACGTACTGTGAGATAGTTCACGTACTGTGAGATAGTTCACGTACTGTGGGATAGTTCATGTACTGTGAGATAGTTCACGTACTGTGAGATAGTTCACGTACTGTGAGATAGTTCAGGTACTGTGAGATAGTTCACATACTGTGAGATAGTTCACGTACTGTGAGATAGTTCACGTACTGTGAGATAGATCACGTACTGTGAGATAGGTCACGTACTGTGAGATAGTTCACGTACTGCGAGATAGGTCACGTACTGTGAGATAGGTCACGTACTGTGAGATAGGTCACGTACTGTGAGATAGTTCACGTACTGTGAGATAGTTCACGTATTGTGTACTGTGAGATAGTTCGCGTACTGTGAGATAGTTCACGTACTGTGTTGTGGTGTGTTGTGGTGTTGTTGTGGGTGTGGTGTTGTTGTGTTTGTTGGGTGTTGTGTTGTGTTGTGAGATAGTTCCGTACTGTGAGATAGTTCACGTACTGTGAGATAGATCACGTACTGTGAGATAGGTCACGTACTGTGAGATAGTTCACGTACTGCTAGATAGGTCACGTACTGTGAAGATAGGTCACGTACTGTGAGATAGTTCACGTACTGTGAGATAGTTCACGTACTGTGTACTGAGATAGTTCACGTACTGTGAGATAGTTCACGTACTGTGAGATTGTTCACGTACTGTGAGATAGGTCACGTACTGTGAGATAGTTCACGTACTGTGAGATAGTTCACGTACTGTGAGATAGGTCACGTACTGTGAGATAGTTCACGTGCTGTGAGATAGTTCACGTAATGTGCGATAGTTCACGCACTGTGCGATAGTTCACGTACTGTGAGGTAGTTCACGTACTGTGAGATAGTTCACGTACTGTGAGATAGTGACGTACTGTGAGATAGTTCACATACTGTGAGATAGTTCACGTACTGTGAGATAGTTCACGTACTGTGAGATTGTTCACGTACTGTGAGATAGGTCACGTACTGTGAGATAGTTCACGTACTGTGAGATAGTTCACGTACTGTGAGATAGGTCACGTACTGTGAGATAGTTCACGTGATGTGAGATAGTTCACGTAATGTGCGATAGTTCACGTACTGTGCGATAGTTCACGTACTGTGAGGTAGTTCACGTACTGTGAGATAGTTCACGTACTGTGAGATAGTGACGTACTGTGAGATAGTTCACATACTGTGAGATAGTTCACGTACTGTGAGATAGTTGTGAGATAGTTCACGTACTGTGAGATAGTTCACGCACTGTGAGATAGTTCACGTACTGTGCGATAGTTCACGTACTGTGAGATAGTTCACGTACTGTGAGATAGTTCACGTACTGTGAGATAGTTCACGTACTGTGAGATAGTTCACGTACTGTGAGATAGTTCACGCACTGTGAGATAGTTCACGTACTGTGCGATAGTTCACGTACTGTGAGATAGTTCACGTACTGTGAGATAGTTCACGTACTGCCAGCATTAGCATATGTCTTGTAAATAGTTGCTAACTTCTCTGGTTGCAGGGAATGGCAAATACTAATGTTGTCAGTTCTCTTATTTATTGCTCGGAATGTTCATTCTCTGTTACTAATAAAGTTTAAACTTTATTTATTTTACAACGATTGCGAAGCAAGTTCTAACAACTTATATTAATCACTCTCGTTGGCGCGGATGAAAGCGTATACTTATGCGGTCATTCGTGTGGGAGGAAATCGGAGTACCCCCGGAGTATCTGGAGAAATCCACCTGTCCGATCTGGCGACCACCGTACCATCTCACAAACTTACCGGTCCGAGGATCGAACCCAGTTTGCACTGGTGAGAAGCGAGCGCGCTAACCACTGCGCTGTTACTAATACACATACTGATGAATATGTATCTAACCAATCACGTGATGTAAATATATTAAATTATATATTATTATATTGAGTATGTACAAGTCTGATAATAAAATACTGTTCTGTGTTGTTCTATTTGTATGTACACTCAACACAATTCCTAGTGTGTGTTTTGCGTTTATTTATCGTCGCTACCGGTTGCCCATATGAGCGACGCCTCCTGAAGATATTAGTCATTTTAGATTTTGGAGGATAGTGCAATGATACAGACAGATACCCATTCTAGAGTCTCCTCTGGTTCTTTTACGTGCACGGTGTAAAGCACCGACACGAGACCTCGGTTTAACGTACCATCTGAAAGACTGTTAATTTTATTAGGGTCAGACGGGGGATTGAACCTGCGATCCCTGGATTACCAGCCCAGCGTGTTATCACTGGACTACAGATCAGTCTGTACACAATTCCTAATCGGTCACCCGGTGTTTTATAGTATTTGGAGCAAACTAATAACACTATAATATCAATATTCATATTATCTTATTTTATACATTTTGTTTACATATCGTCATGTAATGAATTGTTGCTTAATAATCTGGTATAAAATTCATTAAATGTCGGTATGCAAATATCTATATTGTATGATTATTAGTTAGCTCCAAATATTATAAAACACAAGATGACCGATAAGATATGTTAACTTTTATTTTGAGTCGGCACGATATAAACAGTAGGCACAGGCGGATCTGTTGGCCAGTGGTAACACGCTGGACTGGTAATGCAGGGATCGCAGGTTCGATCCCCCGTCTGACCCTAATACAATTAAAAGTCTTTCAGATGGGACTTTAAACCGAGGTCTCGTGTCGGTGCTTTTACACTGTCCACGTAAAAGAACCAGAGGAGACTCTGGAATGGGTCTCTGTCTGTATCATTGCACTATCCTGCAACAAATTTAAAATGACTAATCTCTTCAGGAGGTGTCGCTCATATGGGCAACCGGTAGCGACGATAAATAAACGTAAAACACAAGATAAGATCACTTTTATTTTGAGTCGGCAATATATAAATAATAGGTTCTGAGTGAGCTTTTGAACCTATTAGGAATTGTGTTGAGTGTAGATAGATATATGTTAGTGAACAAGATGTTCATAAACCCAGGAGACCACTGCGTCAAATAGTATTCAATTAATTATAGCAGTAATTGCATATTTTGCTTTGTATTGAAGAAAGTGAAAAACTTGGAAGCTAATCAAAAAACAAACAAAACGACAAACAAAAAGACGACCACGACAAAGAAGAAATCACAAGATACCTCGGTAAAGGGCAGCACGTTGTCGGTGAAAGGGAGCGTTAGCGTGGCTAGCAGTGGGGTCAGCTCCATGCGCAATAGCTTTGTCAGCTCAGCTCGTGCAACGGAAGGTGGACTTTATCACCCGCCTATAACCGACCTGGAACCTGTAGCGGACTCAAGAGAGTATTATTGGGTGCGTACTTATTTAATATCTAGTCTATGCAAATTTATTTTAGCTCGATTGCGAAACAAGTTCTTACAGCTTATAGTAATCACTCGAAACCTCATTCCTGATGGAATCCATCGCATCGAAGGAGAGAGAAGAGGCATGTGGAATTTAGATGGCTTGCCTAAGGGCACAATCGTAACGGCTCCAATGGGGCGCGAACTCCGGCCGTTCGCACTTGAAGCAAACGCGCTACCACTGCGCTATCACGATATAATGGTAATCTTCCGTTACGATAACTGTAGTGTAGTGCTACGTTTCTACTAATTGACCGTATCCATGTTATACACTCGTCATATCGTGGACACGTGGAGCTTCCTTAGTCCGTTCCGTGTATCATATTAAGCGCAATGGAGTGAACTTTAATGTTGAGAAATGTAAAACCTTGCATTTTGGACATGTGTTTATCCAACATGGTTAAAATGTAATATATAGCATTCATATAGTTCCATATATAATGTTATACAGATATAACTGTGTTCATAATGTATGTGCAAAATTGGTAACGTAGTAACCTCCGTTACTCGGTAAAGCCTAAGTACCCAGATGGCAGAAAATGGGAAATAATAGCTTTTGGTATGCTTTACCAGAAAATCATACTGTTCAATCCTCCCCCCCCCCATGGGTAGGGGGGTATTGGTAGCCTACAGACCATAGCAACCACAATGTCCAATATAGTCTGAAAGACAATGGTATTATATTATGAAAGAAATTCCTTCTGAAAATAAAGAACATTATTTGGGAGTGACATTTTCATACTGACCTGAAATGTCGACATCATATTAGTGACTGTAAATAATGGATTAATATGCAAATCATTTTTATCAGTAAGCAAACATTTATTCAAAAGAAACTCTAAAAGACTCTTGTTAGATCTACCTTTGAATACTGCAACATAATTTGGTTGATTAATAATGTGTTAGTGTTTTGCAGAAATTAGCGGAGAAGTTCCCCACCTTACCAATGTTCCAAATACTCGATGCAGAGAGAAAATTTATGAAAGCAGATATTGATAATAACGGGGTATGTACAACACGGGGTATGCACAGTGCGGGGTATGTGCAGCGCGAGGTATGTATAGCGCAGGGTATGTGTATTGCGGGGTATGTGAAGCGCGGGGTATGTACAACGCGGAGTATGCACAGCGTGGGGTATGTACACTTGAACGTGGGTTATGTGCCGTGCGGGGTATGCACAGCGCATGGTATGTACACTTGAGCGCGGGGTATGTGCAGCGCGGGGTATGTACAGCGTGGGGTATGTACAGCGCGGGGTATGTACAGCGCGGGGTATGTACAACGCGGAGTACAGTGCTGGGTATGAGCAGCGTGGGATATGTACAGCGTGGGGAATGTACATCGCGGGGGTATGTACAGCGCGGGGTATGTACAGCGCGGGGTATGTACAGCGGGGTATGTATAGCGCGGGGTATGTGTAGCGCGGGGTACAGTGCTGGGTATGAGCAGCGTGGGATATGTACAGCGTGGGGTATGTACAGCGCTGGGTATGTACAGCGCGGGGTATGTACAGCGCGGGGTATGTATAGCGCGGGGTATGTGTAGCGCGGGGTACAGTGCTGGGTATGTGCAGCGCGGGGTATGTACAGCGCGGGGTACGTAGAGCGTGGGGTATGTACAGCGTGGGGTATGTACAGCGCGGGGTATGTACAGCGCGGAGTATGTACAACGCGGAGTACAGTGCTGTGGTATGAGCAGCGTGGGATATGTACAGCGTGGGGTATGTACATCGCGGGGTATGTACAGCGCGGGGTATGTACAGCGCGGGGTATGTATAGCGCGGGGTATGTGTAGCGCGGGGTACAGTGCTGGGTATGAGCAGCGTGGGATATGTACAGCGTGGGGTATGTACAGCGCTGGGTATGTACAGCGCGGGGTATGTACAGCGCGGGGTATGTATAGCGCGGGGTATGTGTAGCGCGGGGTACAGTGCTGGGTATGTGCAGCGCGGGGTATGTACAGCGCGGGGTACGTACAGCGTGGGGTATGTACAGCGGGGGTATGTACAGCGTGAGGTATGTACAGCGCGGGGTATGTACAGCGTGGGTATGTACAGCGTGGGGTATGTACAGCGTGGGGTATGTACAGCGTGGGGTATGTACAGCGTGGGGTATGTACAGCGTGGGGTATGTACAGCGTGGGGTATGTACAGCGTGGGGTATGTGCAGCGTGGGGTATGTACAGCGCGGGTATGTGCAGCGCGGGTATGTACATCACGGGGTATGTACAACACGGGGTGTGTGCAGCGCGGGGTATGTGCAGCGTGGGGTATGTACAGCTCGGGGTATGTACAGCACGGGTATGTACAGCACGGGGTATGTACAACACTGGGTATGTGCAGCGCGGGTATGTACAACACGGGGTATGTACAGCACGGGTATGTACAGCACGGGGTATGTACAACACGGGGTATGTGCAGCGCGGGGTATGTACAGCACGAGGTATGTGCAGCGCGGGTATGTACAACACGGGGTATGTGCAGCGCGGGGTATGTGCATCGCGGGTATGTGTAGTGCGGGTATGTACAACACGGGGTATGTACAGCGCGGGGTATGTACAACACGGGGTATGTACAGCACGGGGTATGTGCAGCGCGGGTATGTACAGCACGGGGTATGTGCAGCGCGGGTATGTACAGCAGGGTATTTACAGCACGGGTTATGTACAACACGGGGTATGTACAACACGGGGTATGTGCAGCGCGGGGTATGTACAGCACGGGGTATGTGCATCGCGGGTATGTGTAGTGCGGGTATGTACAACACGGGGTATGTACAGCGCCGGTATGTGTAGTGCGGGTATGTACAGCACGGGGTATGTGCAGCGCGGGTATGTGTAGTGCGGGTATGTACAACACGGGGTATGTGCAGCGCGGGTATGTACAACACGGGGTATGTGCAGCGCGGGTATGTACAACACGGGGTATGTGCAGCGCGGGGTATGTACAGCACGGGGTATGTGCAGCGGGGTATGTACAGCACGGGGTATGTGCAGTGCGGGGTATGTACAGCGCGGGGTATGTACAGCACGGGGTATGTGCATCGCGGGTATGTACAGCGCGGGGTATGTACATCGCCAGGTTAGTGCAGTGCGGGGTATGTGTAGCACGGGGTATGCGCAGCGCGGGTAGGTACAACACGGGTATGTATGTGCAGTGCGGGGTATGTGCAGCACGGGTATGTACAGCGCGGGTATGTACAGCACGGGGTATGTACAGCACGGGTATGTACAGCGCGGGTATGTACAGCACGGGGTATGTACAGCGCGGGGTATGTACAACACGGAGTACAGTGCTGGGTATGAGCAGCGTGGGATATGTACAGCGTGGGGTATGTACAGCGCGGGGTATGTACAGCGTGGGGTATGTGTAGTGCGGGTATGTACAGCGCGGAGTATGTACAGCGCGGGGTATGTATAGCGCGGGGTATGTGTAGCGCGGGGTACAGTGCTGGGTATGAGCAGCGTGGGATATGTACAGCGTGGGGTATGTACAGCGCTGGGTATGTACAGCGCGGGGTATGTACAGCGCGGGGTATGTATAGCGCGGGGTATGTGTAGCGCGGGGTACAGTGCTGGGTATGTGCAGCGCGGGGTATGTACAGCGCGGGGTACGTACAGCGTGGGGTATGTACAGCGTGGGGTATGTACAGCGTGGGTATGTACAGCGCGGGGTATGTACAGCGTGGGGTATGTACAGCGTTGGGTATGTACAGCGTGGGGTATGTACAGCGTGGGGTATGTACAGCGTTGGGTATGTACAGAGTGGGGTATGTACAGCGTGGGGTATGTACAGCGTGGGGTATGTACAGCGTGGGGTATGTACAGCGTGGGGTATGTGCAGCGTGGGGTATGTACAGCGCGGGTATGTACATCACGGGGTATGTACAACACGGGTATGTGCAGCGCGGGGTATGTGCAGCGTGGGTTATGTACAGCTCGGGGTATGTACAGCACGGGGTATGTACAGCACGGGGTATGTACAACACGGGGTATGTGCAGCGCGGGTATGTACAACACGGGGTATGTACAGCAGCACGGGTATGTACAGCACGGGGTATGTACAACACGGGGTATGTGCAGCGCGGGTATGTACAGCACGGGGTATGTGCAGCGCGGGTATGTACAACACGGGGTATGTGCAGCGCGGGGTATGTACAGCACGGGGTATGTGCAGCGCGGGTATGTACAGCACGGGGTATGTACAACACGGGGTATGTGCAGCGCGGGGTATGTACAGCACGGGGTATGTGCATCGCGGGTATGTGTAGTGCGGGTATGTACAACACGGGGTATGTACAGCGCGGGTATGTACAACACGGGGTATGTACAGCACGGGGTATGTACAACACGGGGTATGTACAGCACGGGGTATGTGCAGCGCGGGTATGTACAGCACGGGGTATGTGCAGCGCGGGTATGTACAATGCAGGGTATTTACAGCAAAGGTTATGTACAACACGGGGTATGTACATCACGGGGTATGTACAGCACGGGGTATGTACAACACGGGGTATGTGCAGCGGGGTATGTACACACGGGGTATGTACAGCGCGGGTATGTACAGCACGGGTATGTACAGCACGGGGTATGTGCAGCGCGGGTATGTACAATGCAGGGTATGTACAGCACAGGGTATGTACAACACGGGGTATGTACAGCACAGGGTATGTACAACACGGGGTATGTGCAGCGCGGGTATGTACAACACGGGGTATGTGCAGCGCGGGTATGTACAGCACGGGTATGTACAATGCGGGGTATGTACAGCACGGGTATGTGCAGTGCGGGGTATGTATAGCGCGTGGTATGTACATAGCCGGGTTAGTGCAGTGCGGGGTATATACAGTGCAGGGTGTGTACAAAGCGGATGTGTACAAAGCGGGGTGTGAACAGCGCCAGGTATGTGCAGCACGGGGTATGTACAACGCGGGGTATGTGTAGCTCGGGATATGTACAACGCGGGGTATGTGTAGCGCGGGGTATGTACAACGCGGGGTATGTGTAGTGCAGGTATGTTCAACGCGGGGTATGTGTAGCGCGGGGTATGTTCAACGCGGGGTATGTGTAGCGCGGGGTATGTACAACGCGGGGTATGTGTAGCGCGGGGTATGTTCAACGCGGGGTATGTGTATCGCGGGGTATGTTCAACGCGGGGTATGTGTAGCGCGGGGTATGTACAACGCGGGGTATGTGTAGCGCGGGGTATGTACAACGCGGGGTATGTGTAGCGCGGGGTATGTACAACGCGGGGTATGTGTAGCGCGGGGTATGTACAACGCGGGGTATGTGTAGTGCGGGAATGTACAACACGGGGTATGTACAACACGGGGTATGTACGGCACGGGGTATGTGCTGCGCGGGAATGTACAACACGGGGTATGTACAACACGGGGTATGTACAGCACGGGGTATGTACAGCACGGGGTATGTACAACACGGGGTATGTGCAGCGCGGGTATGTACAACACGGGGTATGTGCAGCGCGGGGTATGTACAGCACGGGGTATGTGCATCGCGGGTATGTGTAGTGCGGGTATGTACAACACGGGGTATGTACAGCGCGGGTATGTACAACACGGGGTATGTACAGCACGGGGTATGTACAGCACGGGGTATGTGCAGTGCGAGGTATGTACAGCACGGGGTATGTACAGCACGGGGTATGTACAACACGGGGTATGTACAGCACGGGGTATGTGCAGTGTGAGGTATGTACTGCACGGGGTATGTACAGCACACTGTATGTACAACACGGGGTATGTACAGCACGGGGTATGTGCAGCGCGGGGTATGTACAGCACGGGGTATGTGCAGCGCGGGTATGTACAGCACGGGGTATGTGCAGCGCGGGGTATGTACAGCACGGGGTATGTGCAGCGGGTATGTACAGCACGGGGTATGTGCAGCGCGGGTATGTACAATGCAGGGTATTTACAGCAAAGGGTATGTACAACACGGGGTATGTACAGCACGGGGTATGTACAGCACGGGGTATGTACAACACGGGGTATGTGCAGCGCGGGTATGTACAACACGGGGTATGTGCAGCGCGGGTATGTACAGCGCGGGTATGTACAGCACGGGTATGTACAGCACGGGGTATGTGCAGCGCGGGTATGTACAATGCAGGGTATGTACAGCACAGGGTATGTACAACACGGGGTATGTACAGCACAGGGTATGTACAACACGGGGTATGTGCAGCGCGAGTATGTACAACACGGGGTATGTGCAGCGCGGCTATGTACAGCACGGGTATGTACAATGCGGGGTATGTACAGCACGGGGTATGTGCAGCGCGGGTATGTACAATGCGGGGTATGTACAGCACGGGGTATGTGCAGTGCGGGGTATGCATAGCGCGTGGTATGTACATCGCCGGGTTAGTGCAGTGCGGGGTATATACAGTGCATTGTGTGTACAAAGCGGGTGTGTATAAAGCGGGGTGTGACCAACGCCAGGTATGTGCAGCACGGGGTATGTACAACGCGGGGTATGTGTAGCGCGGGGTATGTACAACGCGGGGTATGTGTAGCGCGGGGTATGTACAACGCGGGGTATGTGTAGCGCGGGGTATGTACAACGCGGGGTATGTGTAGCGCGGGATATGTACAATGCGGGGTATGTGTAGCGCGGGGTATGTACAACGGGGTATGTGTAGCGCGGGGTATGTACAACGCGGGGTATGTGTAGCACGGGGTATGTTCAACGCGTGGTATGTGTAGCGTGGGGTATGTTCAACGCTGGATATGTATAGCGCGGGGTATGTACAACGCGGGGTATGTGTGCGCGGGGTATGTTCAACGCGGGGTATGTGTAGCGCGGAGTATGTTCAACGCGGGGTATGTGTAGCGCGGGGTATGTTCAACGCGGGGTATGTGTAGCGCGGGGTATGTACAACGCGGGGTATGTGTAGCGCGGGGTATGTACAACGCGGGTATGTGTAGCGCGGGGTATGTTCAACACGGGGTATGTGTAGCGCGGGGTATGTACAACGCGGGGTATGTGTAGCGCGGGGTATGTTCAACGCGGGGTATGTGCAGCGCGGGTATGTACAACACGGGGTATGTGCAGCGCGGGGTATGTACAGCACGGGGTATGTGCATCGCGGGTATGTACAGCGCGGGGTATGTACATCGCCAGGTTAGTGCAGTGCGGGGTATGTGTAGCACGGGGTATGCGCAGCGCGGGTAGGTACAACACGGGTATGTATGTGCAGTGCGGGGTATGTACAGCGCGGGTATGTACAGCACGGGGTATGTACAGCACGGGGTATATACAACACGGGATATGTGCAGCGCGGGTATGTATAACACGGGGTATGTGCAGCGCGGGTATGTACAGCACGGGTATGTACAGCACGGGGTATGTGCAGCGCGGGTATGTACAATGCAGGGTATGTACAGCACAGGGTATGTACAACACGGGGTATGTACAGCACAGGGTATGTACAACACGGGGTATGTGCAGCGCGGGTATGTACAACACGGGGTATGTGCAGCGCGGGTATGTACAGCACGGGTATGTACAATGCGGGGTATGTACAGCACGGGGTATGTGCAGTGCGGGGTATGTATAGCGCGTGGTATGTACATCGCCGGGTTAGTGCAGTGCGGGGTATATACAGTGCAGGGTGTGTACAAAGCGGGGTGTGTACAAAGCGGGGTGTGAACAGCGCCAGGTATGTGCAGCACGGGGTATGTACAACGCGGGGTATGTGTAGCGCGGGGTATGTACAACGCGGGGTATGTGTAGCGCGGGGTATGTACAACGCGGGGTATGTGTAGCGCGGGGTATGTACAACGCGGGGTATGTGTAGCTCGGGATATGTACAACGCGGGGTATGTGTTGCGCGGGGTATGTACAACGCGGGGTATGTGTAGCGCGGGGTATGTACAACGCGGGGTATGTGTAGCGCGGGGTATGTTCAACGCGGGGTATGTGTAGCGCGGGGTATGTTCAACGCGGGGTATGTGTAGCGCGGGGTATGTACAACGCGGGGTATGTGTAGCGCGGGGTATGTTCAACGCGGGGTATGTGTAGCGCGTGGTATGTTCAACGCGGGGTATGTGTAGCGCGGGGTATGTTCAACGCGGGGTATGTGTAGCGCGGGGTATGTACAACGCGGGGTATGTGTAGCGCGGGGTATGTACAACGCGGGGTATGTGTAGCGCGGGGTATGTACAACGCGGGGTATGTGTAGCGCGGGTATGTACAACGCGGGGTATGTGTAGCGCGGGGTATGTACAACGCGGGGTATGTGTAGCGCGGGGTATGTACAACGCGGGGTATGTGTCGCGCGGGGTATGTACAACGCGGGGTATGTGTAGCGCGGGGTATGTACAACGCGGGGTATGTGTAGCGCGGGGTATGTACAACGCGGGGTATGTGTAGCGCGGGGTATGTACAACGCGGGGTATGTGCAGCGCGGGGTATGTACAACGCGGGGTATGTGTAGCGCGGGGTATGTACAACGCGGGGTATGTGTAGCGCGGGGTATGTACAACGCGGGGTATGTGTAGCGCGGGGTATGTACAACGCGGGGTATGTGTAGCGCGGGGTATGCGGGGTATGTACAACGCGGGGTATGTGTAGCGCGGGTATGTACAACGCGGGGTATGTGTAGCGCGGGGTATGTACAACGCGGGGTATGTGTAGCGCGGGGTATGTACAACGCGGGGTATGTGTAGCGCGGGTATGTACAACGCGGGTATGTGTAGCGCGGGGTATGTTCAACGCGGGGTATGTGTAGCGCGGGGTATGTTCAACGCGGGGTATGTGTAGCGGGGTATGTTCAACGGGGTATGTGTAGCGCGTGGTATGCGGGGTATGTGTAGCGCGGGGTATGTACAACGCGGGGTATGTTCAACGCGGGGTATGTGTACGGGGTATGTGTAGCGCGGGGTATGTACAACGTGGGGTATGTGTAGCGCGGGGTATGTACAACGGGGTATGTGTAGCGCGGGGTATGTACGCGGGGTATGTGTAGTGCGGGGTATGCGCGGGGTATGTACAACGCGGGGTATGTATAGCGCGGGGTATGTACAACGCGGGGTATGTGTAGCGCGGGGTATGTACAACGCGGGTATGTGTATCGCGGGGTATGTACAACGCGGGGTATGTGTAGTGTGGGGAATGTACAACGCAGGGTATGTGTAGCGCGGGGTATGTACAACGCAGGGTATGTACAACGCGGGATATGTGTAGCGCTGGGTATGTTCAACGCGGGGTATGTGTAACGTGGGGTATGTACAACGCGGGGTATGTACAACGCGGGGTATGTATAGCGCGGGGTATGTTCAACGCGGGGTATGTGTAGTGCGGGGTATGTACAACGCGGGGTATGTGTAGCGCGGGGTATGTACAACGCGGGGTATGTGTAGCGTGGGATATGTACAACGCGGGGTATGTGTAGCGTGGAGTATATACAACGCGGGGTATGTGTAGCGCGGGGTATGTACAACGCGGGGTATGTGTAGCGCGGGGTATGTGTAGCGCGGGGTATGTACAACGCGGGGTATGTGTATCGCGGGGTATGTACAACGCGGAGTATGTACAACGCGGGGTATGTGTAGCGCGGGGTATGTTCAACGCGGGATATGTGTAGCGCGGGGTATGTACAACGCGGGGTATGTGTAGCGCGGGGTATGTACAACGCGGGGTATGTGTAGCGCGAGGTATGTACAACGCGGGGTATGTGTAGCACGGGGTATGTACAATGCGGGGTATGTGTAGCGCGGGGTATGTGTAGCGCGGGGTATGTACAACGCGGGGTATGTGTAGCGCGGGGTATGTACAACGCGGGGTATGTACAACGCGGGGTATGTGTACGCGCGGTATGTTCAACGCGGGATATGTGTAGCGCGGGGTATGTACAACGCGGGGTATGTGTAGCGCGGAGTATGTACAACGTGGGGTATGTGTAGCGCGGGGTATGTACAACGCGGGGTATGTGTAGCGCGGGGTATGTACAACGCGGGGTATGTGTAGCGCGGGGTATGTACAACGCGGGGTATGTACATAACATATGCATAACAAATTAACATGATGACGTGATTAAGTACTGGTGTTATCCATGTGTCCTTATTGTTATTCGAAGCTGCAGCAGCCACCCAGTCAGGCATCGGCTGCTGTTAAAGAGAATGTTTGTTCCATCACCTATATATGTATACACATTCCCTATTATTATACGCAGATCACATAAATGCATATTAATGATAAGATCGTGAGTATCATGCAGGGCAGAGAATTAAGTATACCCTTGTAATACACAGAATTCTTATCCACCGCTACTGTATTTTGATACATGAATAATCAGATCAAACGAAAACAAGCTAACATTGCTGTAGAACATTGCTGTAGAACATTGTTGTAGAACATGGCTGTAGAACATTACTGTAGAACATGGCTTCAGAACATTGTTGTAGCACGTGGCTGTAGAACGTGGCTGTAGAACGTGGCTGTAGAACATGGCTGTAGAACATGGCTGTATACTAGAGGACATAGAAAACGCACACCTACAGTATATGATTATTATTACATGAAAACGAAATACGAAGGATTCCATCAAAGATATATCACATCTTTATTACGAAACACAAATTGAACAATTAAAAATATTACAAAATGTTTAAAACTATGTATTTATATAGTTATGGTTTTTCATGTAAAAACACACTTATTCGAAGTGTGCGTTTTCTATGTCCTCTAGTATATATGGCCCAACATTTAACCAATATGTGATATTTCTGTTAAGAGATGATGAACATTTTGTTTTATTAACAGTCTTTCAGATGAGACTTTAAACCGAGGTCTCGTGTCGGTGCTGTACACCCTGCACGTAAAAGAACCAGAGGAGGCTCTGGAATGTGTCTGTATCATTGCACTATCCTCCAAAAATCTAAAATGACTAATCTCTTCAGGAGGCGTCGCTCATATGGGCAACCGGTAGCGACGATACATAAACGTAAAACACACACGTTTTTGTTTCAGTACATTGACAAGGATGAGCTGGACAAGGTTCTGTCAGATACAGTGGGGCTGTTTACACCTAAAAAACTAGACGAAATCTTCAAAGAAGTAGATATAGATAACAGTGAAACTCTAGACTTCAATGAAGTTCTATTCGTAAGTTAACTCCTTATTGTTCAAGCGTTGTATATTTAAACAAATGACACTCCTAGAAAATAAATATATCAAACATGTTTTGGTTTTCAATTATTGAGATTTACTATTTGCTGACTTTAGCTTGTATATTCTGGGTCTCATATGTTTGGACGAGTGGTCAATTTGCCACTTGCCCCTCATCGCTGTATGTTCAAATCCCACTGAGGTTGTCGAATTATTTCGTGTCAGTAAGCTATACACTGGCTTTCATAATCTGGAAACTATCTGCTTAATACAGATGGCTGCTTAATAGAGGTAGTCACTAACACAGGTTTTACTATACAGTCAAACCTGTGTTAGTGGTCACCTGTACAAACAGCCAACCTGTATTAAGCAGCCAGTTTCCAGATTCCCAATATGTTGCTTTATTATACATTTGACCTCTATTAAGCAGCCACCTGTGTTAAGCAGCCACTTTCTGTGACTCCCTTGGCTGGCTGCGTAAGACATGTTTGACTGTATATACATACCTACTTTCATACACAATAAGTTAGCGTACAAAAACTGGCTGCTTAATACAGATGGCTGCTTAATAGAGGTGGTCACTAACACAGGTTTGACTGTACTTGCTTTTGCAGTTCCATGATAACATTTTTTATGACTAAACTTTCTAGACAAAGACGAGAACAGCATGTGCTTGTATATGAGGCCATTCAGGTCAAGCTGCGATACTTTTAATAAGTTGAATTTCAAGCCTGAAACAACTTATATTATGTCGTTTCTTTTTTATTTATTGCAGGTTCTAAATAAGTTGTTTTCTCGGCGTAAGACAAATCTACCACAATCCGTCCAGCAAAACTACTCAAAGACGTGCAGCATTCAATGATGGAGTTCATATTTTGCTTAGCAGCTTCAATGCACAACTTCAATCACTAGAACGGGATAGCGTCTATAATCTAGTGCTACAGACGATTTGTTTCATGCATACACAGCATAATGTATTGTCACGTTACGCATGGTGTGCACCAAGTGTCGTCACTATATGTATGGTGTGCACCAAGTATCGTCACGATATGCATGGTGTGCACCAAGTGTCGTCACGATACGTATGGTGTGTACCAAGTGTTGTCACGATATGCATGGTGTGCACCAAGTGTTGTCACGATACGTATGGTGTGCACCAAGTGTCGTCACGATACGTATGGTGTGTACCAAGTGTCGTCACGATATGTATGGTGTGTACCAAGTGTCGTCACGATGTGTATGGTGTGCACCAAGTGTCGTCACGATATGCATGGTGTGCACCAAGTGTCGTCACGATATGTATGGTGTGTACCAAGTGTCGTCACGATACGCATGGTGTGCACCAAGTGTCGTCACGATACGTATGGTGTGTACCATAGTGTTGTCACGATACGCATGGTGTGTACCATAGTGTCGTCACGATACGTATGGTGTGTACCATAGTGTTGTCACCTATACGTATGGTGTGTACCATAGTGTTGTCACGATACGTATGGTGTGTACCATAGTGTTGTCACTATATGTATGGTGTGTACCAAGTGTCGTCACGATACGTATGGTGTGTACCATAGTGTTGTCACGATACGCATGGTGTGTACCATAGTGTCGTCACGATACGTATGGTGTGTACCATAGTGTTGTCACGATACGTATGGTGTGTACCATAGTGTTGTCACGATACGTATGGTGTGTACCATAGTGTTGTCACTATACGTATGGTGTGTACCATAGTGTTGTCACTATACGTATGGTGTGTACCATAGTGTTGTCACTATATGTATGGTGTGTACCAAGTGTCGTCACGATACGCATGGTGTGTACCAAGTGTCGTCACGATACGTATGGTGTGTACCAAGTGTCGTCACGATACGTATGGCGTGCACCAAGTGTCGTCACGATACGTATGGTGTGTACCATAGTGTTGTCACTATACGTATGGTGTGTACCATAGTGTTGTCACTATACGTATGGTGTGTACCATAGTGTTGTCACTATACGTATGGTGTGTACCATAGTGTTGTCACTATACGTATGGTGTGTACCATAGTGTTGTCACTATACGTATGGTGTGTACCATAGTGTTGTCACGATACGTATGGTGTGTACCATAGTGTTGTCACGATACGTATGGTGTGTACCATAGTGTTGTCACTATACGTATGGTGTGTACCATAGTGTTGTCACTATATGTATGGTGTGTACCATAGTGTTGTCACTATATGTATGGTGTGTACCATAGTGTTGTCACTATATGTATGGTGTGTACCATAGTGTTGTCACTATATGTATGGTGTGTACCATAGTGTTGTCACTATATGTATGCATAGCAGTATCTTTATGGTGCTTAGACAAACATATATAGTTTGTGGAGATGCGTAGCACATTTTAGGTAGGACAGGCTCAACTTAAACGTGTACGGTGAAACTTCAATGTAAGGGAGACAACTTTATACATGACAATATATGTACAAACCAGTTTAATAATAATGGGTTGTGTCCCTTACAAGATAAAACTGCATAGTTTTTACTTCTACGAATTCATAAAGTTAGAATGATCTATTTTAGTAAAACACGTATAGTTCTACTTCAACATAGATTATTTCACCGAGGGTGTTGAATCAGTCGAATAGATTGTGTTATAATCACCTACACAGACTCATCTGAATCTTCTAAGATGCTCATTCTTCTACGTGAAGTTGATCGTGTCTAGCTGCGAGATCTGAATAGTTAACATATAACCATCTAGGTCGCTACCAGCTTTATCAAAGACGGATCTGTAGTCCAGTGGTAACATGCTGGACTGGCAGTTTCGATCCCCCGTCTGACCCTAATAAAATTAACATTCTTTCAGATGGGACTTTAAACTGAGGTCTTGTCGGTGATGTACACTGCACGTAGAAGAACCAGAGGAGACCTGGAATGGGTATCCGTCTGTATCATTGCACTATCCTCCAAAAATCTAAAATGACTAATCTCTTCAGGAGGTGTCGCTCATATGGGCACCTGGTAGCGACGATAAATAAACGTAAAACACACACCAGCTTTGTCATACCTCCATAGTTTCTGAAGACCATCAGTGATAGAGTATGTGTTCCCAGTTGCGAGGTCATTGTATTCTTTATTCTATATAAATAACGTTAATGTCCCTCCATTTGGACAAATTAACAGTTGTTTACAATAGGGGGTATTTCATATTTTGGTGAAAACGTAGGCTTATATTAAAGAAATTCAGATGTCTCGATATAGTTTATACAAATTTATTTCAGCTCGATTGCAAACTAAGTTCTTACAACTTTTAATCACTCTCGAATTCGCATTCCTGATGGAATCCATCACCATAAGGGAAAGAGAAGAGGCAACATGGAATTTAAATGCCATTCCTAAGGGCACAATCGTAACGACTCCAGTGGGGCTCGAACTCCAAGCCTTTTGCACCAGAAGCGAACGTGCTACCACTGCGCTATCACGACTTGTCTCAATATATGGCTTCTTCATCTGTATATATAAACTCACTAGTCTGTGAACTATATATAGAAACGTGAGAAAATCAACAACGTGTGCTATTAATGCGTATTTTAATCCTTATAAAGCATAGAAAGATTGCACATAAAGAGAGAGAGCAATCTGCTTAAACTGTAAGGCAACAACACTTTGGTGGAACTACAAATATAATATATAATGAATTATTGCAATTGGTGGTCAAAAACAAAACCATGTCAATAAAAATAAAATGAAATGCATAACAAAGTCATTTAACGAAATAATAATATACAAAACACCTACAACAAGTACAAAATGTAATACATTTAAACTTTATTTAGTTTTCAATGATTGAGAAGCAAGCTTCGTCAACTTATAGTAATCACTCTCGTTGGTGCGGGTGAAAGCATATATTATGTGGTCATACGTGTGGGAGGAAACCGGAGTACGCCGGTGTAACCTACCGGTCCGATCTGGTGACAACCGTACCATCTCACATATTTCCCAGTCCGAGGATTGAACCCGGTTGCATTGGTGAGAAGCGAGCGTGCTAACCACTGCGCTAATCGGACAGCCAAAATGTAATAAGATAATTCTATAGCTTTTTACATATATGTAGGCCTATATGTGATTCTGGAATAATATGGAAGTACCATTGTCTATCCGTTAGGGATACATATTCCTATTGTTGTTAGATTAGGTAATTTGTGTATATTTTATATACAGTCTACATCCGTTATGTCGAATTCCGTCGGACTGAACAAAATACCTTGACATAACCGAAGTTTGATGCAACGAAATTCGATATAAACGGATCCAGTTATGTGTAAAATGAGTGTCTGAAACGGGACTTTGATTCGACTTCGAGATAACCGGAGAATTCGACATAACCGATTTTGACATAACGGATGTAGACTATACGTATTTGCAAAATGTATAATCAAATAAATATGTTAAAAACTAAGGTTGTTATATTATCCTGCCCAGTTTACATTGTATATATATATATATAATAACGGTTGTACAATATATTTCAACAAGCAAATAAAATATGACTAAATCTTTCTTCTGTGCTTTGTTATGAAAACAAGAATTCTATATTGATAAAAATAGGATTGACCAACAAAAAGCAGTAATTTACAAACTAAGAAACTGAGGCAGTAATTTACAAACTAAGAAACTGAGGCAGTAATTTACAAACTAAGAAACTGAGGCAGTAATTTACAAACTAAGAAACTGAGGCAGTAATTTACAAACTAAGAAACTGAGGTAGTAATTTACAAACTAAGAAACTGAGGCAGTAATTTACAAACTAAGAAACTGAGGCAGTAATTTACAAACTAAGAAACTGAGGCAGTAATTTGCAAACTAAGAAACTGAGGTGTCTAGATTATACTTCCACAGTATTATAAAATCTATGTACAACATGGTTAGATATAACTGTACATGTATCTCCCTTTCAACACCACAGACCTCTAAATAGGCTTACAAAAAGTGTAGATCCAGATGAGCCGGCTCATGACGAGCCGTCTCATCAGGATCTGCACTTTTTGCCAGTGATATGACTATTTTTAGACATAATTACCCATTTTGATAAATGGACTTGTCCAAATGTGATTTTCTGATTCATTTATTGGTTTATGAATATCATGGACCAGTCCATGTGAGTTACTTGGTGTTGAATGGGTTAATGGTAAATTTAAACAACACTGTAACAAGGATTCGTGTATAAATTCTAACAACACAACAATAAAACAACCAGTGATAAAGTAAGAAATACCAACGTTCATGTAAATAAAACAACCAGTGATAAAGTAAGAAATACCAACGTTCATGTAAATAAAACAACCAGTGATAAAGTAAGAAATACCAACGTTCATGTAAATAAAACAACCAGTGATAAAGTAAGAAATACCAACGTTCATGTAAATAAAACAACCAGTGATAAAGTAAGAAATACCAACGTTCATGTAAATAAAACAACCAGTGATAAAGTAAGAAATACCAACGTTCATGTAAATAAAACAACCAGTGATAAAGTAAGAAATACCAACGTTCATGTAAATAAAACAACAAAATTGTATAGTTTTATGTTCAGTCAACATAATATAATCAGTGAAAAGAGTCTTGGAATATGATTAAGCATAACTCTAATAAAATGCTATTTCACCAGACAGCACACTATCCTATCATTGACAGGGCCCGCGCTGGCAATAGCCAGAGTAGCCATTGGCTAAAATATGGCAAAATTGGCTAATAAAAACTCAGTTTGGCTAAAATGATAAAAACGACAAAAATCTGTAAAATATTCGAAAATTGGAAATTTTGTCCTGTTCATATTTAGACAATCTGATGATTGATATATAGTTTATACAAATTTGTTTTACCTCGATTGCGAAACAAGTTATTACAACTTGTATTAATCACTCTCGAGACCTCATTCCTGATGGAATCCATCACCACGAGGGAGAGAGAACAGGCAATGTGGAATTTAAATGCTTTGCTTAAGGGCACAATCGTAACGGTTCCAGCGGGTTTCGAACTCCAGGTCTTTCGCGCCTGAAGCGAATGTGCTACCACTGTGATATCACAACTTCCACTATATTTGTTGCCCATATAGAAGCCAGCATTGTTGAACAGACGTACATATACATTTATAGTCTACTCCTTCATGAATGCTACTACTTACATTGTTTTTGACATTTGTACAGCACATTTTAATCATGAACATTTCTATCCATGTTTTCAAAGCTTGTTTGGAACATTTTACATCAATATATCTGTTGAAAATACATTTCTTGAAATAAATATTTTGTCTTTCGATTTGATAATAAAATTTAAAAAATGTGATTTTGTGGTACTATATATACAACAGTATCATATTTCAAGATCTATTTCCTTCTAATCTAGCCTAGAATATTTACTAAAGGGGTTTAATACCCCCCCATGTCTCCGTAAGCACCACGCCCAAACCTCATGACACGTTCAGCTGCACCTGATTGAGATTTGGTCTATACACATTGTCTTGATATTGTCAACATTTAAAACTCATTTAAACATTGTCTGTAACAGTATAAGAGATATTGTGCATCTAACTGTTAACCTCCATATGTGACCTTGACATTTAAACATTGTCTGTAACAGTATAAGAGATATTGTGCACCTGACTGTTAACCTCCATATGTGACCTTGACATTTAAACACTGTCTGTAACAGTATAAGAGATATTGTGCATCTGACCTTTAACCTCCATGTGTGACCTTGACATGATTCGGTTCAAGTTTATGTTCTACACATTGACCTGATATGGTGTACATTTCCATTTGATGGTAAATTATTTCAAAATGCTTCTATTGGTTTACAAGATATGGAGCAGAGACAACCTGCAGGACACAGAGAGAAACAAACCAACCGACAAACATTATTGGAAAATGGGCAATAACTCTTGTCAAAATGAGCTCAGTAAGATTACAACTTGACATTTCAAAGGGATCGATAACATTTCAAATGGATTGATAACATTTCCAAGGTATTGGTAACTTCTCAAAGGTATTGGTAACATTTCAAAAGGATTGGTAACATTTCTAAGGGATTGATAACATTTCAAATGGATTGGTAACATTTCAAAGGGATTGGTAACATTTCAAAGGGATTGGTAACATTTCAAATGGATTGGTAACATATCAAAGGGATTGGTAACATATCAAAGGGATTGGTAACATTTCAAAGGATTGGTAACATCTCAAAGGGATTGGTAACATATCAAAGGGATTGGCAACATTTCAAAGGGATTGGTAGCATATCAAAGGGATTGGTAACATTTCAAAGGATTGGTAACATATCAAAGGGATTGGTAACATTTCAAAGTGATTAGTAACATCTGAAAGGGATTGGTAACTTCTCAAAGGGATTGGTAACATATCAAATGGATTGGTAACATTTCTAAGGGATTGGTAACATATCAAAGGGATTGGTAACATATCAAAGGGATTGGTAACATATCAAATGGATTGGCTACATCTCAAAGGGATTGTAACATCTGAAAGGGATTGGTAACATTTCAAAGGGTTGGTAACATTTCAAATGGATTGGTAACATTTCAAAGGGATTGGTAACATTTCAAAGTGATTGGTAACATCTGAAAGGGATTGGTACCTTCTCAAAGGGATTGGTAACATATCAAAGGGATTGGTAACATTTCAATCGATTGGTAACATCTCAAAGGGATTGGTAACATCTCAAAGGGATTGGTAACTTCTCAAAGGGATTGGTAACTTCTCAAAGGGATTGGTAACATTTTAAAGGGATTGGTCACATTCAAACATGTGATATTTATATTCTAATTTACAGTTCATGATTAAAACGTTTAGCTACCACTATTTCAAATTAATAGTTTAGAAAATATTACAACACTGTCATATCGCAATTGCATTAACCTCGATAAGCTATAATAACTTTCGGTTATAATCACTTTTCATTCATGTATCTAAATTTGTGTAAACTGTATATTTGTATACATGCTGTATGGTTTGAAATAAACTATGTTTAAACAAATAAACAAACATGTGATAGTAGGCAATAACGGTATATACATGTATGCAACATGATCATTTTCAGAAGCTCGCCCATATGGTTCGCCGGCGGCGAGGGTAAATAAGCTCAATCATCATCATTGGAAGACAATTGAATATTGGCCTACGAAAATTGGTAAAAATATTTTAACAGTTGCTCACACAAGATATTGGGACAGGTATACAAGTTGATACTAGTTACATATTCTCTGCTGTGCTCAGCAGTTGGGGGGGGGGGGGGTAAATTGGTTGGTTAAATTGAACACATTAGAACTGACATGATATGTAAAAGTTAGGGATGGCAACGAATAGCGATTTTGGTATTCGAATATTCGGTCAGGAAGATATTCGAATATTTGATATAATTCTGTGAAAAACTCAAAATATTTCAAACACATAAATTTTCACAATTAATCTACTTTCTGTTTTATGCCCTACGTCATATCGTCTTCCTGTAAATTTGGCGACGACTCAATCAGTTATTGTTATCGTCCACTGTACACGCTACCATTCCCGATGAGACTTAAGTTAGTACACCAAATTAATACCTATGCTACTATATATAATAAATGAAGCATTCTATATAAGAACATGCTAAACTTTATTCAAATTCAATTACTTGGAAACATTTCAATGTGTACTCAATTTCACACATACAATATATATGTCCATAAATGTCACCGGGTAGTACCGTACGATCTCACCATGCGTGCACATTAAAACTCAATTTTACTAAAAACTAAAAATGCAATGTAAACACGAGGGAAACATGTAAACAGTTGGAAGGAATGTGAGAATGTGTAAGGAATGTGTGTACAATCAAACCTGTCTTAAAGCAGCCAGCCAAGGGAATCACAGAAAGTGGCTGCTTAGCACAGGTGGCTGCTTAATAGAGGTCAAATGTATAATAAAACAACATATTGAGAATCTGCTAACTGCTAGCTTGATACAGGTTGGCTGCTTAATAGAGGTGACCACTAACACAGGTTTCCCTGTATGTGGTTAAATGCTATGGTATATAATCGTAAGAAATTGTTAATACAACAAACACAACACACTATAGTAAAGATATTAGAACCATTAAACGCTTAAATGCAAAACATAAACTTTATACTAAAGCAACCAATATGTTTAACAACCCCAGTAACAAACAAATGTATATAGAATATTCTTTATAACCAATAACAAGTAAAAACACACTAACCTAACAGTCTAAACAGATTCCAATTAATACACATTTACATCACAGGGATTCGGCACGTTTGGGGGTACTAGTATATATATTTCAGTACAGGGATTCTACTCTGTGGGATGTCAGATTTCGCATCGATCAGTAAAATGGCCCTATCTGAAACAATTTTGTACACATCTGTCCTAATATAACGCCTATCCCGAGTCTTTATATTGTTCTTCAAATAAAACACAACTTTAAGCTGCGTGCATGTATACTTTGCAAACAATTGCCACACACATTGGCCATAGCAGGTCACATTTCCATACTAGGACACGGGTTCCGTCAGCAACAAAAACAAATCTTCGACGGGAGAGTTTTAACAGTGAATAACATTATCAATAAAATGTGTTTCCACTAACGTGTAGGTTTATTCGGCAAAAATGTACATCAAAAAGAGATTTCTCAAGCGGCGCAATTCGCGTTGAAACGAGCGTTCTGATTGGATTATGATTATTCTTCATATAAAAACAAACATCTAGTTACATTCTAATAATCCAATCAGAACGCTCGTTTCAATGCGAATTGCGCCGCTTTAGAAATTTTCAAAATAAATTGAAAAATTCTACGAAATCTCTTTTTGACGTACATTTTTGCCGAAATCTGACATCTCACAGAGTAGAATCCCTGTAATTAAATATATATACTAGTACCCCCAAACGTGCCGAATCCCTGTGATTTACATGTTTTAGATCTAGCTCTAATATAGTTATTTTTCTATCATAGAATTTAGACATGTATGTATGTATGTATGTATGTATGTATGTATGTATGTATGTATGTATGTATGTATGTATGTATGTATGTATGTATGTATGTATGTATGTATGTATGTATGTATGTATGTATGTATGTATGTATGTATGTATGTATGTATGTATGTATGTATGTGTATGTATGTATGTATGTATGTATGTATGTATGTATGTATGTATGTATGTATGTATGTATGTATGTATGTATGTATGTATTATGTATGTATGATGTATGTATGTATGTATGTATGTATGTATGTATGTATGTATGTATGTATGTATGGTGTATGTATGTATGTATGTATGTATGTATGTATGTGTATGTATGTATGTGTATGTATGTATGTAGTATGTATGTAGTATGTATGTATGTATGTATTGTATGTATGTATGTATGTATGTATGTATGTATGTATGTATGTATGTATGTGTATGTATGTATGTATGTATGTATGTATGTATGTATGTATGTATGTATGTATGTATGTATGTATGTATGTATGTATGTATGTATGTATGTATGTATGTATGTATGTATGTATGTATGTATGTATGTATGATATGTATGTATGTATGTATGTTATGTATGTATGTATGTATGTATGTATGTATGTAGTATGTATGTATGTATGTATGTATGTATGTGTATGTAGTATGTATGTATGTATGTTCCATTAATGTCAAACGCCTTGTGGGGACGTATACATGTTTTCCTGGGCAGGCTTAGCCGACCTAAGTGGTTAACCAGTACTAAGCAATGTGTGTGAGGTGCCTTGCTCAATGACACTACATACATGGCCTGACCGAGTATTGAACCCGGGATCGATCGATTCCAAATCCAACGCTCTACCTCTGGACCACGGATGCCACATGTTGTAGGACTTTTTGTGATAAATTCAATGAGCTAATAAAAGCACCTGATTTCCATGTAGATAACACTCAATATTGACAAGAATTTCACATTCATTTGGGCAACTTCAAATGTTTACATAAACTCTTCATTTGTAACAAAAACACCAAAATAAATTAGGTCTGTCAGTTTTAAATAATTATTTTATGCCATCGCATCAACAGTGAACACAGATTACAGAACCAAAGTAGGGGGGTAGTCTTATAGGCGAGTAAGTACGGTAAACATTTAAAAAAAAATTCATAGGAAGTATTTTTGGGGTTTTTAATTTCTTTTAAGGAAAAAGTTAATTATATTGTTTATCTGAAACAGGATTTTTTTTACCAATGTGACGGCATTAAATTTTATTTTACTCAAAATAAGAAAAATATTCAAATAAAATTAAGTTGACGTGCTACTATTTCAATATATATCAACAACCTTTCAAACTGGGTTAGGGCCTATACTTTTTCTTTAACACTTTGAGGATGTCCAACGAAATAATAGTTACATAATATATACATGCAGAAAAATGTGCCGATAAAACTAAATCCAAACATTTATACATTAAAATACAATACTGCAATTATAGAATACTTGAAACATGACATAGAATAACATGTATAACAGAACACATTTTCAATAAATTATTAAAAAGCAATGTCAGTGAAATTCTGTCCCCGACAAAAGCTTTTAGTTTAACAAGCACCATGAGACTGACAAAAAAATAAATAACAAAGGGCCGTAACTCCATGAAACCACTCATATATAGAGCAACCTGAAATAGCTAGACTTCGTAGCAATTCTTGGTCCAAGTTCCTGAAACTGTAGGGAGGGTCGGCCGGACAACCAATTCTCGCTTTCTATGTATGATCAGTATGTTAGTTTCGGGAGCTAAAATTCACAACGACAGCGATATATAGCGACTATCCAGCTATTATTGGTGGAGGAAGAACCTGACCGCCCCTCCGAGCAGTATTTCAATCACGGTAGTACCGACTTTCTGCAGGCCAGCTGGCTGGCTTACTCACGTGAAAGAATTTGACACCCCCAGTGGGATTCAAACCTAGTCGTTGAAAATCTGTTGAAAACTGTGACAAACATCAGTGCCTTTGTAGGTGCAATGTGGTCTGGGAACAGGTGTTGATATATTTTGCCTGGTCAGTCATATAAATATATTTGTAACACCGAGACCATTAATTGAGCTGTATTGAGTTTCTGATAATATCAGCATGTCATTTTGCCAGAAGTAAAAAATCGACAGACTGGAACCCAGGCTAGGTGCAATAAAATAACTCGAAGAACCAAATGTTCATGAAAGATTACAAGAGTGACATACACACGTATACAACATTGTGATGCTGTTCTTTAACTCTTTGCAAGGCTAGCGATGAATATAACAGTCATGCAATTGCATTAGAATTATGTCATGCTTTACACCGTGCACGTAATAGAACCAGAGGAGATTCTGGAATGAATGGGTCTGTATCACTGCACTATCCTCCAAAAAATTATAATGACTAATCTCTTCAGGAGGCATTGCTCATATGGGCAACCGGTAGCGACGATAAATAAACGTAAAACACACACACGTTTCTTGGCAGCCATTGGAAACTGCAGGAGTTAGCTTGGCAAGTGTGTCTGTAACATTCTGACGATAGGCGTAACCCGATTCATTGGTGTTTAATAATTTGGAAAGTTTAAACTTTATTTATTTTACAACGATTGCGAAGCAAGTTCTAACAACTTATATTAATCACTCTCGTTGGCGCGGATGAAAGCGTATATGTGGTCATTCGTGTGAGAGGAAACCGGAGTACCCGGGTTGCATTGGTGAGAAGAGATCGCACTAACCACTGTGCTAATAGGACTGCACATTTGAATAATGATACCATGTATGTTGGGTTGTAACATTGTCACGTGGTGTTGTAACCCGGGCGGGTGTGTTCGGGGAGGGTGCGTCCAGGGTATGCGCCAGATGCCTGTGGTCCAAACCAACGATAGGCTTAACCCGATTCATTGGTGTTTAATAATTTGGATAGTTTGAAGAACCTATATACTGGTAGTATAGTATATGCATTGTATATTTAAAACGTTTGGTGAAAAAGCACAACATTTCACTGGTATTATAAATGATTTTGGCATGGCATATAGCGAGGCCAGCTAACATTAAAGCTCCTGTCAAAACTACACAAAAAAGCAGTATTTAACAGCAATTGTAAATTTTAAAGCTTAAACATGAACAGTTTACACCCTATCTCCAATCACACTAACGGATGACTGGTTCCCTCTGAGTGTGGTAGTCATTACTGTTGGTGCTGGTTCCTGGGGCTGGCATTGTTGGGCGCCATCAGGAACAGTCTCATTGGGAAGAAGCTCACTCTCTCCTTCCACCGTCTCCATCGTCTCATACGGCTTCTCTTCTGGCTGACGAAGGTCAATGTAATGAATCCCTCTGAAATATTGACATACAACTCCATAAGTATATGTATACATTTTGTTATATTTCTTAAAGCGACATTACATCGCAAAGCAAATAAAATGCAGATTTTCACGTATAAATGCATTGGTACTATAAATCCTTCTGAATACATTCGAACACTATCATTGAATCAATATACAGTGTTTTTGTGGTCTACAAACTTTCAAAAGTGAAAGTAGGATTTCATATAACAGTCATCCATGCTCCTGAAATGACGTTTGTTTGTCATTAGAGTCAATACTAAACATGCGATACTTTCGTTTAGAGATAATATAACTAAGATTAGTCTACAAATAAATATGCATAGGCACAAATGTGAGATATAATGGTAAATATGTACAATACCTCTTGTTATTCAGGATACACAGGTTGTATTACGCATGCATGTCGACCATATTTACATTATTTTGTTATATCAACAAACCGCGTATACGACGCTTGTTTATTTGTTGAATTACTCAGTTTTTGCAGCAAATATTGGAAAAACAATTACCGGTATACCGTATAACAGGAAATTACATTCTGCAGACATTTGTGTTTTCACCGATGTAGTATCACTTTAATATGTAGAATTTGTTAAATAAAGATATTATTTATCCCTGCCATAGGAACGGGGGGGGGGGGGGGTATTGTTTTTGAACTTTTTTATTTAACATGGTAGCGAATATGTATAACTGCAGCAAATATTAGCATAGTTGCCACTGATAATTGATGTAAATCGGCAGCAAAATTTCTGAAATATTTGTAAAAATTGTGTGACTCGGCCATACGTCGATGCAGCTTTTAGGGGCAAATTTTAGAAGCAAATAAGGTCGACTTATGGCCGAGTATATACGGTACATCTGAAAAGATTGTTGAATGATTTTGATGAACCTTTGAAACTTGAAACTTTTTAATTTGATAACACGCCTATTTTACATAAAACATATTCAATGGCGTTGTACAAATAAATAAAATAAATATCAAAGCGAATTAATAGAGGACATTTTATTATTAATGTTACACCATATTACTTAACAGTTATTAATTAAACTCTGAGATAATTAGAATGAAATACAATATCCTAAAATCAATATAAAACTCAGTATGATAATATATTAATATATATTAAAATATTACATTCATGACTAAGAATATAAAACAGTATGTTTAAGACTAACTGATGTACTTTTAGTATCTACACGGTAAAATTAACATCATTTATTTAATACATCTACTTTCTATCTCAGTCACTGCATTCACTAAAATAGTGCGTAAAAGTCTCGAAGGTAATGTGTTTTCAGTTTCTTCTTATAAACATTTCTAGAGTTTTTGAGTTTCCGATGCTGAGAGGCAACTCAGTCCACAGTTTTGATCCCACCGTACAAAAACTTCTATCCCTAATTGTTTTTCTCTTATTGAATGGCACAACATAGCACCCACTAACAGAATGGGACGATCGTAAGTTTCGTGACGGGGTCTGTTTTGTTAGAATCTCTGTAAGATAGTCAGGAGAATCTCTGTAAGGTAGTCAGTGTGGACATATAGAGGGCTGGACTAGGAGAATCTCCGTAAGGTAGTCAGTGTGGACATATAGAGGGCTGGACTAGGATAATCTCTGTAAGGTAGTCAGTGTGGACATATAGAGGGCTGGACTAGGAGAATCTCTGTAAGGTAGTCAGTGTGGACATATAGAGGGCTGGACTAGGAGAATCTCTGTAAGGTAGTCAGTGTGGACATATAGAGGGCTGGACTAGGAGAATCTCTGTAAGGTAGTCAGTGTGGACATATAGAGGGCTGGACTAGGAGAATCTCTGTAAGGTAGTCAGTGTGGACATATAGAGGGCTGGACTAGGAGAATCTCTGTAAGGTAGTCAGTGTGGACATATAGAGGGCTGGACTAGGAGAATCTCTGTAAGGTAGTCAGTGTGGACATATAGAGGGCTGGACTAGGAGAATCTCTGTAAGGTAGTCAGTGTGGACATATAGAGGGCTGGACTAGGAGAATCTCTGTAAGGTAGTCAGTGTGGACATATAGAGGGCTGGACTAGGAGAATCTCTGTAAGGTAGTCAGTGTGGACATATAGAGGGCTGGACTAGGAGAATCTCTGTAAGGTAGTCAGTGTGGACATATAGAGGGCTGGACTAGGAGAATCTCTGTAAGGTAGTCAGTGTGGACATATAGAGGGCTGGACTAGGAGAATCTCTGTAAGGTAGTCAGTGTGGACATATAGAGGGCTGGACTAGGAGAATCTCTGTAAGGTAGTCAGTGTGGACATATAGAGGGCTGGACTAGGAGAATCTCTGTAAGTAGTCAGTGTGGACATATAGAGGGTGGTGGGTTTGTGGTGTGCATATAGAGGGCTGGACTAGGAGAATCTCTGTAAGGTAGTCAGTGTGGACATATAGAGGGCTGGACTAGGAGAATCTCTGTAAGGTAGTCAGTGTGGACATATAGAGGGCTGGACTAGGAGAAACTCTGTAAGGTAGTCAGTGTGGACATATAGAGGGCTGGACTAGGAGAATCTCTGTAAGGTAGTCAGTGTGGACATATAGAGGGCTGGACTAGGAGAATCTCTGTAAGGTAGTTCGTGTGGACATATAGAGGGCTGGACTAGGAGAAAGTGTTATGATATTTGTGAGAAGTCGGTCATGGCGCGCAGTCAAATAATCAACACACCAATAGGTCACCACAGTTCTTTTGTCTACCACAAGGTCCGCCTCCGTGGTCGAGTGGTTAAGGTCGCTGACTTGTATACCACTGTAACCTATCATCACTGATGGTCACGGGTTCGAGCCCCGCTCAGGTCGTGTCTCATTTATAAGAAAACGTTGGCAGTTTCTTACGGAGGTTGGTGCACCCAAGTACTGGTTAACCGTTGCAGCCTGCCCAGGAAAGGTGTTGTTAGGTAAACTGCCCGTCGGCGATATAGCCCGAAATGGTGCTGCAGGCGTAAAACCCGAAATATAACATAACATTGTCTACCACAAGCGTAACCGATTATCGGACACTAGGGCCAATCATCATGGATCAGTCAAGCAGGCCGCATATCAATCTTTGACAGGAAACAGGTGTGAATTTACCCATTTAGGATCATTAGAAAAGGTGTATTTGACCGATTTCTTGGCTTTTTCAACAATTTTCTGGACCGATTTTTATGATATTTTGGTTGCTACAATCGGTCCGACAGTTTAAAATTCTGTCCTGGACTGGGAGACCGACGATTTTAGAAGTCCTACTAATAGATCTAAGACCACAACGCAATGTATGTATTTACCACAATCAAGCGAAACCTACTGTATCTAAAGATCATTAGACAGCTCATGTGTTTGAAACAGCAGCGCTAAACCTGCTCTATCTAAAACAATTACACAATTTAAGTGTTTGCCACAGTCAAGTTAAACCTGCTGTATCTAAGATCATCAGACAGTTCATTTCTCTGACACAGTCAAGCTAAACCTGCTGTATCTAAGATCATCAGACAGTTCATTTCTCTGACACAGTCAAGCTAAACCTGCTGTATCTAAGATCATCAGACAGTTCTTTTCTCTGACACAGTCAAGCTAAACCTGCTGTATCTAAGATCATCAGACAGTTCATTTCTCTGACACAGTCAAGCTAAACCTGCTGTATCTAAGATCATCAGACAGTTCATTTCTCTGACACAGTCAAGCTAAACCTGCTGTATCTAAGA